>CM023621.1:10345658-10915658 GCA_013358685.1 Antennarius maculatus | reverse complement strand
CAAGAGCAGGTGCACTTTCAGACTAGTTACCATAGAAACAGTGATGAGCCAATGTGTTCTGTCTGTTTTCAAAGAATCAGCTTTAAGATTTTTTGTAAAAAACTGTCGTGCTGATGGCGTCTCTGTGTGTGTGTGTGTGTGTGTGTGTGTGTGTGTGTGTGTGTGTGTGTGTGTGTGTGTGTGTGTGTGTGTGTGTGTGTGTGTGTATTTCACGTTACTATGACTCCTCCTCGGTCACGGGTTGTTATTTGCATGACAAATGTATTCTAGAGGAAATCATAAAACACACACACAAATACACACACACGTCCTGGGGCACCAAACAAGAAGCTTTGTGCTGTAATTCTCTGTTTCTTGTTATGAATTATTCACACACAGAGCACTTTGCCTCCTCGTTTATGAGTGAGTCATAGTTGAAACAGCTATTTGAGTCTGTGGACAAACCCTTTGGTTCTTCTGTGTTGTGTTGATAACTGAAGGCAGAGCTGGATGTTTGCCATGTTTCTCCTCAGCAACACACACTCCTGTCCGGCCATTTTTATCCTGTCTTGGCTGCGAAATGACTTCATCCGATGACTGAGTCAGTCATGAACCTGGTTCTGTTAGACTGAATGGATGGATGCTGACCAGCTATTAGGGAAGAGGAGCTGGTTGTGGTGTTTGTGGGATAACCCTCCACCCTCCACCCCCCCACACATACACACGCACACATACACACACACACACAGTTAGTCCCGGGGGCTCTTCATCATTGCATGGATGGTTTGCTGCTGCAGTAAATGTGGTATGATGTTTACAATCGACCCCCTCCATGCTCATCCCTTCCCCCAGCACAGGCGCACACAGACACATTACCCGCACCCCCCCCCCCTTCCTTCTCCTTCTCATCCCAGCCAGTGCTGCTTCTCAGCATCAGTCTGCGTGCTCCGCCAGCCGGCAGCACCTTGGAAACCTTTCCTCCCTCCCTCCCTCCCTCCCTTCCTTCCTCTCCTCGCTGTCATCTCCGCATCCTCCTCGACCATTCATGCCTCTCTGGGATGAGTGAGTGAGTCGGTGCTGCCGAGCAGGGAGACAAAGAAGAGAGCGAAGAGCACACAGAGACAGATTAGAGGGACACAACCGATCACCAGCATGCAGGCCACGGCAGACGTGACCAAGAAGGAGAGCTCCTGGAGCGGCTGGAAGGGACAGGGTACTGGCGCTCTACCGACATTCACCGCTTTGTGTTGTTGTGTGGATGTGGGAGAGGGATGCGTCTGTGCATGGAGGGAATGACTGTGTGTGTGTGTGTGTGTGTGTGTGTGTGTGTGTGTGTGTGTGTGCGCGCGCGCGTGCGTGTGTGTGCTTGCATTGCATGCGCACATTTGTCGTGTAACTGTATTCGTGAATCAAAGGAACCGTTTACCTGCGCCTCGCGGACACGCCCTGACACCGCGTTTGCGCGCACAAGGCCTTGTTTGAAAAAAAGGAAAAACAAACGGGGGGTGCATTGTGTGTGTGTGTGTGGGGGGGGGGGGGGGGGGGGACGACTGAGAGACACTCCTGGTTGCTTGAAAAATACGTCCTACACACACCCCAGCTCAGTGGGAGCCGTGCGTTTTAAGTGCGTAAAAATGGACGCCCGCGTTCAGGCGCGTCGTGGGTTAAGGCGCGTCGTTGTCATCAGGATCCACATTTTTGCAACCACAGAGGCGGGTGATTGTTTTTTTTTTTTTATGCAGTATGGTCTGTTTTTGTGTAACAAAGAAGTCCGAGCATCCGGACGGCACTGACAGACTGTCTCCATGGTAACCAGGACACACCCAGACTGATTACATCAGGCCTTTTTCATCAGCTGCCATGGCACCTCACAGAGACTGGACCAGAGAAGAGCTCCTTCACGCAGGGGGGGTTTATCATTAAAGTCTTTGGCTCAGCAGTGAAAATTAAAAATAATGGTCAAAAGTCAAATGAGATTAAATGTGGAGGTGCAGCTTTTGTAAAAATAGCTGCCATGACAAAGCCCCGTTTCATCGTGTTTCTCCTAAGTCATTCTTCACGTCATCTGCACAAACAGGACCCTGACGTACTGGAGTGTCACATGACATATTTTTTAGAGTGGGGATGGGGTCAGATCTCTCCTCAACATTAGGAACGCATCAAATTAAGCTGATACCATCGGCACAGCAAAAGATGAAATAGAAGATTTACTAATCAATTTGACTTAGATGGCATTTTTATGTTAAGTCATTATTGTTTTATCTCATAAGTAATCCTTCACACTGCTTCCAGTAATTATCCAACATAGAAGCAGATGAATTTAAGATATATAGCGTATGTGTATAAGTATGAGTCAATTATTAAAAAGATGATAGATCACAACATGCCACGACACTTGTCAATTGTTAGATCTTCCTTCTTAAATATCACATCACACAATCACATGGGTGACAGCAGCAGATAGTTTTATAGGTTATTGTTGCAGACATTTGTCTTTCAGTCAAACCTTGGAATACTTCTGAAAGAAAGAATTGGACCAGTTTATCACATGATGATTAGTGATCACGTCTGTCTAAATCCATTTAAAGACGTTCAACAAGAGAAGAGAACTCCACTGAAGATTGTTGTCCAGAAATGTTTTTGTGAGTTTTTCACATTTGCTACAGGAGCAAATGTCCATGCATTCATCTCAAGTGACTCATAACATTGTGTGTCAAAAAAATTTCTGATGATGAATGGAATGTTGGAAATCTTTCCGTCACAGCAGAGTTTAAAATTCGATACTCGAGTTCTGGATTTCATGTTGGCAGCTGAAGTCTTTCGGCCTGTTTGCTCGTTTGAGGAGGTCTTCAGTGATTTAATGAGGCCAGGTTAAACTAGTTTCACTATAGACAAGGACGAGAGAGAATCACATTAATGTCAATGTCGCCCATCATGGTTTAAACATGTATGAGGGCCTGGAATCATAACCCAGCTTTACTTCCTCTGTACTCTGATTCACATCCTGCATGTCTGACATGAAACTGTTATCCATGAGCTGCAGCTGCTCCTGCTGTAAATAACTAATCTGCTCACCTTCATGTGAACATCAGGTAGATGATGAAATGAAGAATCACCCAACACACAATCTAAACATGTCGTTTAGAGTTGTGTGAGTTTGTCATGTGACGCCATCAGCCTTGATCCCTTGAGACTTCCACAGTTTTCGTGAGCGCTAACTGGTGTGGCGTTGGAGCCACCATTGTTCTTTTGTACGCCACCACAAAGGGCGTGGCTGTCTTCATGACACCGGGTGTGGAGACACATTATGTGCTGCCGACCCCCCCCCCCCCCAACTAAGAAACAAATGAATTTCACTCTGCTCCCACAGGATCACTGTTCCCCCCCTGCCTCCCTCTCCCTTATTCATTTTTGTCCCCTCCCTTCCTGCTTTGCTCCATCTTTTGGTAAGCGGCAGGGAAAGAAAATGGAGCATGGTTACTATGGTAACTGCATCAGGCAAGTGCTCAGCAGATCGCTGCTGCTGATGTCTGTGTGGTTTATTCTTGCGTTGCGATCTTCTCTTGGAGTTTAAACGTTAAAAACTCATCTTACTGTAAGAGACTCTGCTGTGAGCGTAGGCTCTGTGATTCTTTGGCAACCGCACCCCTCTGACACCCCCCCCAACACACACACACAAACACACACACACACAATCTGTTCCTCTGTATATGACGATGCTGGTTTGCTGGTTTGGCTGAAGCACCTCCCCTCCTGTACAGGGGGGGAGGGGGGCTCCCCTGTCAGTGCTCTCCTTTTGTCCGTGGATGAAGCAGCTGCCTTTTTCCCTGTTCAGCCATGGGAGCCGCAGGTCAGTACTGCTTCTACTGCGCTAAGCTAACGCCTTTCAGTCAGCGTGACATCACCGGGCACGGCCACCGCCACCTCTGATGTTTGTGTGTGTGCGTCTGCCGTTACAGCTGCTGTGTGTGTGAGTGTGCTTGAGTTCATCTCCCTTTAAACAGCAGGTACATGGACTGGTGGCGTCCGTGAGGAGTGTTCCCTGTGCAGCAGTCAGGCACAGAGATCCTGTTGGTTCTGAATGAGTGGTGTCTTTGATTAGAAAGTAATACGCATTAAATGTGTTGTCGGCTGTCTAGGACTGGTGTGTGTGTGTGTGTGTGTGTGTGTGTGTGTGTGTGTGTGTGTGGCACTGATCCTCTCTGTGACAATGACAGTTGCCTTTGTGGCATCCACAGATGCCTTTAGTTTAGAGTAAAGATGGCCGTCATCACTATGCTCCTTACAGCTCCACGGCTAAAATTAGAGCAGGCAGGCTGGCGGACAGCTCAGAGAGAGGAAGAATAAAACCCTCGAGAGACCACAGCCATGATTACCTCTTCTTAACTTTACATTAACATTCTGGCTTTGCTGCCCACCCCTCGTGATATGATGGATGTAAAGTGTATTAGTGCTGTTGGTTCAGGGGCAGTGAGAGAAGCAGGCCGACGCTGTCATGGAAACAGACCCGTGTTTGAAGCAGACACAGACGACTGCCAGCCGAGGACCTTTCAGCCTCCGGAGCTGTAATGGTACACTGGGCTAATCCTCTTCACTTCTTCCTCATCTTTTCCAGTGGCTTTGAATTACAGGCCCCACCACCCAAAGAAGTGAGCTGATGTTGAGATCGAGGAAAAAAACAGGGCAGGAGATAAAACAAGAGCCAACTGGCGTGCTTCGTCGTCCTGCAGTTCAACTGACACGTTGTCATCCTTCATTGTGGACAGAACCGTCTGGCCCGGTCACACTGAACTGTTATCTCTGGACTGCTGATAGCACTCCTGTATCTGCTGCTGTAGGTCAATCATTAATTCTGTGCTGAGAGCTTTCAGTCCACATGGACCCCCCCTGTGTATGCCCCCCTCTGCCTGACCATATGTGTGTTTGTATGCATATGAGATCAGGCCAGGTGTTAATGGTGATAAAGACATGTCAGGTGTAGGTACGAATTCCCACTGTTCTGGAATGGAAGGTGGCAACACACACTTAGGAAGTGAGGGTCAGCTTTACGCGATGTGTGTTCACGTACAGGAGCAGAGACTAAACCAAATAACTTCAGCACACAGCTCATCTGTCCTGTAAAGCTGGGTTAAAGTGATCACGTGACAGCTGAAGCTCTGAGGACGTCAGGTTCTGAACAGCTTCCAGATATTTGACCCAAATGTGTGTGTGTGTGTGTGTGTGTGTGTGTGTGTGTGTGTGTGTGTGTGTGTGTGTATGGTGCATCGCATGCAGTAGCCCAATCCCCAAGAACAGCACAATCATGGGCATCCAGACTTGACCAGGTCATAGTTGAGGATTCTTACTGTGTTTTGTGTCCCCCCCCCCCGCCCCACAGCGATTGACCTGCTCTACTGGAGGAATGTGAAGCAGTCGGGGGCCGTGTTCAGCAGTGTGCTTCTGCTTCTCTTCTCCCTGACCCAGTTCAGTGTGGTCAGCGTCGGAGCCTACTTAGCCCTGGCAGCCCTCTCTGCCACCATCAGCTTCAGAATCTACAAGTCCGTGCTGCAAGCTGTGCAGAAGACCGATGAGGGCCATCCCTTCAAGTGAGTGAACCAGTGAGACGGTTTCTGGAGAGCATTAAAGTATTTACTTACTGTGTTTCTGAACTGTTGTTTCCTATCAGATCCTATCTGGATATGGAAATCGCTCTGTCCCAGGACCAGATTAGTAAATATGCTGACAAAATTCTGCTGTACTCCAACACCTGCATGAAGGAGCTCCGCAGACTTTTCCTTGTGCAAGACCTGGTTGATTCCTTGAAGGTTTGTCTTTAGCATTGTTAGTAAAGTATAGTTTAAACTCCACCGATGTCATCTGTAGTCTCTGATGGGGCATTTCTAGATGTATATGATGACCACATCTGTCCTTCCTTCAGTTTGCTGTGTTGATGTGGCTCCTGACCTATGTAGGCGCGCTCTTCAATGGCCTGACGCTGCTCATCCTCGGTGAGGTCATCCTGATTCTCGTTCATCCCACTTTAATAAATTATCTTCCCAGCTCTCCTGTTGACTCACACACACTTTTTGTCTTTTCAGTCACCAGTTTTAGCAGTCGTCCAAACATTTGTTGTTAATGGAAAGTACAACATGTCCATACCAAACGATTTTATAAAATGTTTTTACTTCAGTACATATACAGTAGATAGGTTTAGGACCATGATAACACAAGTGTGTTTCTGCAGAGGGTCAGAATACTCTAACATTATTTGCGTCTTCATGCCTCCACAGCTGTGGTCTCCATGTTCACCATGCCTGTGGTCTATGAGAAGCATCAGGTAGGAATCTGAGCGTCAGGAGTTCAGGTCTAGAAAGTGATGTTGAGTATTTACATGTTATATTCTTTCTGTTTCAGGCACAGATTGATCAGTATGTGGGACTAATACGGACCCATGTCAACTCGGTGGTGGGGAAGTGAGTGTTCATTTGTGTGGTTCAAGGCTCATTTACAACACACTAAAGCATAGAGCTCCAAGCATCAAGGCTGACTTCAAGACACACTAGACATCAAGACATTTTCTCAGATACAGTGAGATGTTCACTGCAGACTGCAATAGCAGGATTTGCTGTTGTGTCATTGGAGGCACCGAAATGCCATTTTGCAAGGCACTTTACTCTTACTCCACCAGTGTAGTGCCCAGCGGCCATGAGATAAGAATCCAGTTGTAAATGCAACCAAAACACCTTCCTCACATATTTTAAGGCCATCTCCCAGTGTTTGGTTGTATCTCCTGGTGTTGTCCGTCTGCTTAAGAACCCAAAACCTGACTCAAAGGTCATGTGAAATTGGTCTTCATGGCAATCCAACTTAACATAAGCTGTTATATATCATTTTCAAGTCTATATGGTAGCAGGTACACATATGGTTTGGGCATCCCTGAGAAGAATAATGCTCAGCAAACCTCTCACTTTATGTGTTTAATTCATGAAAACAATTACTGTAAGACAGTTAACCCAGGTAATTCAATCATTCTTTATCTAAAGGGTCAGCTAATGCCAAAACATCTGCATGTGGTGTTTGGACTGAACCTCACCCTTTATGAAAGTTCTTGTGACAATCAATTCATTATTTCTGTGTCCAACCATGAAAAGTGTGAATTTAATAAGCATTATGTTAAAATAAGCACAACGTATTGGCCATGCTGTATTAAGTTTTGTTTTCTGGGCAGAATCCAAGCAAAGATCCCCGGGTCCAAGAGGAAGGAGGAGTAGACCCGTCTGTCTCACTGAGAAGCTGACGGTCCAGTCCAGCTCAGAGTCGGGCAGCTCGGTCACTGTTGAAGAGCCTGGTCATCATCTGTGGGACGTAGTGCTATGTCATCTTGGTGTTCTCTAAAAGCATCCACTGGAGAAGCCTTTCACCCTGTCTATAGCAGTCTTAACACTAACACACAGCCACACCTGCATAATACCTTCTCTAGGAAGACAAGTACACAAATAGAAAACAAAAAAGAAAACTGACTTTTTGTGTTGCTTATTATGAAGTGCATGAAGTCGAGCCTTGGGTAAATAATATTTGATATCTTTTGTGTAGTTGATCACACTACATTTTTTGCTTTGCAGTGCTTACCTCGACCTGTATGGATGGTTTGGCACAAAAAAGCTAAATGCCCTCAGATGTGCTCTGCTGCCACTGTTAAATACTGCTTCATGTTTCTGAGTTAGCAGACAGGGCTTCTCTTAGTCTGTGTCAGTATATAAATATCAGATATGATTTCCTTTTGGTGTTTTCAAGCACAAAATAATTTAATTTAATAAGCGTCTTAGATGTGGTATCTGTAGTCTTTGCTTTTGTATAACCATAAGGAACAAAACACGCTCATGTTTTAGGGACTGTTGTACAACTACGTTAAAGACAAGGAGTATCTGGTGATATTTAGCTTGTTTGAATAACTGTTCAACTTTGTACTATGTTCAACTATACTCTGTAGTTCTTTAGACCCTGGACTCTTTAACTATTTGCACTTGCGTACACTATGTATTTAATTACAGGACTAAGAAAAATAAATGTACCTTGATGTAAAACATCTTGTCAACCACTTTAAGTTCATCTTCATGAGAAAGGGTTGAGTCAGCGAAGGTGAGTCTGTGTATGACACCACAGCGAAGTCTGTGGGGATGACTAAATGGGAGACCTTGAATGATGCTATAAATACATAAAGCTATAAATATAAGCGTTTTGACACACAAGAACCTTTTAACTCATCGTAGGAGTGTGTGTGTGTTTGTGAGTGTGTTGCGGTGTCAAATTCACCCTTACTCCCAGGTCATGAGGAGATCTATTTGAATAAGGACTATTTGACAAGCCTCATCTGTTGCAAACAACTATTTTTAATGGCCAACTGCTGAGGCATTGTTACACAAACTTGCAGCATGAACTTTCAGGCCACTTCTTAAAACAGAACAACTCCAGTAAAGCTGCAAACAACAAATAAGAGACTGAAGATTTGGCTGTGCTGCTGAGAGCTACAGTTTGATTTAAACCAAAAAAATAATAATCTCTGAACATAAATTAAGAATTACGATCAACCAGCTCTCAGCAAGCATTTAGAATGCGTTCTTTGAACATGCATGCTCTGTGGCTTCTTCGCTGTTGAGGAGAATGATGGGATGCAGCTGGAAGAGAACGCCTCTTGATCCTCTACTGTCAGGCTCCTCAATTTCCATCTTCAGAGCAGGATCGACCTGCAGGTTCAAAGCAGACATGGTGGAAAACGCAAAATGCAGAAGAATTTATGACAGGTGGAACAACTGCTGTGTGTCATACCTGGTTCCACTGCTTGGGTTTCTCACAGTACACTGGAGTGACAGCTTCTCTGGCTGGTGACTTGGTGAACAGTCTGCATTATGCAAAATAAACACAACGTATTGAGAACATATCGTGTAACAGCTTTCAAAATCTTTGTAGCTGGGCGTCCTGCAGTGACCTCGTGAGGCGGTCTCTGCAGACATCCTGCAGGTGACAGATCCTGTCAGGGTCAAGATGCAAAGTGCCCTGCAAGCCTTCACATGCCAGACGGTTTATTGCCACCCGCAAAGCATTTATCTGAAAAAGACAAAAAAAACAGCAACATTAACAGGAGAACTGCAACATACAATATTGAGATTAAAGTTTAGCACAGCTATAGATTAATAGTATAACAGTAATCTGTCTCAAAAGTATGAGTTTATACTTGCCAGAGCGCCACTTGAATGCAACACATTTTCCATCCCAACTAATGTTTTATTCATAAACATTTACATGTATACAAGAGTATTTCAGATTTCATGACTTTAGATTTGAGATGTTTTTTTTTCTTTTCGAAAATGCTCACAAATTTCCCCACTGTGGGACAATAAAGGATTATTATAATTATTATTATTAATAGATTTCTGGTTCTGTAACCTCCTTAATCAGTCACAAGGCTGCCTGTTACCTCAGTGATGTCCTCAACATCAAATTTGACATCAAAAGCCAGATCGATGTCATGCTCAGGTAGGACGCCCTCCCCCGTCTGACTTTTCCAGCCCAGGCCACAGAGGGCACCGGTGTAGCGTGTCCTCTCTTCATTAGTGCTATAAATAAGGGGAAATGAATGTTAACATGTCATTGTGCTGGTTCAGGTGTTCAGTGGCTCCTCTTCCTTTGGCTAACCGTAACTCCATGACGGGGGAGAAGAGCATGAGGATGAGGGCAGGAAGTCCTGGGATGTCTGGCATGATGGAGGTTTCTTTCAAAATAATCCGAGACCCTGTTGGATTTAGACATTTATGAGAACAAGCTAAAATTCCAACATACTACACAGGGTTTACATAAACATACAGCAGAAACTGCTGTCTGAAGCAGACCCTGTCACATAACATGATGTCATCGTGACTTTTTGAGAGTCTGGCTTGAATCTGGTACCTGAGGGGGCGACTGTCACGTTTCCAGCCACGATCATCTTCTCGTGTTTGTACTGAGGGTTTTCATTCACGGCCAAGGAGTTGATGCTCCCTCTCTCTATGTTCACTGACCTGCATGAAGACATGTTCGTCAGAGGAGCGCCTGTATGCTGAGGTATGGGCGCTGGTTAGTGAACATTAATGCTTACATGCAGTGGGTCATTTGATTCATGCTGTGGAATGTTAGCTTGTAAGGACTGCTTGGTCCGCGCAGGTGAACCTGTGGTGTCAGTAGGAAGGCAGCAGTCAGACATTTCACATCACGTATTTGTGCTTCCATTACCCACAGCCTGTTGTCACTGCTCAGCTCGCCACAGAATGGGTGTGCCTCTGAATGGACACAACACAGAGCTGAGCCAAGGAAATGGCGCCATCACCTGGTCAAACTGAGAGCAACAGAGAGCAGAGCACAAGGCGACACACCCAATGCAAAATGATCTCATTCAATGCACAAGTTTTAATTAAATTCCTGTTCAAAAATGATCAAATCACTCTTTTATACTTTAACTGTAATATGTGTTAATATAACTTAGATTGATCTCGAGCGCATTCTGACATTTGAGAATGAAAATCATATCAAAAATGATCAAATCACAAATGACATGGGAGTGAACTCTAAACTGCGCGTCATCTTGCCTTATTTCTGGAATGGGACTGGCGACTCTGGGAGAAGTGGGCAAGCAGGTTTTCAATGAGCTCCTTCTCCTCTGCCTTATGTTTCTTCCAGGAGTTGCCGGTGATGTTGGGGACATACGTACCGGTTTCCATGGCCTTGTACAGCAACATCAGTGACTCGTGGTTTTGCTAAAAGAGCATTAAGATAAAACATTGAAACAGAAATGACACAGAATTGGAATCTTTTTTTTTTCGGTCTTGTCTCAACATGAGATGTTTTCTTACTTTACAGTGAAGAACCAGGCCTCCAAACCCAAACTTTAATATATAAAGTCACTGTCCTCTCTGAATAGAGAGGAATAATCTTTCATCTGGGTCTCAACATGAGACCTCTAAGAGTAACGAGTTATGAACGGCGTATTTTTTATGTAATACAATATAAGCAACCGGAGCTCCTGACGTTACCTCACCTTGGAATCGATGCTCTCCTCAGCCTCCACAGCATGTCCTTCTACCAATAAAATGTCTACCACATTGGTGTTTGTCATCTCTGTGTTGATGAGCAACTTCACACGCATGACATCGTGAAGGATGGAGTACAGTGACACAATGTGTGAATGTCCTTTCACCAAAGTGATGAAACGGTCACGAGCTCGACTGCTCCACTGGTTCCCCAGGATGATGGACTGGGCTGAGGGTCTCATTCCGGTGACCTGGAACTCCTGTGCCTGACAGCGTGTGCGGAGTGTTTATGTGTTACCTTTCACGATGGAACAGACTAACGTGGATCACTGGTGGCGTTCTTAGTTACCTGGAAAGGAGGACACAGGAGCTCAGGAGGAAGCTCTCTGAGGCTGCTGCAGGGAACAACTGCTGTGTTACCAAAGTCCAGGAAGAACACCTGTAGGACAACATATCATATGCACTAGTGCATGATGGGTAAGCAACAACTGATACTATCCTACTCACGTTAAAGATAAGACAAAATATTTTATTTCAGAATTTTCAAAGATATTAATCTAATGTGGATAGTCAGTGTACTTAACGATAGTTGGTATCAATCCAGAGGCGTCAGGTAAAAAAAATGTTTCTTTACTGACAAATGGAGGTTTTAACCCCAGATTTCCTACTTTTCCTTTCAATGACAATATAGATTTTAAAATGACTGCCGGACATTTAATTTCTTGTACTGCCAGGATCAATCCATATATTTATGAATACTACATATTCTAGTTACATGTATTTATTGTTCAGCTATAATGTGAGAATAGGCTCATATGTTTAAAGGAGAGGCATCTATACTAATATAAAATTCGACAAACAAATGGGACTATTATAGAACAATAATAAAGCCTGTGTTCTGTTACAGAGAGCTGGAAGAATTAAATACGAAAAGTAAACCTTTGATATCAAATATGAGACAGAAAATAAGTAAAGGAGGTGTGTTTAGCAAAAATTGATAAACATATCTTGAACTTTAGAACGGCTCTGTCAGCACAAGTTCACCTCAACCATGTTGCCACGCATGTGTAGGATCTTGGCACGGTAGTAGAGGGTCTGGTTAGGCTCAGAGTAGGGGGCTGCACACAGCAAGTTGGGATAGAGCGACACACTTATTGGAGGCAGGGAACATTTGTTTATCTCTGTAGTGAGGTGGCGCTGCTTCTGCAAGCTGGATTCATCTGCCCGGAAACCCCAGAAATGACCGACATCCACGACCTGAGGTCAGAGTCGACAGAGAATCCTTTAGAGATTGACAGTTTGACAGAATTGAGGATATTTCACATGAAATTTAATTCTGCTACATAATATACTTACCTCTGTAATGTTGACTGCAAACACCTGGTTGGGTGGTAGCTTTTCAGAGTCAATGGCACAGGTCACCACTCCCACGGGACAGACAGACTGGCTCTGAAAGTCCACATTTACCCTGCACAGCAAGAGCACTGGACTTCACCTTTGCATCTTCACTTCCACTGGATTCAGAATGGGCTTCATTTTACACAGCTTTGATGTTTTTTATTAGTTAATATCAAAACTGTGTACTCAATAACTCGATAGTTTTTCACTTAATGAGATGCTTTCGGTGATCAGATTTGGAAAACAGTCTGAATGATTCTGAACGGAAGCTGATTTATATATTTTGCCAGATGCCCTCTAGACAAAATATTACAGATGCATATTTGAAATGAAGTTATCTTAATGGCAATGTTGCCATTGAGCTGCATCACTGTTGGACAGCTAATGACGTGCAATGCCACCCTACCGCCCGTGTCCCAGATGGAGGTAACCAGTCATGAATCTGACTAAAATCTCTCTTCTCTGAGCCCAACTGATTCATCCAGAAAATCCCTCTGGGTTTTACTGCAGGAGCACAGACCAGTAGCCTCTATTGCAGAAGGTCCCGCTTTCCAAAATAAAGTCAAGAAAGAGCTTTTCTACCCTTTAAAAGACAAACAAAGCCAAACAAAGTTATGTGTGAAAAAAGAACTGTACCGTGAGTACTTCATGTGAGTTATGTGACTGCTGCCAGCAGCCTTTTCTATTTGCTCAGTGGGATAGATAGACAGCTCCATGGGTACATTCTGTTGTTCCAGGAAAAGGGCGAGGGATACCTCAGGCAAAACACCAAAGTTTTGGGATGTCCTGTAGAACTCCACATAAGCTCTGAGCAAACACACAGTTACATACAAACAAACATGTATCCACATTTTTTTCTTTGATTTAAAAGGTTTAAGATTGTTTTTAAAGTCTTTCTTTCAGTACCTGGAGCTTTCAAAGTAGATGCTTTTGACCTGTCCACAAAGGCGGCACAGAGACTGCAGCTGCTTGTAATACAGGAAACTGTATGGTGGGAGATTCCTCAACTGACAACACACGCACCAATGTTAAATGACAAGCTTCCTACTTCCTATGCAAAATACCTTGCCATGAAAATAACAAATTTTTATGAACATTACACAGTGGCTGATTTTAACGGCACAGGACACATACCATCACTGTTGTTCGGTGGTTGAGGCCACTCAATTCTCTGGAGGCCAGCTCTTCATCTACTTCCCCCAGGAAATAGTAGTTGGGGTAGAAGGCACCAGCAATAGCCACCTGACACAGAGCATTACAAGCCATAACAAACTGACATAGGTTTGAAGCAAGTTATCATTGACAGTGATGACTGGTGCACACTGTAAGCCTCACTTGGCCCTGGGGGGGGGGGGGGGTCGGTCGCTACAGCATCAACAACAAACCTGAAGAATGAACTTCTGACAGTTTTTGCTAGTGTAATTCAAGAGTTCGGTGTTCTCTGATACATGCATGTTGAAGTTGGACACGCGTTTCTTCAGGTCTTCATACACTTCTGCAACCTAAAAGGAGGACAAAACATTTTACAAACAATATAGTTCCTGTCTTTTTAAGACAGGAAGCGTACATATTGACCAAATCATGAGAATACGCTTAAATGTGAAAAAGTTTATCATTTATTGGCTGAAATATGTCACTAATATTAAAAATCAACTAAAATTTCACCATACCTCCTTAATCCTCTTGATCTGAATGAAGTTCTCTTTTCCCCAATGAAACTCGTCCTAAGGAAACAAGGCAACAAAGTCATACACTTTGAAAGTGACAACAGAGTGCTGCAACAATTCATGACGCCCCCATAAATAAAGCTTTAGTGAATACGTCATACTCTTCTCAGAAACTTAATGAATAAACTGGAGACAATATGCTCCACAACTACCACTGACAGGCAGCTGGTCTGTAGGCCCCAGTATTGTGCCCAGCGTGGTTAAGTATCTTATTACTATAATTTGTATTAATAGCATTGTATTTACAATTACCATAAAGGATTGAAAATTTTGGTTGAAGAAATGCTTTATTATAAAAAAAAAGCATGACTTTTTAATCAAAAACTTCCCTTTTAGTAATAATTGAAACAAAAAAGATGGACATGTCGGGTTTGACACTACGCGAAGGGTAAGAAAATCTCTAAATATATCTACATTTATATCTCTGTTTAACTCTATATGGCAGCAGATACGTCATTCCTCAACCTGATATAAAAAGTAGTTTTTATTCATGTTTTCAGGGTCGTTGGATTCTTGGTTATTGTTTTTGGTCACCTTTGAGTATCTCAGTTGTCCTTTCTTTTTGGCTGACAGCCATGCCTGGAGTAAATGACAGAAGGGAACACAGTGTTTTTAACAACAGCCAACATGGGAATATGTAAATCCATCCACCATATATACATAGCACGGTGCTGACTTAGCATCAAACATGTTACCTTGAAGGCATTGACAAAAGCGATGGAATCGCTTGCTGTGCCTTGGCTGAACGCCAGCTTGCTCCTGTGATGACAAGATATTGTTAAAAAAACAATAAAAAAAAAACAAAACCTCCAAACAGTACAGAGAACATTATAGTGGGCCCCCGTGCACTCGCACATCAACGACTGCGACTCCACCTCATTGCGGATTTTTGGTCGGCAGTCAGGAGATACCGTACGCGCATTCTATTGGCTGACGGCATCCGGAAGTGCGCTCATTCCGTGAGTCTCAGACTTCTTTGAGACACAAAAGTGCTTTAAACAGTCGATAAGAGTGTGGGGAAAGGTTATATGGATAGAAGGTGGGATAATATCAGTATGGGGAGGGTTCATAAATGTTTAAATTACTGTAAATAATAAGATAAATAGATCGCAATCTCGATCGCGGATTCCTCAATCGCGTGTGGTTCCTGGAACACATTAACCGCAAACAATGAGGGCCCACTGTATTCGCTTGGTGATGAAGCCTGTGAAGCATTTATGGTGCAAAAGCATTGACAGAAAATGATTTGAGCTGCAGTTGGCTAAAACAAATTTATCACATGCAAAAAATGAGCAGAACAAGATTCTTAAATGACATTTTTTAATGCTTAAACATGGAAGTTTTAGTTGGCCTATACTATTAATTTATAAAATTGTGTTAATTGCTACTGAATGGATGATGAGGATGACATCCTGTCTAATCCTGATGACCGCTATCTTCACAATAGCCATTTATCAGGAGAGAGTTCTGGACGAGTTAAACGACATTTTCCCAGATATTTTGTAGTGCTTTTGTGGGACACTGAAGTGATGTGCACTGACATCCTGTCTGTGAAGCAGTGCAGCTGCTGGCTATGACTCACCTGTGACTGGCAAGCTTCTGCAAAGATGGTATAGTAAAGAAACACTTCAGTGAGTGTGAGGCAGCTGTTAATAAGGAGAGTGGTAGTTTGAGCAAACAGTCCACAAAAATCACATTACTTGCACATAAACTTATTTCTACATTACAAATTTGCTGACAAAAAGTAAACTGAGGTAGACTCCAGCAGCTCAGTGACAAGACTGACCTATGATGAGACACTCATGCAGGCAGCCAAAAACATGGCCAAGGACAATCAGCTTGCCCAGGTTCAGGTCCACAGGCAAGTGGGCCAGCACTCGGCCAAGGAACGTTAGCTCGCCATCCTCATTTTGATGCCGTCTGTCCCTTTTCACAGATAGCGCACCAATCTACAGATTTCACATAATTAGTAAGAATTAAAGTAATATGTTTACCCATAATTTCTTGTTTATTTCTGACATAAACTACATGTATTCCTTTATATTACCACTTTTACATTGTTAACTGTTTCACCACCTGTAGTCATTTAAATACTGGTAGACTTTGCGGCTGAATACCTTCCTCATAAAACCTTGACATCATCACTGTGTTCTACCCCAAACTATGAGCTCTGTTATTTGATACATACAACATCTGTCCATGTTAGAGACCACACTCTTAATAAAACCGCACTGATTCATCTTCTCATTCCGTCTGTTTTAATTTTAAAACTTTGTAATACTTTCATGTATAATTTCTAAATACAGTATACTTAAAGTCACCCTACAGACAAGTCAATGTACGTCAGAATTGATTTTTAGGACTTTTATGAGCTTCACTTTAAAGATGCACATGACGTACATGTACATTATGTCCCACATGACTGGACATAATGTCTCTCTTAGTAGAGACTCATGAATCTGCATTTATTTACCTGTTTGAGCTGAAGCACTGTCCTCATTATGTCACAAAGTTTGGGGGGTGAAAGGGCAGTGGAGAGGATGGACCGGGGGTGTCCCATGTCCAGCAACTTCACCTTCAACAAGATGGTGGACAAAGGAGCAATCTGGGATGAAGGCAAAAAAGTTGGGTCAAGCAGGGTTCAAGGTGTAGGAAGGGGGAACATTTGTGTTTATATGTTGCTTTTACCAGCATCTCAGGGACCATGTAATCTGGGATGTCATTGCTCCAGAACTCTCTGGTAATAAGGCGGTAGCAGTAGCCCTTAGAGACTCGACCGGCTCTACCTAACCAGGAGAGAAAACAAGTGTAAAAGGCTGGAAATGAAAAGACATGCTACAAAGGTCAGGTTCTGTGCTGGAATAACGGACCTCTGCGCTGGTTGCAGTTGGTTTTTGAAGCCCAGGTGAGACGCAGAGACTGGTAATTGGTTTCTTGGTCACAGACTAGGTGACGGGCCAAACAGAAGTCAATCACTGTGACAATAAAAACATAATTATATTATAAATATCATTACAAAATACACATATAAAACTACACTGAGGGACATATTGAACCCCCCCCACCGTATTTGACATCTGGAACAGTCACTGAACTCTCAGCAATGTTGGTGGAAAGGATGACCTGTGAAAATGGAGACATCGGTACAGCAGGTTGTAAGAGGACATGAGACAAAAGATGATGAAAGTATTTTACCTTCCTGTAACCAGGGACAGGGAGCAAAAACACGCCATACTGCTCCTCTGATGTAACAGTGGAGTGGAGAGGAAAGATCTGTAATCTGAACGATAGATCGTAGTACTCAACACAGGTAGAGAATAACAATTAAATCAGCATTACGGGCTTCAGATAAATTAATTCTGACTATGATTATTGATTAAAAAAACTGACTGGTTTCAGAAGCAAGCAAAGAACAAAATCCACATTTATCAGCAACAGAAAAACACAAATGCTTACCTTCTGTGAACCAACTTGGTCAAGGCCTCCTGCATGTAGACTATCTCATTTAAGCCAGGAAGGAAAACCAACACACTCCCCCGCTCTGTTGAAGTCATGCCACCTCCTTTGTCTTCTTTGCTGCTCAAACATGAACACACAGTTAGAGTTGCTTCATGCTTCTGCTGTACGGGTGTAATGTAAGGGTGCAATAACACTGAGGTCTCACCTGGAATCTTTGCCCTCCATCTCATCAAAGCTCTGGATGAGATTGATGGCCAGATTGTACATCTCAAATGAAATGTGAGGGTTATCAAAATGAGGTGCCTCAATCTGATGGATAAACAGAAACATGAAATTCATTTTCATGTAACAATGCTGTATCCGCTGTAGCGGGTCACGGGGAGCTGAAGCCTATCCCAGCTGGCATGGGGTGTGAGACACTCCGGGCACGATGCCAGTGCACCGCGGAGCCACATACAAAGATATACAAACACGCACACACACACTCACTCCTACGGGAAATTTGGGACCGGCTTCCTACGGGAAATTTGGGACCGGCTTCCTCCCACTGGAGGTGGGAGGAAGCCGGAGAACCCGGAGTGAACCCACACGGCCACGGGGAGAGCATGCAAACTCCTCACAGAGCAGGACTCGAACCCGGACCCGCAGTGTTGTGAGGCGACAGCGCTAACCACTGCGCTACCGTGCCGCCCAACATGAAATTCACACATCAGTTATTTGGATTCAAGTCAGGCAGACAGTAACGTAAGCAGATATTTGCCAGTTTCTTACATATTGTGGAAGGAGTGCCTGGAGGTCATCCAGGTAAAATTCTTCAATGGCATAGGGAGCCCCCTCCACTTCAAACACGTAGGCTGGGCTCATCCTGCCATGAACTAGTGTGCCAAAGTACTCCGCAAACTCTCTGCACTTAATCGTGGCTGACATGAGGATGATCTGAGAAAACAGGGGTCTTTTAGTTGAGAGTTCATTTGATTCAGAAAAATGACAAAGTAGTCTGAAACTCTTCTTACCTTGACATAAGAAGAGTTGGAATGAAAAAGTTTTCTCAAAAGGAGAAGCAGAAAGTCCATCTCATATGTGCGTTCATGAACCTTGCGTAAAGGCACAGACAGACATTAACAACAATCATTAGGACATGTTGGATCCTGACACCATAGTGAAATTGTGCCCCTGCAGTAACTTAATGTTAATTATATAACAACAGAAACAAAAAAAATTTGTACAAATGCAACAAATAATGAAAAGAAATAAACGTCAATCAAACGTCATGTCATGAAATACTTACGCACCTCATCCACAAAAATATGAGAGAACTCTGTGAGGCATTTGGCTTGAACCAGTTTTTGCAGCAGCACTCCTGTGGTCATGTAGATCAGCTGGGTGTGCTCAGTAGCCATCTTCTCCAGTCCAACCTCAAAAACAAATAAGAAAAATTGTATTCATAAATTAAGAGTGACACTCAACCTTTTATTTTGGCACTAAAACTGACCCATCATTTAAGCTTCGTCACTGAGGATTTGAGATTTATTGGTTTAATCGCTCCTCCTAGTTTCCCACAGGATGTTTTGAGCCTGTGTTGGATTGAACTCGAAACGGGCAAAAGGCCACATCATAAATAATTAATTTACCTATGATCACAAATATGGTGAAAAAATTATACTTGCAAAAACCTCAACAGAGACCAAACAGTTCAGATAATACACGGCCATAATGACAGAAATAATTCTATAACCAAATGTATTATCTATAAAGTAATATCTGATATTACTTTATGTTGGACTATTTTTGATATATTGCATATTCAAATTTGTTTGGTATTTTGTACCAAAACATATTTTTTTCAAGGTGAGTTAATGCCGGTCAATGACATGTGCAAAAGTATTACTACTCTTCTTTATGCTCTCATTTTTATGTTAAAGAACTTGTATTTCTGTATTCACATATCTTTGTTACTGCCAAGCTACAGCTAACAAACATGCCTTTCCAAAATTGATGACTCTGAAGGAATTTTAAAAAAAGGTTTTGAGCGTAGCTTTTGGTAAAACGGAAGTCGTATTATTGACATACTTCAGAGACCAACTTCCACAAAGGACCATTACTGCGGTAATTTAAAGGCTAATCAACCAGGAATGGGTCGATATGTGTCAAATTAAAAGATATTCCTTGAATGATATTGCATTCAAAAATAACCCCAAAAATACTGTAGCTCCAAATCCAGGTACTGTTTGCACAGAGCCACAAAAAACAGTATTAGGAAAGTCTTTGAAAATAACGCCACACATACAGTATAGTCTCACATATGTATCTGCCCTGCAGTTTAAATAAATCAGACTCTGTCTAATGTAGCACTGACCTGATATCCCACTAGACTACCTAAAGCACACTTCCGCTGTTTGGCAACCCATCGGGCAACACTGGTGGCCCCAATTTTGCGTGGTTGGGTAACAGCAATGTTGCACACAGCATTTTTGTGCATGTATTTGTCCAGAATGTACTGCGGCAGTTGGGTGGTCTTGCCACTGCCTGTGGCTCCGTGAATGATCACAACAGAGTTGTTTTCTATAAGAGAAATCAGCTGGAAGAACACAGACAAACAAAAACAAAACACATGCAGACACATGCAGTTAAAAACCCAATATTCAGCCATTTGTACAATACTGAAATGAAAAGAAATTATAGATATAATATTATTATTATTATATTATAATATTATGGAGCAGATGGATGAACTAAGATGATTGTTCACGAGAAGTCAACATTTGCATTAAAGAAGAACATCTTCAATACCAATATTAATTCACAACAACACAAACAACAACATAGATTACTTCTTATTAACCAACAGATAATTCTGGACAAGTCAAGTTACAGTTGGTTCTTACTCTGCAGCATAACAATAACATTTGAGTTCATTTTGAAAAAGTTAGTAAAAGCTTAAGTGCACAAATGTCCTCAGGATATTGGTGTACTTACCATTAGCCTAGTAATGGTAATTATAGTGAAACTCATGTGGTCAAAAGAAAAAGTACTTAAGAGCACTTAAAGACCAGGAGGTGTGGTTGTGTGTATGTGGAGTACAGATAATATGTTGTACCTCCTCTCTGTTTTTCTCAATGGGTAAGCTGGGGTACTTGTAGCTAGCAAGGGAAGGAGCAGCAGCACCTAAAGATACAGAATTGGATGCATAGAAACTGTTATACCACAGGGAGACGGGCAAAATGACTGCGTAACTATAGCAGGGAGAAGCTAACAACATTTAACACTCACCCCATCCAGGTTCTGGGTTTATAACCTGCCCTCCATCAGATTTCACATCTTTTAGGCTGTCCTCGTTGATGACTTCTGATGGGCTGAAACAAATAAAAAAATGTCTCGAAGGCCATGCTTTGCACTGAACTGAAATAATACACACACTTACATAAGTTTCAGCATCAACTTGTGACTTTGGGCTACAAAAACAAAGATGACGACAAAAAATAGGCCACAATGTGAAAGCCTGAAAATTTTCACAATGTTAATATGAAAAGAGCTAACATTATATTTAAAATATCAGACAAGAGCCCGTGAAATGCTCTTATATTAGACAACAGGCTGTCCTTGCAGAATTCACTTCAACCACTGGTCAGTTTGCACTTATTAGTTTCATCTGAGAAACTAATTTAGACATGAATCAACACCGATTCCAAGTTGAGTTGAAATGTGCACTTTCATCAATGTTCAAATGTTAAGTTCACAACATGTGAACATGAGCAGCACTGTCTGCTTCAGAGCTTTGTGCCATCTGAAACTTTTGTGATTTTCCGCCTCCCTGTTTCTTCTGGCCAGCTCTCTCTGGCCCAGAGTCGGCATACCATCCATGTCTGTGTTTCTCATCCTCTCTTATGGGGTAGTTTCATTGCAGCAGCAGGAACAAACACTGACAGTGTTAAGTACAGCGGAAGTGCAACACACATGACTTGTGTGCGGACACGCACTGTTACCTCTTTCCTTTCTCTCCAATGCACACATTTCACACACGCCACAAAGTAGATGACCTTACGGCAAAGCCGCACACAGCGCAGAAGAGATGGATGGAAGGAGAAAAAGCAGCTCTAGTTCTGTTAGCCATGTGTGAATAACTCTACAGGAAAAAGTCTGAATGACAGGAACAGTGGGACGGCTAATGTAAGGAAAGATATGGGAAGGATAAGATTATAACTACAAAACAAAGAGGAAAGCACATCAACAAACCAAAGCAATGTGTTCCTGTGGTAGAATTTGCTGTCGAGAACAGCAATAGGAAGTCTGCTTTGACTGACTGCTGGAGACCTGGAAGCTGTACTGTCTGAAGTTTGAGGAATTTATGAATTCTGGCTAAACATCAACGGTCCAGCTTCACTCGTGAGTACAGAGTTTTCCTGTCAACATTCAGCCAGGCATTAAATGCTGGGTAGACTGGTTATTGTATAATTACTAATCATTTTTGGAGTACTTATGCAGGAATCACATCGTTCCTAAAAGATTTTTGTACAGTAATATAGGTTAGTTTGATACAGATAGATCTATCTCAGAAGCGGACACTAATTGGTGTTGACCTTTTTTTCTAATATTTGACTTTTTAAAAAATATTTTCATTTCTGTTCATTTTTTCTTTCTTTTTTATATGCAGATGCATCATTCAGCACATTTGAAAATAATAGTACTTTATTTTTATGTGCAGATTAGAGACATAGGATTCTGGTCTAAAGTAACACATTATTCTAGCATATTTAAATTTCTTAAAATACGCAATATGAAACTAGTGGCGTTATGATAATAAATGTTGCTCCTTCAGGAGCGCCTGCTGTCTCTGCCATGCCCTTGTTCAGGTGGATGAAACGATCTTGCGACATAAGAATGCCAGCCCATAGTGAAGCGGCACTTCAAAAGACTTCAGGGGGTGAATCCACCCACACTTTGATCACAGAGCTCCTGTGGCATGTCAAACAGCGCGAGAAGCTGATGAGGGACCTCGAACAGGAGAACAGGCTTGCCCAGAGCGCCCCAGGTCTTCAGTGGTTCCAGAAGTATCCCAGGTTACAGACTCTGATTTCCACATCGGAACTCCACCAGCTGGAGTTCCTGTGTGGTCAGATCCCACCCATCCACACAGCCACGGTGCTCTCCAGGTAATTTGGTGGCAGCCATGACGCATTCAGTGCTCACATTAGCAACCTGTCAGCAGTGGCTACCTGCTACTGCATGGATGCAAAAGCCTGACAGCAGGCTTTTGTGTCCAGGAGGATGCAAAGGAACGGGAGGCAGGGTGAACTGTTGAGATCCTGCATCTGTGGCATTAATGCCACAGATGCAGGATCTGTAGTGAATGAACATGTGGAGATGAAGGATGATGGATAAAGCAGGGTTTTCACTTAACATCTCTTTTAGCCATAATGTACAAAAAAAAATTGTATTCAAATTGAATTAAGTATAGCACTCACCAATAGGTCATAAATTTATGTGTAAATAACCACATATTTAAAATGATATTAATAGTTGTAATAGTAATAATAACAGATAATAAGACGTGTTGTAATTTTTATCCCATAAAAAAAAAGTCTGTGCTGTTTTATACAATTATTTGATTCTTCAGAATGACTCAACACTGTGGACGACTAATCATCTGTAGGTTATACATCCTACAGAAGAAACGGTATTGTGGTGTAGCACTGATGCAAATCCTTCCAACACTGACATATATTTATGAACTCCTTTGGTCTGCAGGTTTCGTGACGTGCTTGCCACTAACAGCATAAGGCCCTGGGAGCTGGCATCAGTCTTCAAGCAAGTTCTGACAGATTTCCTGAGTCGAGAGGTCAACCTCCCAGTGCAGCAGCCACAGCCCAGGCCAACAAAGTCCTGCATCTGCCACTATAAAAAGAGACAGGACTTTCCCATACTTACTGAAACCAGGTTCGGACACCACCCAAGAGAGGAGATCCCAACAATCTCTGGATACGTGGATGGAGCCATGCAGCACTCCGGTTCAATCGCAGTGTCAAACATGGACTGGAGCCTGTCATATTATTATTCATTTCCACTGAGGCCCATAGAGATGCACAGCTCTACACTGTGACAGGATGTACTGTTTAAAATGCCTGGAACCATGTTAAATAACAACAACTAACAGGAATAGTTACCACACGGAGCCTGTTGACAGAGTCATGATGACATGATACACTGCCCGGCCAAAACAAAAGTCACCGTTTGGGTTTCAATAAGCAAATAGCAGTGTTATGATCAGGGGTTGCTTCGGTTGGTCAAGTCTAGGCTCAGCAATATTATTCAGCAAAAAAATTAAGTCAGCTGAGTATCTGAATGTACTGAATGACCAGGCAATCCCATAAATGGATTTTTTCTCCCGGATGGCAAGATCATATTCCAGGATAACAATGCCAAAATTTATCAGACTTAAATTGTGAAAGAGTGGTCCAGGGAGCGTGAGGAATCATTTTGACACAGCAATTGGCCCCCACAGTCCTGAGCTTAACCCCATTCAAAGTCTATGGGATGTGCTGGAGAAGCGCTTGCAGAGTGGTTTGACTCCTATCGTCAATACAAGAACTCGGCCAAAAATTAATGCAATTCTGGACAGAAATAAATGCTGTGACATTGTAAGAGGTTGTCGAAACAATGCCGCGGCAAATGCGCACCGCAATCAAAGCTACAGGCAGTCCCACGAAATATTAGTGTGTGACTTTTTTTTTTGGCCGGGCAGTGTATGTCCCCCTAGGACCTCACAAACTTAAAATGCAGAGACACAAGCTTCTCTGATTAAGAAATAAACATAAAACATAGATATAAAAATGAAAACTTTAGATTTTGTTTAGTTTTTGATATTCTCTAATATAAAAATGAACACCATACTGCTGCCAGAGACAAAAAAAAATTGTGAAAAATTATCAAAAAATACATTTGTCGTAATTCGTGGGACACATATTCCATTTGTCAAAGAAAGAATACAGTTTTTATTTGCTTCTACTCTACCACCAAATAAAACCATCATTTATTAATAGAGAATTGCACTACAATAGCCCTGCATGACATATTGATATAGGATGATAATGAATCTTTATTAATGAAAATTTATTAAAGCCTGTGAACAAATGTTAATATGACATGAAGCCCGGTGGACTAAATGTTATACTGTTTTATTAGAAGAACTAAACATAAAGAAGTAAAGACATTTGTGTTTAGTTGATTTTTTTTGTAACAATGTTTCTTGGAAATAAATCTTATATCATTGGAAAGCCTGTTTATTCCCTTTTAATGTAGTGCTTTTTCTAAAACAGAATACAGTATTCCTATCACGCCATGAACGCCTATAAGACTGCGCAGCGGGATCTGTGACAGACAAGCACGTGTTGAGGTTCACTGCCGGTAATAACGGTGAAATACCGTGATACTATGTTTCTGAGACGGTATTCATGCCGTAATAATTTTGTAAATACTTCATAGTATTTTGAATTTTGGAAACTGTGTCCAAACACGTCTTAAGAAAATTAATTTTCGTCAGATTTTATATGAGTGACAGGGGTGATTGCAAAAGAAACAACAGGTGGACAAGCAATAAATAGAGAGGGAATAATTACAGTATATGAATGATTATTATTATTATTAACGTTGTCTTCTATTTGATGACAAAACCGAGATGTCACTTGTTTTAGTTACCGTTAATTTACAATAATTTAGTCTTAAAAAAAAGTTGCCTGAACTTCACAAATATTTACGTTTTCTCTCGTATTAGCCAGTCGGATATACGGATTAAATAAAGCTTAAACATATTTTCGTGGAGTTAGCATGTCTGTGTGGAGTTAGCCCTCTGAGCTAACGAGACAGTCCGTCTGGCGCCTCACCTGCTTCCTTTCGACAACGGCTCGTTGAATTTTCTTTCCACCACTTCTTCTGTGATTTTAATTTTCGCAAACGCCGTTCCCGAGGTGAAATGCGCCGCAATTTGTTCAGCAGTAATCATTTTCTTCATCTTGAAGATGTTTACTGAAACTACGTCGCCAGTAATCTCAGATCAAGCTAATTAACGCTTGATAGGAGCTTGACGCGCGTGAGGAGCGAACGCGTTCGACATCGCCCCCCTGCGGCAGGACGAAGCATCACCTGCAGTCGTGATTCAAATTACAGTAACTTATTCCCTTCTCGATTTTAAAATTCCTAATATATACATATACAGTACTGTTATTTAAAATAACAATGGATTGCAAATATAACTCAGTTTCAGAAAATAACAAAGAGGATTTATTACCATTAAACACATAAATGTTAAAAAGAACACTTAACAAGCAGCTATTAAAAATTCTAAATGTATAGAATTATTATATACATGAGAGTAGAGTAGAACTTTATTAATCCCTTAAGGAGGTTCCGTCAGGGAAATTAATTTCTCCATTGCACTACACACAGCACAGTGAGCACACAGAAAAGGCACACAGAAGGTAGTACCAGCACATGATATTATAATACATTATAATGTTTATTTCATGTCTCTTATGATGTTGGTAAGTACTACAAAAAATGTACTTAAATCTGTTAAAGGAAAATGCCACCAAAAAAGATTTTAAACCATAAAAAAATAATTACAATAATTAGAAAATATTGAGTTTTCACATTAGGAAGTTATCCAGCAGTTACATAGTTTTCATGCAAATTGAGAGAAATGTAACCTGGTGTAGTAATGTCTATTTAAGACCCAACTCTTAACAGTAAATTCAAGCTAATGGAAGCTATGTCATCACTGGTCTGTGAATGCTGCTGTTATTTGCATCCAGGCCAAAAATTTAAAAAGCTGTTATAATGTGGGCATGGAACTGCAAAAATCTTTACTGTTTATTCCTTAAATGAAACCATTTACAGTTAGCTATGTCAATTAAGTGAAAAAAAGAAATGCTTTCCATTCAAACAGTTTTAAATCATTTCCATTCGTGGACATCCAATGTGGTCTTGAACAAAGACCATCTCTGATCTCAGCTTCTCGTTTTCCTTTAAGACAAATTAATGCCACACGTTGATGTTAAAGTACTCACACGGACAAACAGAAACATTGGTTGATGACAATAAAAAGGTAAGTTACCTCTTGAAGTTTGGTGTTTTCCTTTTTCAGTTTCACCAGATATTCAATTCTTTGTTTGTGGTTCTTATGTCCCACAAGTTTCCCATTTTCCTCGGAAAGCTTATCGTTCTGCTTACGGAGAACCTCATTCTCCTATGAAATACAAAAGCATTTCAGAACTCCAACACAAATAATACATTTCCTCTGTTAACATATGGAAGTTTAAAAGTCACAAAAATCTTTGAACAGTAACCACCCAAGCCAGACCCTAAATTCTGAACAACTCTATCAACATGTATTTTTAGTGAAAAAATATTTATATCATCAGACTGTGACCTGGAGCAGCTTGTCCTCATCCTGGATTCTGTGGCTCAGTTCCCTCAGCTCCAGACAGCGGTCCCTGAGCTCAGCGGTCAGCTCCTGGACACAGGTTTGGGACTGGGCCAACATCGCCTCCTGTGCCTGCAGCCTAATCCACAAACACCAAACTTTAGCAAAGGTGCAGAATGATGTGCAAACTGGTCATTCATTTAAGTAAATCACACATGCTTACCGTTTTAGAGTATCGGACAGCTTCTTTGTTACTTTGTTCTGTTAAAAAAATAGAGGAACAAACGTGTGTTATTCAGTCATGACAAAAATAAAATCAGCAGACAAATACTAACCTTCTCTGTTCTCTCTTCCTGTAGTTCTTTATGTAAGGACTGATTGATGGCATCATTCATCTCCTCACTGAAAAGGACAGGATTGCATAATTTACTTCACACATGAAAATTAAGAATGAGCGGATATATTTTAGAGCAATGGATGGCTGAACATATACATAAATATAGTCAACCTATTATTCCCATTCTGGCTCTGCTTGGTGTAAAACTGGTCAAGTAAAGTCTGGATCTCCATTCGGACCATTTCTTTCTCAGTCAGCTGCGCCTGAGGACAGTGAGAACACACTTTCAATGGACTACTAACCTTAATGAAGAGGGTCAGTCTTTTTAATTTTGTCAAGTAGCTAATCCTGAGTAAAGAAACCATGTTGAATACATTTTTTAAGTCCGATGTCAACTTTAATTTACTTTTGCAAAACAAACAAATAAATACCTTCAATCTTTGTATCTCCTCATTCTTGGCAGACCTTTCTGCATTCAGTTCAGCTAAAAGAATCTCCATGGTCATCATGGAGGTGCGGCGATTCTCCAGCTCCTTCTCCTGACTCTCTAACACCTGGGTCAGGTCCCTGCTGAAACTTCCTGGTGTGCATGGTGTCTTGAGTAAAATAAATTTAAAGAAAAAGAGTATAGAGATCAGCAGATATTAGAAAAGCTGCACATGCTTCATTTTCAAATGCATTTAGAGAACAAACAGATGACAAAATAGTCTTACCCGAGGTAATGATTTAGGTGTGACTGTTTGCTCCACACACGGTTTAAAACTTCCATTCCGGATAGTTCTTTCAACAGCTTCTTGCTGTTGTTTCACCTAGTGCAAAAAGGGTTTTTGTATTCAGTAATTACAATAAGATGCTATTTCTTTTACCTTTGAGGACAAAGACTCCACCTTCTGTTGTAGATTCTGTATGATGACATCTTTCTGGGCTGTTTGCTCTTGAGATGTTTGGAGGAGGCTGCTCTGTTCATTTAAGATCTTAGTGAGCCTTTCCACTTCCTCTATGGCGTAGGCGACCTCCTCCTGCAACACCTCAACCTCAGAACAGACACACATCATCAATATCTTAGTCTCATTAACTGTCCTAAATTTTTTATGATCTACAAATCTTCTACCAAAATTTATACCACATCATAGAACTTACTTCTATTTTGTTGGATGCTACACATCTGTCCAAAGTTTCTTTCAGTTCTAAAACTTCTGTCTGCATCTTGGTGTGTTGCTCACTGACATCCTCTTTTTCAAGGCAGGTAGAATTGTATTTGGCCTGGATGAGAAAGGACATAATAAAAACACATTGACTGAATCAGACAATAAGTGAATTAGTAAGAAGTACATTGAAAAAACATTTAAAAAGAATGATAACTATAATAAGCGGCTGTTTAAGACAATGCAAGGCAAAGAATAAAAAAAAATACTGTGATGTCTTTGATGTCTGCAGACAGGTGGGCGATTGTCTGGTCCCTCTGGCTTAACTCACAGCGAAGGTCCCTGATCTGGTTAATAAAAACTAAAACAACATCCTGTCAAACACATAAAGGCGGGTCAGAAGGGCAGTATATGCAGTGAAAATTTATTTGACAAAATCAGAAATGAAGGACAATTCATTCAGGCTCACTTTGTCGTGCTCAATCTTCTGCTCCAAACCCTTTAACATTTCATTTCTGGAGTTGAGATTTTGCTCAAGGTCTATAATCTTGGATGTCTTAAAAAACAAAGCAAAACAAAAAACAGACATTGCAGAATGGTTAGCAACTGAGATACCACCACTGTTTAGCTGAATTGTTCATTTTCATACGTGCATATTGTATTTAGGACTGACCTGTTCTTGATTTAGCAGCGTTAGGTCCGACACCTGTTTCCCCAGCTGTGTACTCTGCTGCACAGTTTCAGTTAGTTCTCTGAGGGTAAACAAAAAGGTTGGTCAGTTACTTAATCCACATTTTAAAAACTGCTGCAATAAGAAAAAACAAGGTGGGAAACAGTGTCTGTCTGAGCTCACTTTGATGTACTCTCTTTGTTTTCTCTTAATTGAAAAGTCAGGGTGGTTGTGTGCTCTTGCTCCATTTTCAGAGAATTATTCAATTCCTGTAATAGGGGGAAAATATGACACAAGAAGAAATAATATATGGAATGTAGATCACAGGACATTATAGGACAAAGATGAGTTTATGAGTTCACGAACCATGAGCTGTGTTTTCAGTTCATCAATCTCTTGCTGTCTGTCCTGCAGCTGCTGTCTTGCCTCATTAGCTTCAAACTTGGTCTCAGCTTGCAGCTGGTCAAATGTATCCTGCAGCATCCGATGCTGCTCCAGGAGCTGCTCCCACTCCAGCCTAAGAGTTAAAATGTTAATCTAACACTTGTAAACAGAGCAGCTGAAGAAGAGTCAAATGGGAGGCTTTTGACGCATGCTTACTGGACTTTGTCAAGACGGAGCTGTGTGCTGATCAGATCGTTGGAGAGTTGGCTCGTCTCTCTCTGGTGCTCGCTTTGCCCCTCCACGAGCTCCTTCTTCACTGTGGCCAGCTCCTTATCAGAAGAGTTCAGCAACAGGCGGAGATCTTGAATCTCACTCCTCATCACTGATAGGTGGGGAGAAAGAGATATCCCCATGTCTGTGTAAGTTCTCAGTTATCCAGGTCATGGTTATGCAAAGCTGTTTAAGTCAATCCAGTGGACAATAAGAAAGTTCTTGAAGACGCTTCATCTCTCATCCAAGAGACATCTTTAGAACTTCTTCAAGAACTTTCTTAACGTCCAGTGGATTGACTTAAACAGCTTTAGATATCACCATGGCACACTTCATCTGAAAGAATTCTCCTCATCCAACACCAGCAAAGATTCAAATAGGTGATTCATCCCATCTGATGACATCATAGGGAAAACATGAGAACGTTACCTTCTGCAGCTTGTTGTTCAGACTGGAGGCTCTGTTGAAGCTCACTCACAGTTTCTTCCAGGATGAGATGATCCCTGTTCCTGTTGGCTCGCTCAGTCGAGAGTATCTACATGTAAAGAACAACGACAATAACATATTAGTCCATGGCTTTCATATTTTTCCGAATATCCATACATCCAGTTGAAATATTGTCAGTCAGTCAGTCATTATCTTAACCCGCTGAATCCGCTGACGTGGATCGCGGGGGAGCCGGTGCCTATCTCGGCAGTCTCAGAGCGTGAGGCGGGGGACACTCCGGGCACGACGCCAGTGTACCGCGGAGCCACACAGAGACAAACAACCACTCACACACACATTCACTCCTACGGTCAATTTGGGACCGGCCAATCAACCTAAAGCACATGCTTTTGGAGGTGGGAGGAAGCCGGAGAACCCGGAGGGAACCCACGCAGACACGGGGAGAGCATGCGAACTCCGCACAAAGCGGGACTCGAACCCGGGTCCGCCGTGTTGTGAGGCGACAGCGCTACCCACTGCGCCGCCCAGTTGAAATATTGCTTATACTGAATTCAATATACAGTATATTCAAGAATACACTGCCAATCAATAAGGTAAGGGAATTCTACCTGCTCCTTGTGGTCAGACTCTTGTGATATCAGAGTGATCTGCTCCTCAAGTTTTGCAATTTGCTGCAACAGTTTGTGGTTCTTTAGTTCCTCCTCATTCAGCAGCGTCTGGACATGACTGGATTTCTCCTGATAAGAAGTTTGGAGACAATGCATGGCTGCTGCGGTTTTTTTGTGCATGTATTTAGAGGATAATCAAAATCTCCGTACCTGTTCTTGACACAGGTCCTCAGTCAAAGCCATCATAGCCATGTCTGAAGGAGGCGGCTCTGCCCAAATGTCATCTCCATTATCGCTTTCCCCTTTCAGATGTTCTGGGCTTGAGAGAGGCACTAAACGGGACCGCAGGTTGTATGCTTTGGTGGGCGTGCTGAGAATCTGGTATAACAAATATTTGAAGAAAATTTTTCACAGGAAAACTAAAGCTTATTGAGTAAAGAGAGCTCTTATTTTGTTTCACTATGGTCTGAATACTGAATTCTCATTCACTCACCTTAATAGTTTCTACATGTATTCTATTCAGCTCTGACACCTCCCGCTTCTTGTAAGCATTTGTGGCTTCCAAAATGTTTTCCAAATGCCTGTTAGACTTTTCAAGGTATCTTTTCTCAGACTCCAGCTGAGCCATCTGTTTCCTAGAGCACAAAGCACATCAACAAAATATATATTAACCCTTTTGTGACGATCAGGGTCTGTGGGATACTTATTCAATGTTCAGTAGGAAAAAATGATGCAGTTATCTATTCTAATATTTGAGATACCCTCATTTACTGTGAAAAACACATAAAAGAACACACTTTTAATGAGTGCATGTGGTTACCTAATAACCAATTTTTCCTGCTAGACCTGCATGAAATTAAAGCATTATCATAGTGAAAGCATTTGTATTTATTATTGAAGACCTTCATGATGGTTAGAGTTCTCTATATATATTTAAAGCTTTTGGATACTTGTTCTTTAACACCTGCTGAGTGTTCTAGGCGATGTCATTGTGACTCTGTGCACCTTTAATTAAGTGTCCTCCTTACTTAGTGATTTCTTTGTATTCCCCAAAGGCCTGAAGGATGCCTGTGAAGTCAGACTGTTTCTGAAGCAGTTGGGCCTTCAGCTTTTCAGTATCTACAGCAGCCGAGGTTGAAGAGACTGCTGGAGCTGAGGAGTAGAATGAGCTTACAAACAAAATCTGAATAATACACATTTACTAAGTTTTTATTAAGTTTTTATTTGTCTTACTCTCTGTGAGTCTCTCTGTCTCCATTGCCCTCTGGAATGTTTCATCCAGCTCAGCAGCAACTGTGGCTGAAGCCTCTTCAGCTTTCACCACTGAATCAAGAGAACGGAGCCTGCAGTTTTCCTGTCGGAGACTGAAGTTCTCTGCAGCATACTGAGTCATCTTCGGGTGATGTTCAACCTGATAAAGTAAAAGTTAGTGCATTAAAAACTGATATTTTAGCTGTCAGTTAAAAAAAAAAAAAAAACTACTGAAAACAGTCTTATGTAAGACAATTGAGCCTTCCAGTTTAAAGAGGTACGAAGGAACCTAGCATGGATTTCAGTTTCACTAATTTATGTACCGGTAATTTGAATTTTCTTCAACTCCAAATGGAGTAAAATTACCTACAACTGAATGACAATTTGGATACATTAAATGTGTATCCATACGTAGATTATACAGACAGAGTCATTAGCAGTGATTTAAACAGTGTTTAAATAGTATTAGAAGGTGTACCTGATCTTTTAAGATCTGTATCTCTTCTTTCAGCCGGTCAATCAGAACCTGAGACTCAGAGTCTGATTGTCCATTTTTCCCCTCCAATTTTTTCTCAAGACAAGATATGTGGTCTTCTCGAAACCTGACAATCATTCGGCTAGAATAAATGAATTTGTCCTTCTGGGTCAAGGCTTCCTCAAGCTGAGTCACCTTCTCAAGCAGGATCTGGGTATAATCAAATACATTTCATTAAGTAATCAAGCATCTGCATTATTTCCTCAGAACAGAACAATTTTCATGAATAGATGAAATGTATAAATTCTTATACCTTCTTTTCCTCATCTCTTTTTCTCCACAAACGAATAGCAGCCATGAACTTTGGTTTATATACATCATGTTGAATTTCAATGGATGGATCTAATGAGAAAACATGATTTACCCACAACAACCACGACAAAACGGTCCTTTAAAAACAAGTACCGGTAACTTTGCATGCAATACAGCAGCCCAAGTTATTATATTTAACATTATGCATTTAATTTTGAATGTGTAACATAGCGCATATCGCAAGGTTTTTGATGTTGATTTTATGCTTGATCTAGTGTATATATTTTTACCCATGAGGGGTTCAGGACCTCCAGGTGCTACATCTTTCCCACCATCCATTGCCTGTAACACCAGCGCCTGCGCAAGCTGCTCCTTCAACTTCTTCACCTCAGCCTGTAACTGCTTCACATTCCCCTGTGTGTCCTCATTGATAATGGCCTGGAAAAAGATAATAATGTGTTTGTATTTTAAAAGTACGTAACTTAGTTTACTCTGTTTTAACACATCGTAAATTTGATACCTTATTCTTAATCAACTTTGCTCTCTGTGCAAACTGTAAGGTGGACAGCGTTTCTCCAAAACACTTTGAACCGGGGTGCACATTGGCTATGATGTATGTCTTTGCATTTCCACCGAGAGAGTCCTGAAATAACAATGAAGCAGTTGCTGCAGTTCATAATACATATTCATGTTGTAAAACAAATTGTGATCACATCTTTGGATGTAGTATTATGTGAGAGCTTATTTTCGACAACACAACTAAACATATGGCACATAAAATCTCAGGAAATTTCACATGCAGACTCTGTAGTCATAGTGACACACAGCAATGGAGCTTTTTTTTTTCCAGTAAAGCTAATCCCTGAATTGACAATCACCCTTAACAAGAAGGTGAGTTTAGAATTCCTGTAGCAGATGTGGCGGTTCTTCCCATTGGACACATCAACCAGTGCCATGATCACCTGTCCAAGGCACATGAGAGACCGATTGATATTGCTAGCCTCCTGAAAGTGAAGCAATGGAAGAAACTGCTGTTAGCAACAACACAACTTATAAATGTAGAATTTCAGTGGGTGAACAAATAACTGGACAAAGCTTCACCTTAAGTCTGGAACCTTCTGTGTGTGTGTCTTTCTGCCTTTCAGACCCTGCCAGATCTACCAGGTTCAACTGAGACGTTCGGATGTTCACCACTTCATTGACAGATTCTTTGGACTCTAAAGTCATGGTGAACACTGCGTGAGATCTTGAGGACTCGCGATTCATGGAAGTAGAGGCCACACGTCTATTACGCCAGCCCATAGACAGCACCTAAGAGGTTTAAAATAGAACTTAAATAAGTAATAAATAACATATTTTGTTTGTTTAAAAATGTTTTTATATTATGAAAATAGGACTAGATACAGCACACATAAGAAGATGGGGATTATCCCCTCTAATTAGAAGGATATTATCATGTAGAAAGCACAAAAAAATTCTGTTAACTCACGACAGACATGCAGTTTATACCTGGTAGGCTTCAGCAGCTGAGTTGACAAACTTCTCCACAGCTCCATCAACAAACACACCTTTTTTGATGTTCTCCCTGAGGAAAAGGCTGGCTGACGCTGTGTCCAGAAGGTCATAAATTTGTTCATTGTAAATCTCAATAAATGAACATTTGCAAAGGAAACTCTTGGACTGGACAGAATTTTAAAAACAGAACAAACAAAGAACCACCAATTAGAACGCAAACATAAAATATTGGTATGAAACTTCGTCACAGCGAAGAAATTGTAAAGCTCACCCTTGCCACTTCTCTGTTAATGAGAAAAAACAAATACTCAAAACTTCGAGGAATAACTCCCCTTAGCTCATCGGTAAAGTTATCCAACTCTGACGGTCCTACAACAAAAAGTAAAAACATGGTACATGAATTAACCCATGACTGTACTTGAGCTTAAAGAATTTATAATACATAATACAAATAATATACTGAATTCTCACCAAGCATGGTGAATGTTTTCCCTGAGCCTGTTTGTCCACTGCAGACACATAAAAAATTAATACTGCACATAATACACAGTGAACAATTACAAAGTCTTAAACATTCTTACACGTATACCATCAACAAAAAAATGTAAGGACTACTTACTAGGCAAATATTGTACCATTATATCCATTCATGCAAGACTCCACAATATCCTTGGCCACGCTGGAGAAAACAGAGTCCTGTCAAAGAAAATCACATCAGCTTATCTGGTTATCAGTCTAGTTTTACCCATGCCTAGTTTTACAACACGAACATTTTCTCCAAACCTGAGATGTGTCCATGTCTGCAACATGATCATAGGTGAAAGTTCGTGATTCTGGTTTGGAGAGCAGCCGGATGGTGTTGGCTGAGGTAACTGTGAGGCAGAGGCTCTGATCTCCATCTGTAGTCAGTCCATTACCCTGGGTCAAAGGACGAACTCGAACAAAAACTTTGATGGAATTGCTGTCATTGCTTTGGGACAAGGATAAAACAAAACAAAAACATATGCACTTGTAAAGCATACAATATTTGATGACAATGTAAGTGGTTTTACAGCTGCCCGTTAAGTTTGGTGAATATGAAAATGTCTGTTTTGTTGCAGCTCCTCTAATGGCAAATTCAGTCCAGTCGTAATTTCACCAGGTTTGAATAAGAATTGGATTAATGTATCCGCACTTTTTATAAACGTTAGTAAGATATGACGATGTTTGCAGAGTATCCTTAAGGTACATTACCTGGCAGCAAGCTGAGACGAATCACCATGACCTGTTAACAAAATCGTTAAAAAATATATCAACACCTCATATCCTTACTACAGTAGTATCTTAGTAAAATCAGTATGCGTAGCTGCACGTATAAAGCAACTAACATCGACAATAAAATAATGGTTTTAAAGGGGAGTTAGTTACATTATTAGCATAAACCATATTAGCTGATTCACGTTGTTGACCAGGTCTTTAACGCTGCAAAAAGAACTGAACGATGTGTCAATATCCTTGTCTCTGATGTACGCACAGCGTATTAGATGACTAGACGATGTTTCTTACCTTTAATAGTGAAATTCATTGCTGACAAGGAGTTCGCTTTTATGAGATGAAACTAATCCTCTTCATAGCAAACTGCAGTAAACACGGCCTGTTTACATCTCTCGAAATTGGCGGGCAGGTCTTCTTCTTCTTCTTTAACTCAATTAGTATTACATTTTGCCACCTAACGGTAGCTGGTGGTAAGTGCAACTTTAATACTGCAGACGCTCTTCTTTGGATGACCAGGAAGTAGAGTTATAAAACAGTGGAAACCGAACGTTATTTATTTGTATTACACAAAGTAGTTGAGTGTTTTTAAAATATAAAATACTCTATTTATCACTAATAAAAGTCTTGGTCACCCACCGAAATTATTTCTCTCTCACTGACATTAATTGAAACAAATACTGTATAACCCAGTCAAGTCTACAAATAAAAATGTTCAGTTTCATGAAAATGTCAGTACTAGATTCCAAATCAAGAGATATACTGGTCATTACATAAATCATAGCGATACTATGTTCCATTTACACAATGATTCCAACAACTTGTACACAAATTGCCATGACCAAATATAGGCTATCTTCTTCTTCTTTTCCTTTTTGGCTTTTCCCTTCAGGGGTCACCACAGCGAATCAACCGCCTCCATCTAACCCTGTCCTTTGCATCCTCTTCTCTCACACCAACTACCTTCATGTCCTCTTTCACTACATCCATAAACCTCCTCTTTGGTCTTCCTCTAGGCCTCCTGCCTGGCAGTTCAAAACTCAGCATCCTTCTACCAATATATTCACTATCTCTCCTCTGGACATGTCCAAACCATCTCAGTCTGGCCTCTCTGACTTTATCTCCAAAACCTCTAACATGTGCTGTCCCTCTGATGTACTCATTCCTGATCCTATCCTTCCTGGTCACTCCCAGAGAGAACCTCAGCATCTTCATCTCTGCTACCTCCAGCTTTGCCTCCTGTCTTTTCCTCAGTGACACTGTCTCTAGACCAAACAACATCGCTGGTCTCACCACAGTTTTGTACACCTTTCCTTTCATTTTAGCTGAAACTCTTCTATCACACATCACACCTGACACTTTTCTCCACCCATTCCATCCTGCCTGGACACGCTTCTTCACCTCTTTTCCCCACTCTCCATTGCTCTGGACTGTTGACCCCAAGTACTTAAAATCCTCCACCTTCTTGATCTCTTCTCCCTGTAACCTCACTCTTCCACTTGGGTCCCTCTCATTCACACACATGTACTCTGTCTTACTGCGGCTAACCTTCATCCCTCTCCTTTCCAGGACAAACCTCCACCTCTCTAGCTTCTCCTCCACCTCGTCCCTACTCTCACTGCAGATCACAATGTCATCTGCAAACATCATAGTCCATGGAGATTCCTGTCTAACCTCGTCTGTCAGCCTGTCCATCACCATAGCGAACAAGAAGGGGCTCAGAGCTGATCCCTGATGCAGTCCCACCTCCACCTTGAACTCCTCGGTCACACCTACAGCACACCTCACCACTGTCTTACAGTCCTCATACATGTCCTGCACCGCTCTAACATACTTCTCTGCCACTCCAGACTTCCTCATACAATACCACAGTTCCTCTCTGGGCACCCTGTCATAAGCTTTCTCCAGATCTACAAAAACACAATGCAGCTCCGTCTGGCCTTCTCTGTACTTCTCTATCAACATCCTCAAAGCAAATACTGCATCTGTAGTACTCTTTTTTGGCATGAAACCATACTGCTGCTCACAAATGCTCACTTCTGTCCTTAGTCTAGCTTCCACTACTCTTTCCCATAACTTCATTGTATGGCTCATCAGTTTTATTCCTCTGTAGTTGCCACAACTCTGCACATCTCCCTTGTTCTTAAAAATGGGCACCAGCACACTTCTCCTCCACTCCTCAGGCATCTTCTCACTATCTAAGATCCCGTTGAACAACCCAGTCAGAAACTCTACTGCCACCTCTCCTAGACACTTCCAAACCTCTACAGGTATATCATCAGGACCGACTGCCTTTCCACTCTTCATCCTCTTCAGTGCTCTCCTCACTTCATCCTGGCTAATCTTTGCTACATCCTGGTCCACAACAGTCACCTCTTCTAGTCTTTGTTCTCTCTCATTTTCCACGTTCATCAACTCTTCAAAGTACTCTTTCCATCTTCCCATCACACTGCTGGCACCTGTCAATAGACTTCCATCCCTATCCTTAATCACCCTAACCTGCTGCACGTCCTTCCCATCTCTATCTCTCTGTCTTGCCAGCCTGTATAGATCAGTCTCTCCCTCCTTACTGTCCAACCTAGCATACAAGTCATCATAAGCTTCTTGTTTGGCCTTTGCTACCTCTACCTTCACCTTACGCTGCATCTCCCTGTACTCCTGTCTACTCTCCTCAGTCCTCTCAGTGTCCCACTTCTTCTTAGCTAACCTCTTTCTTTGTATACACTCCTGTACCTCCTCATTCCACCACCAAGTCTCCTTGTCTACTTTCCTTCCAGATGACACACCAAATACTCTCCTACCTGTCTCCCTGATCACATTAGCTGTAGTTGTCCAGTCATCTGGAAGCACCTCCTGACCACCCAGAGCCTGTCTTAACTCCTTCCTAAAGGTCATGCAACACTCTTCCTTTTTTAGCTTCCACCATTTCGTCTTCTGCTCTGTCTTTGTCCTCTTCATCTTCCTCACCACCAGAGTCATCCTACACACCACCATCCTATGCTGTTTGGCTACACTCTCGCCTACCACTACTTTGCAGTCACTGATCTCCTTCAGGTTACATCGTCTACACAAGATGTAGTCTACCTGTGTGCTCCTACCACCACTCTTATAGGTCACCCTATGTTCCTGCCTCTTCTGGAAGAAAGTATTCACTACAGCCATTTCCATCCTTTTTGCAAAGTCAACCACCATCTGTCCTTCTGCATTCCTCTCCTGGATACCAAACCTGCCCATCACTTCCTCATCACCTCTGTTACCTGCACCAACATGTCCATTGAAGTCTGCACCGATGACAACTCTCTCACTTCTAGGTATGCTCTGCATCACTTCATCAAAGTCCAACCAGAATTTCTCCTTCTCCTCCAGCTCACATCCTACCTGTGGAGCATACCCACTAACAACATTGAACATCACACCTTCTATTTCTAGCTTCAGACTCATCACTCTATCCGACACTCTTTTTACCTCCAGGACATTCCTAACAAACTCCTCCTTCAAGATAACTCCTACTCCATTTCTCTTTCTATCTACACCATGATAGAACAACTTGAACCCTGCTCCTAAACTTCTAGCCTTGCTACCTTTCCACCTGGTCTCCTGGACACACAGTATGTCTACCTTCCTCCTCTGCATCATGTCGACCAACTCTCTACCTTTTCCTGTCATAGTTCCAACATTCAACGTCCCTACTCTTAGTCCTATACTCTTGGCGCTCCTCTTCTCTTTCTTCGTGCGAACGCACTTTCCTCCTCTCCTTCTTCGACCAACAGTAATCCAATTTCCACCGGCGCCCTGTAGGTCAACAGCGCCGATGGCGGTCGTTGTTAACCCGGGCCTCGACCGATCCGGTATGGAAGTCATATGTTTGATTCGCATCTTTGATTTGGCAAAAGTTTTACGCCGGATGCCCTTCCTGACGCAACCCTCTGTATTTATCCGGGCTTGGGACCGGCACAATAAGACACTGGCTTGTGCCCTCTTGCGGCTACATTATGACCAAATATAGGCTATATGCATTGGGAAAACAAAACAAAACAAAACTGGTGTCATCATATTCCACCAGGCATACTTCAACAAAATAATTCTCTTATTCAGATAAGTCAATCATTTATTTATTTATTTATTTATTTATTTATTTATTTATTTATTTATTTATTTATTTATCTGAGAGAAGAATACATAAAAATACACTTTATAGCATTATATACCATAATACTTCTGCGGTGCACGCCCGGAGTTTCCCCTGCCTCACGCCCTCAGTCAGCTGTGATAGGCTCCAGCTCCCCGCAACCCGCCACAGCGGATAAAGCCGTAGACGATGAATGAATGAATGAATGAATGAATGAATGAATGAATGAACATAATGCTTTTGCCCATTGTACAGATAACTGGCTTGTAGTCAAGAAATGTCAAGACTATATAGTAATCCCCACAGACACTGTAAACATAAAAGAGCAGAATATTATTGCACAAAAGAACAACTACCATCACGAGTAGCTATTACAAGTGACAGACACGAGCTCAAATAAATCAGCGTAAATCCAAAGTTAATTTGTCATACTTGCCTTGAGAACTGATATTTAAAATCGTTTCACTGAGGAAGCCGTGATCTCTCTGTGTTGACAGAGAGAGATTCTCTGTGTTAAGTGAAAAATATAAATGGAATTAAAGAGATGAAATCTATCTTGGAAATGTGGGCTACTGTTCTTCTTTGAACTCGACTTTTGGAAAATTATCATCTTGGTATATATTTAATCTTTGACAGTGGATCCGTAAACGCAGTCGTCAATTGGTTGATCCTCATTCTTTAACCTGATTGGCTGCTCATCCCGGAAATACGTTTCGTTTTCAGGTTTCTTCCGATTTTATTGGTGTATTTCAAGACTTTAAAAATCCAAACGGTCGCCGCCGAGAGAAGCGAGGAGTTTTCAAAATCATTACTTCTTGGTCACAAGGCAGTCGAAAGCGTAAACGACAGAAGTTGTTATTTTGGCAAAAACTGTTTGTCTTTTTTAAAGGTAGGTGGTCGAAGACCTAACGTACCATGTTACGCTCCCCTATACTGAATGTTGATAGAAAATTATCCTGCGATTTAGTTTGGATCCATCGCTATTTCAGCTTTTGATAGGCCTGAAGGTAGTGTTCAGTATGGCAAAAGTTAGGTTAGCTGAAGGGCGTTTGTTGTTAATTTGTTGTAACAGGTAATTGAACCATTGTGAATTGGATTCTAACGTTAGACTAGGTTATGTATTTCTTTGCCAGTGCTTGGCTAGCTAACTTTGATGACTAATGACTGTAGTTAACGGCGACTGTCCACGTTTATGCTAACGTCATTTTGAAAGACCAGCGATGGTGTCTGAGACGTGAAGGTACCGGTTCATGAACGTTTTAAATTTTAGTAAGAGAAAATCGTTAACCATACATTTACGCGTATGGTTTACGCGTAAATGTCACATTGCAGGGTGCAGTTAGGACACTGCATATATCGCTGTTGAAGCTGAGAGAAACGAGATAACTTCAAGCTTTTCTTACAAGTCCATTTGACTTGATTCAATACAGATCCTCGTAGCCACGTATTTATGTCATCATAAAATCACTGATAGCCCAGCCTTGTTTTAAGAATTAACAAAACTGAACCATACGTACTATACTAGATTATGAAATTAACATAAATTGTGTCAATGCATCAAATGTATATCGTTTTATTATGCAGTATAATGTTATCGTGACCGATTGTAATTTGTTTGTTTATGTTGTAATTTGTTTATGTTTATGTTGTTTATGTTGTGACATTCTGTGTGCGTTCATTATTGAGAAAGAACCGTCTTGACTCATTGGTGACCTCTGCTGGGTTAATTGTAGAATACAGACAACGTTTCTTACTCTGACATTTTAGTCTTACCCTATCGCAATTATTATGATAGTCTTTTATGACGCATAATCGCCTGTGTGCAACTTTAACTGTATTTTATATTATTAAGAAATTGGATCATGGTTATACTTTATATTTTATTTGTCCGAACCGCAATAACATCTTTTTCTAACTGAAGGAGCAGCTCAATTTGTCAATAAAAGGATTTGAATTTAGCCTGACTCACCAACATCAATAAAGTTCTGGTTACTAAATTTTTGACATGTTTTTAAGATGTTGCTAGGCAGAAAAATATCAGTTAACTCCAGGACAGAAAAGTGTCTTATCAAATGTGTGCAGCTTTGAGAATGACGTGTACCTCAAGTAGGGTGTCCAGGCCTTTAACACAAGGAGTCTGTCTCTGCTTTTACAGGATGAGTTCCTTTGATGTGAATGACGAGAATCGTGGGGTCTGCCCAGGAGGAAAACATAACAGTTCGATTAATGACATTTTTGCTCTGGATCAGCCAACTGGGAGGCCCTCCATATTACGTCAGACGGAAAATCTGCCCAGTAAAGCTGCACCAAAGGGGACAAAGGTACAGAAACTGCTCCCTTCATAGAGGTTTTGTTCCTCTTATGTTGACTCTTCTCACAAATTGCATTGACAACCAGGCTGAAAATTTATATACAGTACAAGTGTGTGTATCTTGCTCATTAGTTTTTTTTGTTTATTAAGTTCCTGTGAATCAGTATTAGTTTTGTGTCAGAAGAAAATATTGCATAGATTTGCAGTGTAATTGTTCATCGACCCATTGTAATTCTGAAAAATAAAACTGATCACATTTGTCTTGATGAACAAAGTACAGTAGATATTTTCAGACATGTTCCTACTTCCAATTTGTAAAGATCACCAACAGTTAACTGTTCCATCAGCGTGGCAAAAGGGCTTCTTTTTACCTTCCTATTTATTTTTGTTGATACAAATGTATCAACCTTTGCTAACATTTAGTAACATTTACAATGCTTTTAAATCATTTGTGTGAAGGTTTGTTTTCAGACTCCACGAAGAGACCCCTTGACAAAAAGGATTGTTTCTCCCACTAAGTTGGCTAAAATGACAAGTGTGGAAGAGTGCACGAAAGCAATGGAATCCTTACATTTTGAAAATGCAAAGTAAGAAACATTTCTGATATTCCAACATCAATCGAATGAAATAATAATAATCAACCTGCATAACAAAGTCTGTTTTGTTTTTGTAGTTCTGTGCAAGAACGTTTCATTGAGCAGCGTGATGATCCCAAACCAGGTCATTTGTCAAACCTTACAAACATTTTGATTGAAAGTGTCTGAATGCTGAAAATTGATGAAAATCTTCTTGAATTTTTCACAGAAGTGTCCACATATCCTGATGATGATATGCCGATTCTAAGCAAAGGAGGCTATCAGTTTGATTTTGACAACCTCGATGCTATTAATCCCTTTCAAGGAACTAATAAGACGCTCCTTTCCCCTGCGAGGCCGACTGTAACAAATCTCCCCACAGATCAACCTGAACCCGCATACACAAAAGAAAACTGTGTTTCTGAAGAACCTACTAAAATTGAGTCGGCACTAGATGAGACACTTCCATTCATCCCGTCTGTGGAAAACTCACTTGCTGACGTTTCCACTGATATCGGCTCCACAGAGAGCAGCGTGGTCACAGTGCTGAAGGCCTCCGGGGTTGAGGAACCAAATTCATTTACTGCCACCCCTGATGAAAAACAATCTGCTAAAGAGTCTGTAAATGTTGAAAAGAAAGACACGGGCAGTTTTGTGGAAGACGCTCCTCTGCCAGCAAAAGGCTCTTACAGTTTGGATTTTGACAACATTGATGATATTAATCCTTTCAAAACTGGTGGCTCTAAAATCCCAAATTCTCCGGTCCTTGGAAAACGTCTGTCAGACAGTAACCCACCAGTTGAAGAGATACAGGAGACCACAGATAAAGTCACAAATGATGTTGGGAAACTGGAGCTAACTCAGGAGGTTCCTGTTCAGCCTGCCAAAGCACCAGATGATGAATCTGTGTCCCAGCCAGTTGATGTGCCTATCAAGGAGGGACCTGTGAAACTGGAGTTCAATTTCGATGATGGCAGTGAGGTTCGACAGAAACCACCACCAAAGAAATTTGGTACAAGGCCCCCTGGTCTAAAATCTAAAGCAGGAAAGCCAGTGTCTGACATCAAACTAACACACGAAACTGCAGAGAAGTCAGATTCCAGTGCTGTGACTGAGGCTCCAGTTCCCAAAGGGTCTTACTCGTTTGACTTTGAGAAGTTTGATGACCCAAACTTCAACCCCTTTGGCACAAAAATGACTATGGACAACTCGCCACAGTGCAGCAAGAAACCCAGTCCTTTGTCCAAGGAAGATTCCATTCCAAAGCAAAAAGACAAGCCTGTGGAGGACAGTGTGCCATCGTATGTTAACCATTATATCTGAATGCATCGAACATTTATTTTCAGTAGAGACTTCATTGGTCAGCAGTACTTCATTTAACTTAAAGTGTGTGTGTTTATCCTTTCGTAGCACTGGAGAGAGCGTCCCACCTGCTGAACCAGTCCCTGGAGCAGTATGTTTGATATGACCCATAATACTTAAGCATGTAGTTTTTCATTGGTTGTGTGTTTTTCACCGTTAAATTTTGTTGTGGAATGACAGACAGCTGAACACAGAGCTGAAGAGGGACGTCAACCTGAAGTTGCACAACCCATGGAGAGTCATCTGGAGCTGTTCCAACCAGAGCAGAACTTACAGACTGGCATAAGCAACGATGAGTTTGTTCCTGGAACTGTGTGTAAGCGAAGGTTGACCAAACTCAATGTGAGAGTTTGGTATATGATTACTTAGAAGTTAGATTTTCTTTCTCCTTAATAAATGTTTTGTAAGATAATATTTGTGAACTGTGATCTTCCTCAAGTCATGGCCAACGACTTTGGCGGACAAATCGATTACCTCGAGCAATTTGGCTCCAGCAGCGTGAGTTCCTTACTGACTGACTAAATATATTGATTATTCTTGCTTGAACTGACATTTTTATTAATCTGGGTCTTTGTGTGTGCAGTTCAAGGAGTCTGCATTGAGGAAACAATCGTTATACCTTAAATTCGACCCCCTCCTGAGGGAGAGCCCAAAGAAGGCGGCAGGCCCGGCTGCTAAGGCCCACGTCCCTCGCCCTGTCCCTATTGCTTCACAGTATGACTCACTTCTGTTTCCACTTGTCCTGATTGCTGCTGTCACTGGACGTTAGAGCTGACTTTGTTTTGATTTTATATTTCTTGTGCAACAAAATGTTTATAAGTTTAATGACTTTGATCACTTCACAATTGATTTTTTTCCCCCCTCAATTCAGGCTTGGGTCGCTGCAGATGCAAGAGAGAGAACCTACAAACGGACCACAAAAGGACGATTTCAAACTTTTTGACTGTAGTATGCCAGTAAGTCACTCACCTGCTATTGCTTGAAAACAGTGTTTTAAACAAAGTATTTGTTCACTTTTTTTTGGAAATAATATTCAATGTGGTCTTGCTATTCTCCTAACTTAATTTATTTTCATTGCAACTGTTTTACAGCCTCCTCCAGTCCTTGAGAGCTTTGTTCCTCCCTTCCCCCAGCCAGCCAGTATAGAAGACTCCATCATCGAAGTGTTGAAGTACAGTCAGAAAGACATGGACGCGGCCATCGCCAGGGTTCAAGCACAAGTATGTCCTCTTCAGTGATTAGTGTTTAGACAAAGACCACCAACAACCTCAAGGTACAATTTTAAGCAGATTCTGTTGATGGATTGTTCCTGTGGTTTCCAAAACTATTCCTGAAGCAAGTTAGAGTGACACTAGGCACAGTGCATTCATGCGTGAACGCCAGCATCCAATGTCAAAGAAAAGTAACACTATTGTTGATGATTGGTTAGGGTCAGCTTAGTTTTTGCCTGATTCTTAAGTCTAAATCACATGGAGATCAATATTTCATGGATAGTGGGTTAGATTGTTGAAGCTCAGTGACACATTTGTAACTTTCACTGCTGACTATAAACCCCAGGTATGAAACTATGGGGTTAAGGAATCTCCCAACTGACACATTTTTATCAGTAGTTTAACATCCTGATTCAAAATAATCAGTGTGCCACCTCTCAAACAGGCCAGGGAACAGGAAGAGCAATGGATTGCAAAGCACAAAAGTCTACTGAATGATGGCCAAGAAATGAGGTGAGCTGTGCTTTTTTAAATTTTTTAATTTGTTGTTTCAGTTCAATTATTCAACTTTTCAAGACATTTAGTGCATTTTTTTTTTTTTTTACATTTTTACAGGAAAATTATTGCAGAATTTGAGCTCACTATTACACAAATGATTGGTAAGTTGGCATAAATTACGTACCATTTTGTTTTTTTAATCGTGTTACTTTAAGGAGAGTTCATTAATCTGCCTGTATTACTCAGCTGATCAAGAGAGGGAGAAGGAGGAATCCCAGAAGAAGTTGAATGAAGCCCTGCTGGAGAAGGACCAAGTTTCCAATGACTTGAATGCCATGGAGAGATCTTTTGCTGAACTTTTTAAGAGACTGGAGAAATACAAGGATGTTGTTCAGGGTTACAAAAAGGTTGGAAAAAACAAATACTTATTTTGTTACAAACCACGAATCCTTCAAATATTTTAGCATAACAAAGGCTGAAGCAGTTTGATTGGTAATTATTCTCTTCTGCCTTCTGTTCAGAATGAAGAGACGTTAAAAGCTTGTGCTCAAGATTATCTAGCAAGGATCAAAAAGGAGGAGCAGCGCTATCAGACTCTTAAAGCTCATGCTGAGGAGAAAATTACCCGGTAAGAAATGTGTTACTCTGCTGTCTTAATCGATTAGACTGCAAGGCACGCAAGATATGACTGACATTATCATGCATTTTCAGCGCAAACGAAGAAATTGCTGAGGTGCGGACGAAGAACAAGGCTGAGGTATCCGTCCTGCAGGCACATCTGCGGCGGGAGCAGATGAAGGTTCAGTCACTGGAAAAGAGTCTCGACCAGAAGGTCAGTATTACTGGCAAATTACATAGTCTGCATTTCCATTAAGAAATGGGTCAAAGGTGAAATTTTTTTGTTTTGCTTATTTACAGGAGAAGGAGGCTGAAGAGCTCACGAAACTCTGTGATGAGCTCATCTCCAAAGTCCAGAAGGGCTGAGCTCAAGTTGTAAATACTGTGTATTTTAATGTTCTTTTGCTGGTGACATGATTAGTTTCTTGTTTATGTTGTTTGTTTTCTATCAGTGTTTGTTCTTAAAACTGTTAAAGAAACTAATAAAGATAATCTAGAAATTCATCAGTCTTCGTCATAATTACAGTATTGGAGATCTTGACTGGAGTTACCCAGATTAACCGCTAGGAGGCACTAGATATCTTAATTGTATGTTCTGTCGTTTGGATTTGCAGAGTGTGTGTATTTGAAGGTTACGTGACTCTGAAGCCCCAGTCCAGTACTTCAAGCTGATTTCTTTACCAAACTCGCATGTTTCAGGACCCAGAGTTCATTCCCACCCTACAATACTTAGAACAAAACCTCACCTGACACAATGCTCCCCTTCTCCCCCCAGTGCAATCTGTGGTCACTGTCACATCACTCCCAGAGCAACACAATGTACTTCTTAAATAGTGAAAGGAAATCCTACCTAGATTGGAGCTGAATGAGGTTGTAGTGTGGACCAGGAGGGGGAAGCAGTGAGAGTTGGTTTTATATTTTATGGGGGGAGAAGATGCTGGTCACTTGGTGTAGTCTTGCAGGACCCATCACTCATCTAGAAAAGGACCTGTGTGATACTGCTCTTGTGTCTGCAGTATCTATTCACTCATTCATCCCAGCAACTTCTGTCTCTCTGCTGGCTGCCCTCCGAGTCACCCTCACTTCAACTCAGTCAAAGGAGGAAAGCTGACCTGCCTCAACCGTTATCTTATTCACTGGACTCTTCTACCTTTTGTTGAGGAGTACAGACTGCAGCCATTGAAGAATGCCGATGAAGGGTTGAACAAATGCGTTAGTCACGACAACTGAACTGGAGTCAGGTCATTTAATGAAACTACCAAACCATCACACTTTAGAGGATTTAGTTCTCGAGCGGAGAACATATAAGATTGTCAAATATAACCAAATACATACAGAAATACCTAAATACTGACATGAAGTACATGTGATTAAACTGTGACGAAATACTCAAAATATGCTATACATAATACATAGATATGAAAAACACCTTACTCTGAAAAATAAACTTCTGATACAATTTTATCAAAATAAATTAAATATTCATAACTCAACTTGATTATAAATGACTACAGCTTCATAAACTGTTTGGATATGGTGGTCTGCTTTTTTTCTGCATGCTACTGAATGATGGGAACGTAATCTAATGAAAAAAACTCAAAACGAAAAACCAATTAATTTTGATGTGAATTATTTCACTCCTTGCAGTCATAGGAAAGGTTTTCATGGCATAAAAATGCTATAAAATCTCACCAGTTCAATCTATATCCTGTTAAACAGAGGACAAAACGTGAGGGATGGAGAATAACATGAAGAATAGTGGTCAGCATTCCAAACACGATGCAACTTCAACAAACAGAAGGACTACCTGAGTAGGAGCGTAACAACTGGCCCCTTTGTAAATCTTGAGTACCGTTTTCATCTTCATTCCCCAGCAGAAACTCACGGAGCCTCTGCGCTCCAACAGCTGAATAAGTGAAAGTTAAAACCCAACCTCCATTCTTTTGTGACACCTCACATGGGAAAATACAAAATTCTACCACTGAGGAAGACTTAACTTCAAAAGATGTGACTGAAATTTGCAGAAAAATGTCTTTGTCCTTTTGTATTAAGTGCACAACAAGGATTTGTGGATATTAGTGGTGTGAGGATCTGACTGATAAAAAAGGAAAAAGAGCACCAAATATGGAAGTTTGGAAACACAAGGTCTGTATCACTAGCCACTGGGCTCACAGTTCATTGTCCCTCTGAGATGCGGGAGCAGTCTGTGGGGGATGTGTTGCCCCGATGCTAACATTGGAAATGAATATGTTGATGTTGGTGTACTTTCCCATCCACGTGGGAGTGAGTGTGTGTGTGAATGTCAGTATAGATTTTGGGGTATATTTTAGATGGGATTGTTGGTCCTCCCTGGGTGAGGAGGAGCTGCTGCTGTGCTAGATACTCCTCATAGTTCACGGAGCTCATGCAGTCTTTTTCCGGGCTGGAGGAGATGGAGGACGGAGACACCAAGCCCCTGTCCCGCTCTCGATAATGCGGCCGGTGGGATCCCTGCAGCACCTGTGTAGCAGCAGCAGCTGGCGTACTGGGAGGGGGGCAGTGCTTTCTGCTTTGGCAGAACCACAGCAGCACCGTGCCAAAGATGAACACTATTCCAGCGGGGATGCCAATGATGACGGGCCAGGGGAGGGAGCTGGAGGCTGGCGAGAAAATGGGTGTGATGGGAGGCTTCATGTCTGCAAAGAAGAGGACCAGAATCAAATCAAAATGTGTGTATGACTCTGAAATGTTGCTACATGTTATGTACTGGAGAGATCAGGGTTTGAAACAAACAATCTGTTCGTTGTTCTTTGGATTCACTATCTATTAATAGCATGTTTGACATGGCACCAGTATAAAAAAAGAGAAACACCATTTGCCCCCTTTTCCCCCTGTAATTCAGATGAGCATCAGCCTGAACTACGCGATCTGATCAGACCACAGATCTGAGCTGCTGATTTGTGATTCCTGTATTTTACTGCTGCTTTACATCCTCACCTGGCAGCACAGTGAGGAAGGCGCTGCGGAAGCTGTAGCCCATAGTGTTTGCTCCCAAGCAGATGTACATGCCAGCGTCCTCCTCCTTGGCCCGGGTAATAAGCAGCTTGTTGAGGTAGGAGCCGTCGGGTCGCGACCACACATCCCCCGTGGGCAGCACCACGAATCGGTGGTCCCCCACCTCGATGGTGGAGTTGTAACGGCTCTCTTCATTGGACTCCACGCGTTTGAGCCACTGAATGACCGGCTTGACGTCGCTCCTCACTTTGCACTGGAACGACGTGGTGCCTCCGTAGTCCACGGTGGTGTTGACCGGGTGAGTGCCCGTCAAAACGGGCTTGGAGTTTGTCCTCTCTGTGCAGACACACAGACAAAAACAGTAAGGACGTGTTTTGACAGCCATTCTGCGAAGAGGTCTTAGTTTTCTAGACTGCTATTAGCCCCCCAGCTTACAACTTAAAATTGTCAGGGAGGAAGGAATACCACATGTAACATTAGAAGTATGTGTGATTCGTTTCCTCTCTTTCTTTGCTCCTGGTTGTACAGCATACATTTCTCATGGGAAGAAGTGGGGAGGGGGCCAGGGGTCTGGCAGACAGCTGGGCTTTAATCAGCTCCAGATTGGGTGGATGGTCTCTGACTTGAACACCCCCCAACCCACCCCTTGCAAACACCAGCCTCCCTCTTCAATATGCTTCTCATAGTCATGATTACACAGCCAGCCCTGCTCTCAGGATGAAGACTTGCCGATCGCAATCAGACATCATGCGTAGGTGGATCAGAGGAAACACTTTTTTTAAAAATGGTTGCTATTCCACTACATTTCAGCGTCAGACAGCAGCAGATGGGAGGTCATAAAAATGATTCACACAAACACAGGAAATAATTTAAATCAAAGTTTCAGCTGTATGCATTTCAGTCTCCCAGGGATACTCACGTATGACTTCGACTTTATACGTTGCGTTAATTTCCCCCGCCCGATTCGTCACCCTGCAGGTGTATTTTCCGCTCTGCTCTGGCATCAGGTTCCTCAGACTCAGGGTCCACTTCTTCTGACGGCTCTCGCCGACCTCCTGTTCCGTCAGCGGGCGATCGTCCTTCAGCCAAACGATGTCCGGTTGAGGGTTTCCGCTGGCCATGCATTTCAGCCGCACCGAGCTGCCGACAGGACGAGCGATCACCCGTTTTCTCATCTTGGCGGGCTGGGTGAAGCGGGGGCGGACTTCAGGGAAAAGAAAAGGAAACGTTAAGTAACTTATTGGTGGACTCAAGACACGAGCTGACAAATGATAGTTTCAGATGTTCTTTTTTTCCATCTTTCGCTTCCAGAAATCAATTAAGTTTTATTCATTTTGGTCTGGTATGGTAATCAACTAGTAGTTTATTTATTCTCAAGTTGTCTGATCGATTACAGTAAAATCCGCAAACAACAAGGATGACAGGGAGAGACACTAAATGCAGACACGACTTCCAGTGCGATTAATTTAACAGAGTTCAATATTGAAAAGACATTAACGTGAATCAGTGGTTTCCAGGAGAAACAAAACCAAAATTAAAAAAAGACAGCAGCATGATTTGAAAAAGTACTTTGAATATGCTTTAAATATCTGATCTGATCCTTGAATTTATAAGTGCATCATTTATCGTGCATGATAAAGCACTTACCAAATTTTTCTGACAAGCCATCACTACCTGGAGCAGACTCAGCTCCATCAGAAATCCTCAGGCTGGTTTTATCAGAACCGGAGTCATCTATAGACACAGTGAGACAAAACAGTCAGTCAGCAGCTCAGAGAAGCAGCAAGATGTTGGTTATTATTCTAGACAAGGAGATAAAGAAAATCTATGAGCACATAATTCAATACGTTGTAAAAAAAAAAAAAAAAAAGTAGTAATAGTGTTTAAACATGAAGTAGCACATGACTTAAAAGTTTTAAAAGTGGCTAATGGCAGGAATTATGTGAGGTGATTCTGTTATAATTTTACCTGAGTTAAGATATGAGGCCATTTGATGTGGTGACATAAAGATTTAGTTTTCCAACTTGGCGAAGGAATATGAAACTCTGCAGCACTGAACTGCATCACAAGCTTTAGAACATCAGAAGAAGATTATTCAGTCAAACTATCTCTAAATTTAAAAGGACTCCAAGTGTTCCTTTTTATTTTTCAGCTCATGTTGCAACAATAAATACGATAACCTTTTAAAACCTCTGTTATTTATCTTTAATCGCTGACCGTGCCGCTGTCACAACTGACCCAACACCAGACAGACCCGGCAAACTGTTCTTGGCTCTATCTGAGAAAATTTGGAATTTATAGATAGGCTCCTCTGAGTTGGGTGCACACTCAGGTCACACTTTGCAGCATTTGGAAGTAATATGATGAGTTTTCATGAGCCCAGGTCCAGGAGACAGCTGTGGAGCTTATGTCATTACCTGACATCATGCAGCGGAGCTAAGACAGGGCTTAGAGAACAATAATAAGTGAAGCCTACTCAGCAGTTTGGGATGCGTATCAACATTTTGAGTTAAGCAATGACGAGTTAACACAACCGGTGCCAATATCCGCCGCTTGACAACGTCAGGCAGATGATTGCTGAACTGGCTTTAGATCTAAAGCGAAAATTTCTCAGCATTTCTAACTAACTCCCCAACAACACACCAAGAGAAACACACACAATCCTCTGACGTATACAGGCTGTGGTACAGAATGGAAAAGGTGTTCACCAGTTAGGAACCTTCCGTGCCTCTTTTTGATTCCAAGTTTGGTGCAGCGTCAAGCTGGAATATTCTAGATGCAGTTTTGGCGCACTTGATTCCCTCTTAGGGTTTGATTGGGTCAGGTAAAAAGACCAGATGTGACTTCTAACCCCCTCATTCTGCCTCACTCCAAGTCCCCCCATAACCCTCAAAGCTCTCTAGGGTTGTCTGGGTACAAACCCTCCTTTGTTTGTCCCCTGCATCACGGAGCCCAGCCATGATGTCATGGCTATTTGAAGGGGTTTAACTGGCCAACTATAATAACCCATTCCTTTAAAAAACTGCCTTCACTGGAAGAAATATTTCTCTGTTGCTCACTTGGGCTCTCTGCATTCCTGCCGGTTCCTGAACCTCCCAATCCAAACAGAACATGGTCCCACACTGCCGGGGTTTTCTTTTTGACTTTTTTTTTTTTCCTGAATCTATTTCCTCTCTACTTAAACCCATTCTAGGGAACAATGGCACCCTTTATACATCTGTACTGCTATGGCTATCCCTTGCCACTATTGTCTTGATACAATGTTGGCTAACTAGACTGCAGACAGGGCAGAGGTACGGCTGTCACAGGATTTGTATCTTTGGAAGATTGACAAATAAAATAATCATCAAGCCTTCTGATTATGAGAGGTCTCTTTTTTTCAACTGGAAAGTAAATAAAATCTGTAACCTATTATAGAATCTGAGATCAAACAAGAAAAATAAGGAATACTGTATGAAATCCAAAAAGGTTTGCGAGGCAAACGGAAACATAATCAGATGATCATTCCATGAGTTAATGTTCCATGAGAAAGTATAAACCTGTAGAAAATGCAATCAGCCTCCTTCTACACAACTTAAAATCCATTCATGATCTGGCTACGGTGTTTTAGGTCCGATACGGTCCCCTCCCATTTCATTCACAAATCCAGTCACAGGAAACTGGTCACTACACACACACACACACACACACACTCTCCCCTGGCCTCCTGTGTCAGCTGAACCAGAGGAAAAAGCCTGATGATTTGAGGTCACAATGAGCTCCAGATGTTGGGAACATAGTAATGTCCAGGGAAAGTTATGCACAGTGGCCTTGCATCACACTCTAGATATCTCCAAACAGCTACCACATGTGATCAGTCACACATGGGGCAGTTTATCCAACAGTTGGCCTAACAGCGTCTCCAGAGAGGAACCAAATGCAAAATGTGCCGCGGGAGCCAACATCTCCATGTAGGAATAATGAGCGCTGCCAGTGCCGTGTTAGCCCGGTAATATATTATCTGTGCAGACATAAACATTAAAATCCAATCCTATAAATGTTAATATGACAATCCCATGGTAATGCTGACATGAAGCCTGCTGCAGCCCAAGCCCTCCGAGGACGGAGGATGATACATGCACTACTCTTCCTGGAGAGGGGGTGCTGAGAGGTGTTTTGGGGGCCAGTTGTCAAGAGACCACCCCAAACACGGCCAAAACAACCAGCTGGAGGGATTGAGGAGGCGCCATGTTGCACTGACTGACCAGATTCTTTAGATAGCTCAGGGGAGGACAGACTGTCCACTGGCAGATGGAAGGACCTCTCCAGCCCTCCTTCTGATATCACCCAGCAAACCCCCACCACCACCACCACCACCATCTCACCCTGACGTGTCTTCACTGTCTCTTTATCTGATAGTCTTTTTTCTGCTTGGCTTCTCCGCCGGGTCCCAGGCGATTTAAAAACTCATACTCTCCACGTTAAACCTTGAACTTGAACAGCAGCCAGACTTTCGTTGACCTCTCCCCTCTGACTGCAGTTGTTTTTTTTTCCCGTGCGATCCATTAAAAATAATATATTATGAAGTGTACAGTGTGTGGAGCTGTGCTGGGAGTGTACTTTGTACATTTAAATATCTTCCCTTATCCTTTATCAGCTCTATAATGGGCTTCCCAGTAAATCACTATAGTTAAGCAAATGCTGCAAAATTAAAACAGCTTAAAATGAGGTGAATCAACGTCACCAGAGCTCACCGTTAATGATTATCACAGCATATTGACTGCATTACGTGACTTCAACCATGGAACTATTTTGACAATGAGGCCCCCATAAAGGCATCCAGAATGCAAAGCAGCTCTGATGGAACAATTACTTAAAAAAACAAACACAGTGGTGGTGGCGTGCCAGCGCTTAATGGGATGACAGACAAGAAAGCAGGGAGGGGGTGGTTGGGTAGGTGGAGGGGGGCTTGTTTAATATCTAGTCAGCCTGACACGCACCCACTACCACCACAGGACAAGTAGGAAATGGAACAAACCACATCAGGATTAAGAGTCAGGCCAGAAAGTCTAGGTAAGTCCATAAAGGGCAAAAACACTTCTGATAAAAATCTCAAAGAAATATGCTTCCAAGAAAGAACTTCCACGGTATTTTCTCTGAACGTCATCTCTGAGTGGGAGTAGAGCGACGCTTGCAGTCAAATTGAACTGATCTCTAGTGTTCAGAGACGCCGTTCTTCTCACTCAGCTGCTCAGCAGCAGACAAATAACCTGTCACGTAAACACCCCTCATGGGAAAAGTAGTTATCTATCACCGAGATGAATTGGCTTAATATATGTGTGTGTTTGTGTGCGTGTGAGTGCAGAAACCAAAGCTTTAAGCTGTAAAACCAATATCTAAATCCCCCAAAAATTAATTCCACATGCATGCATAGTGTTTGGCTCCACAGCAGAGACAATTACTTTATTTTGAAAAATAAGCTGTCTCACATGTAAGACAGCTCAGAGGTCTTAACTCCTCGACCGAGACAACTTAAAGAGCTTCCACATCAACTCCAGCTCCGGACGCTACTTCACGTGTCAACGGTGGATTTTCTACAACAAGCACCGAGTCTGAAATAAGTTAAAGCCTGAACAGAAGTCTGGATAAAAACATCTACAGATGTATTTCTCTATTTTTTTTAGTTTCAACTGCAACTTGGAATAAACTGTGTTTACATCCTGCTGTTGAAAAAAAAAAAAAAAACATTTTACAGACTTTATCCATCACATCAACATAAACCCACGATGGCGGCAGCATCCAATCATGGTAGCCTTGAAACAGACCTAAAATGACAGAGTAGCTGCCAGTCGTCGAATGATTGATTCCGAACGTTATTCCACAAAGAATTGTTCGGTGCGTGTTAAACCTCAGAGTCTTTTAAGTGCGACGCAGACACAGACATAGCCACGTCTGATTTTGTTACTATATAGCACTGCTGCAGTATAAACCTTGACATTATGGCTGGCTTGGTGCCACCGTGTCCAACCTTTCATTTTAGCACGATCAGCAGACACCCTCTCTTTGAACTCTGTGGCGACTTCATTGAGGGGGGGGGACCCGAAAATAAACCATGGTCCCATCTATTCCCAACTCACGACCGTGATTTACAACAAAAAACAGTGTTTTGTGAAGTGCCCTGTGTTTTCCACATCTGCCTGATTATGGCTCTTCCGCTGAGGACCGTCTGTTGAAGGCCGGGCTGCAGCTTGTCCTATGAGTGTGAAGGCAAGAGCACAGACTCTGACCCTAATTAGGCATCTTTGAGTAATTAGACTAAACATAGCCTTCAGGCTCCACTTCGCTCATTCATCATGCTCTGCCCTCACGCAGGGGAAATACACTAAATGCAAAAGTACAGAGCAGCACACTTTGCTGGACTGGAGTTCATTCTCCTGGTCCCGTTCAAGAGTCGTGTCAGAGTCGTGAAGGCAAACTGGAACCAGTCGGCCCAATGTGTTTCTGATTGCGGAGCTGCAGACCTCCTGCCTCCACCGAGAGGAGCCTAAGGAAAAGGAAGAGCTCGAGATCCAATTGAGTCACAGAGGATGAAGGGGTATGAAACAATATCCCACCCCACTGTTGACTTTGGGCAGGGAGAGGTAGGGCCTGTAACACGTACAATAGATGAGAGGATCATACTATAAACCTTCTGAAATCCACTTGTTTTAGACTGTGACCTCTGTAACTGATGCTGTCTCACAGCATCTGAACTGTGGAGAGAATTCCGAATGCCATATTTATATGACATAAAAACCCCATAGCAGGAGGTGATAGCAAATCAGAAGACTGACTCAGTGGTTTCAGCTCCAAAGGTGAAGACGCAGATTAAAGACGCTACTGTGGTAGATAAATCTCCGTCTGTACTCACCGATGACAATGAGAGTGTAGTTGACGTTAACGCTGCCGAAGCCATTGGTGGCTTTGCAGACGTACGTCCCAGTGTCGTCCATCTCCACCTCCTTGATCTTCAGTCCCATCCGGAGAATACGGAAGCGAATCCAGCCACTGTGGATGTTGCGCCCATCTTTGGTCCACATTATGAGGGGAGGAGGGTCTCCTTGCACTGGACACGGCAGCTTAATGGCGCTGCCGAGGCGAGCCGATTGTCTGTGAGAAACCTTTTCAGACACCCGAGGAGGCCCTGAGAAACACAGCAACATAATAATAGTGTGTCATTCCATGAAAATACATTTTCATAAAGGGGCACCCACCCCCACACATTCTACTTTTACGTTTTTTGGAGATATGCTCCCTTTTCCAAATTAAGTGGACGTAGTTGATGTTGAGCTTTTGGTGCTCAAAATGCAATTTTAAAAAAACTTCCACAATAAATAAACCAAAAAAAAAAAAAAAGTAAACCAGTGATCGTGGGCTGGTTACTCAACAGAATCAAAAGATGTTGTTGTGAGCAGTTTCATCTTGGAGCCATTTTGTCTGTACCACCACACAGGAGGAAGGATCTTTTGTTCATGACGGAGGGTCTGTCGAGTTCTTTAAATGTATCGTTTGCGCTTTGAAAAAACTAATTACCATCTTGTTCTAGATCTTTAATCAACTTCAACTCACACTAGAATGACCCTTCAGGATAAAGCTATAGTTATCCTGATGTACAAAGCATTTGATTCATTCTTAATAGTCTTGATGTAAAAGAAAAAAAAAACAGATTACAACATACACAAATAGAAACATGAATACAAATTGTGGCAAAAAATATGTTTTATCTATCTGGCAGAGTTAATTTCACCACAAATTACCCTTCTTGAAATTTAATCTTAACATTGAAGCCAACATGCTTGTTAAGTCCTTAAAGCACCCACAGGACTGAAACTTGAACATCTACACTTTTCATGACATCTGAAAAACCCTGACATCTGCTCATGAAAATCTTGTCGATCAAAAACCACCCAATTAGGTGCTGAACAGACTTTATGGTGAGACCGAGTTGCCAGCAGCTGCTGCAGAATGATTTGTTTCCTTCTTCCCTCTTCTGTTAATCACAATGAAAGCCCTTCATGGAGTCCTTATCCCCAGAACAGGCAATGATCTGAACTACAATACACTGAAATCACCATACAACTTAATTTTTAAATAATGAATTAAGGTACCTGAAATGAGAAATTACTAAATGAGAAAGTGTGAAAACATCAGCTTCATTACTAAATTTTAAGATCTGATCCGTATTCCCTCGATTTCAATCGGCTCGGTAAACAGCTCAGCAGTGGGCATTGGAATGAGATCGAGGCAATTTGTCATCTTTTTGTTTGATTACCCGGAAATGTTGAAACCAGATTGTAATAATTGGACAAGTTCTGTTGTCCAGTGGCTGCACAGAGAGGGTGAAGTGTTCTGGCTCTGGTTTTGAGTAGCGTGCGAGAGATCAAAGGGATAATGGGGGGGGGGGTCACAGCGAGACGGACAGCGGCCTGTTCTCTCAGCTCCTAATTGGCTCAGGTCTGCTCCCTCAGATCTGGTGAAGTGGAGCGGGCCAAAACCCCCTGTGATGGTGTTAGAAGGCCCGCGCCGCTGCTTGCACAGCAACAGCATGTTGTAAACCCCCCACCAAAAACTAAACAAACCCCAAAAGTTACTGAGCAGACGAGATCCAGGAGACAGGCGGGGAGGGGGGCCTATGGGAGCCAGCGACGGGGAGGAAACTGCAACCGAACCCCGAAGCTGCAAGTAGAAGGCCTCAAAAATACACAGCGCTCCGTCTGTGCCTCCGAACAAATGGTCAGTCTGGTAGTAGTAAAAACAATGGGGAGGGTGAGCGCACACACACACACACACACACACACACACACACACACACACACACACACACACACACACACACACACACACACACACACACACACACACACACACATTCCTTTGGTGCATTTTATAAGTAAGCACACACATATGGCAATAAAGGCAACTCCAACTGTCGGTACATCACCTATAATGCTGGTTACATAAAAAAAGCTGAACTTGCTCATAATTTCTATAAAAAGGTAAAACTCGTGCCACAAAGTTCAGTGGAAAAAACGTTGAACTTGTGAACGTAAAACCATTGCAAACCTTCCATTTTCGTTTCCATGTTTTCTCGACCATGCATGGAGGCAGACACGCTCACAGTTTTCCTTCCTCCGTGCGGACGGCCCACACCGAGCTCAGGAAATTGTAAGTGTCATTGTTTATGTCTGTTGACAAAATGGGACCGCAGCTTTTTGGGCTGTTGTCAGCTGGCCCATATCTCACGTCACTATCTCGCAGGAGAACAGAGGCCCTCACTGTTGAGTCTCCTACCCTGCAGACTCTGCCTTTGGACCGCTAGCAGGTCACAGCCTTGGCTCGGTGCTGGAGCCGCTCACATGGGCCGACTTGATCCCAAGAGAACTCAATTGCCTCGCAAAAACATCGACACATTTCTAGCAAAATCTTAAACTAACTAGTTGTCTCTTCTGAATTATGTTCTTTCGTGCCACTCCTTCAGGATTAAAGGAGAGGACTGACTGAAAAAAAAAAAAAGTCTGATTTAAGGCAGCGGTGTGGCGGAAACAAAACACACTGACCCAGCATAATTATTGCTACTGTCAAACAAATGTTTTCTAAGAGCTGAAGGAGATGCCTTCAGAGATATGTTCTCCTCAAATAGTAAAAAGATACAGCAGCCCTGTTGGACCTCTATACGAAGTTCAGACTCCTTGACTAAACCTCAGACTTGACAGGATCTGGTCTTCGCCGACAAAATCCCTGTATCTGACCCGAATATTAAGCCTGAAATGATCTACCAAAAATTACTGACATTTGAAATGTTCCCCAATACCAAGCACAAATGTTAAACATGTCAGAACTTTTTTCAAATCCCTCTGAAGACGACTAACAAGATGACACAGTAAACACCTGAACACTGATGCAATGCAATCAATGCCTCGACCTTATTGATGTTTCATTCAGGTAAAACAACAAAAGAGTTGTTGGCGAATGATGGTGGTAAAGTTAATGACGTAACACACACACATTCTATGCTGACAGAACTCTTCATGAAACCCAAGTACAGTATGGGGCCACAAAAGTTGATTCTTCCTCTTCCCTGAAAAGCAGACTCCAGGCAGAGTTACGACTGACCAGCTTCATTGATGTTTCATCGCTGAAACATCATTTAGGGTCAAACTGGTCGCATATTCTGACAGTGAGGATCAAAAGATCATCATGGAAGACAAATTTATAATGTAGCTCACACTGCTGTGCCTCTGACTGTTGACTCTTTATGACGTTGAACTTGTGTTATTCGGGACTCCAGCTCCTGAGCTTTTTGGCTTGGACCAACTGAAAAACAGCTCTGCCTGGTGCACCAAGCGCGAGGAATGTGCAACAAATGATTTCCTCCCTCTATCGCCGACCTTTCAAAACGCTTTTGAAGTCCTTTTGAAAAACAAGACATGAAGAGGTGGTGAAATCAAGGACATCGCCTGAATAACTTAATAAGTATTTGTGTGGTGTGCATGATCACCATCTTTTCTTCAACAGGGACTCTCCTCCTCCTCCCTCTCAAAGAGAGATTCTCTTGACCTTGGAGTTGAAAGCATTGCGTTTATCACATAGAGGCCCTCTGTAAAAAACATCTTTTTTTTTTAGAAAACTTTAAATGAATGCCTTATCGTTTTGAATGTAGATACCTTCTTGAAGATATGGAGTCACTGTAGATGTTACCACAGCAGCATTTTTCTCTGTTGTTGCTAACTAAACATTACGCTCCTCCACAGAGGCTGTGATGAATTGGAATCTGACAGATTTATGAACAAATGCTGAAAGTTTATTCAAATTGTAAGAATTGTTAGCTGCTCTCTAAATGGAAAAATGATACCCATGACCATTTGGGTTTTCCCGTACGGCGGTGTTTTGACGGTGCTCCCACTTATAGCTGAACCCCACGCGTGAAAGGAATCTTTCATAGCACAGGAAGAGGAGGAGAGGGGCTGGCGTCTCGAAAAATTTGCTCTGTTTTCCTTTGCTCCATTTGATGAGAGATTATTTTAACTTTAAATAAGAGCCATTCTTGTCATTTCAACTAAATATAGCCAATTTTGCAAAACCTCGTGAGTGGGTTAATGAGCTGTTGATCTGACATGCAGGCATTCACAGAGGGAAATGCCAAAGAAAAAAAACTGAAAAAAAAACCTAACTACAAAGGCTGCCAGATTTGATCCGCATTACGTGTGCTGGTACTTCTGACTACAATATTTTCCGCACTGTAAGGCGCACTGGACTATAAGGCGCACCTTCAATGCATGGCCTATCTTCAAACCTTTTTTTTCATATATAAGGAGCACCAGATTATATGGCGCACTGTCAGTTTTTGAGAAAATTAAAAGCTTTTAGGTGTGTCTTATAGTGCGGACAATACTGTATTATTGTCACCTGTGGATTTGCAGTGAAATGTACATGCATTTTTCATCCCAAAGTGCTGTGGTCTGTCTACCCACTGCATACAAAGGACTGCCTTGACTTTCAGATGACTGCTGTAATAACAAATACCTGGAACCTCAATACAAGATGTAATTATTCAAACAACTCTAACAAAAAGGATTTAGTTGTGTCTCAAACTGCTTTTGGAAGCTGCCAACTTTAAAGTGACTCGTTGCTGAACTGAACACTGATCTGAGTGACTTCAATGTGTTGTATTTACACAAAGGATAAAAGGCAGAGAGACACAGAGAAGCAAGAGAAAGCTTCTTCCTCCTAAGGAGCGTTGTGTTAGCTCAACAGACCATATGACAGATGGCAGCTCCCAAACATGAGCGAAGAAGTTTAATGGAGCCTGAGCTCCCAGGGAAATATTCTATCATGCGTCTCTTAAAACCTTTAGAGCCCTTGTATGCTTAAAAAAACGAAAAAAACAAAACAAAACAAAATGGATGGAATAAAAAGTTAGCTTCAAGGAACATGAGTGGAAAGAAAGAAATTATACCAAAAAAAAACAAAACAACCTGCTTGAAAGACAGAAACAGAATCCTGAGCCGGTGGCTTTGCTCGATCCCAAAGTGACTGGGTGAGGGTGAAAGGTGAGGTGGCCGCTGCAGCTCAGGGAGTGTGTGAAAGGCCAGAGCTCCTGTGCAAAGCCAGCAGCCGCCGCCGCGCTCGGCTATACATTTCACAAGCGGAGATAACAATCGGAATAAAACAGTGAGAGAGAACGAGAAGGGGACAGCCGACAATTCAAGAAAGGCGGTCAGGTGGTGGTGGGGGGGTGACACCGTCAAAGGGGGACTGGAGCTGTCGGGTGGCTACAGAGGCTGTTCTGACAGCAGCGGGGCAGCAGAGGGTGAAGAATGCAGTCTTTTCTTACTCCTCCAGACGTCCTACTCAGCAACCCCAACCAGTGAGGTAATCAATACCCGTTATTTTCTCCTTGAGGCTTTCCAATCAATAGATAAGAGCGGGGTAAGACCAGCTCGGACAATGGCTCTTTCTTTGGCGCCATCTGATGTGGGCTGAATAACAACTGCTTCAGCGGTGGGAATGGTACAGGAGGAGCTATTGGGTGACATGAGGGACTAGAGAAACAGCAGGAGGGGCCAAAAGAGAAAGAAAAGGCTGGAGAGAATCAGATGCACCCGTCGATCTATCTGATTGAAGCTGAATCGCTGGTATAATGTCGCAGCTTTGTCTGACTCTGAGGGCGCTTCCTTCACTAATGGCTCCAGAAAAACAGGCTCCTGTGGGTCCAAGCGTCATAAAGCTTCTGGAAACATCTCCATCATGTGGCCTTAACTTAACGGGCTCTCTACTGTGGAGCCTTTGAACTCTAAGCCGCTATATTTCATTAAACTTGACTGCGTCCTCTCAGCACCAGCTGCCTCTGTTGGAGAAAAGTAGCATGTGTGTGAGCGTTTGCAGACTCTTTACAACCATCATCTGTATCTACAGTGGCTGAAAAAAAAAAATCCAGGCTCCAGTTAAAGTAAAAATGAAAAGAAAAGTATATTTGATTATTTGCCATATAAACTGGATATCTAAATTTCCCAGTTTGGGATAAATAAAGTATATCTATTTCTGTTTTCTTGAAGGAGGGCAGGAAAAAGCAGATAACATTTACACATTTAGGGCTGAAGGACCAGGAGTTCTTATGGAAAGTCAAGGTAAAAGACGCCTTTCATACGCATATAGTATGTTAGGAGTGGTCATTTGGTCTGATCGCTGGAACAGCTTCTAACCATCTTTTCCACTGTTTTACCTGGTCTACCACTGTAAAGAGTCATGACACCATTCTGAGTTATTTTCAGTCTTATTTCTTTGCTAAAAAAATAACTCAGGTATGTCCCAGTAACACTGACTAATGCTGTTCAGGCAGTCTTCTCATTTTATTTTATTTGTTGCTGTTGGTCTCAGATGCTTTTAAAGAATTGGAACGGTAACTATAAGTAAATACAGTATCATGGAAGAAAATCTCTTTATACGTGAGCCATACAACTCCACTGACATGTTCCTTCAACATGAACATGGACACACCATCCTGCTTCCAAAAACAGTCAACAGCTCAAAAAATTGGGTAAAATTCCTCTGAAAATAATCTTCAGGCATTCAGCTGTTTTGTCATCTGTGAAAACTATTAAATATTTACATCAGTAGGAATCAATGGGCTTGAGTCCTGATCCAAAGTTGCTCATTGGGCACTATAAAAAAGAAATTGGAATGGACTTAAAATTAATCTGCACTGAATAATTTTCTCAGTTCTTTGGTCCAAAATCCAAATAAAATATGTATGTATTTATCTAACGTGACTGACTGAATGAATGATCGTGACCACAAAAGTCCATCATTCATTCATTCATTCATTCTGTTTCTGGTGGAATGAAACAAACAGACAATATTCTCTGTAAATAAAATGCTCACACTGTAATATAGAAGCACATGCCTGCAGCTGTGAGTCAGTCCGTCCGTGGTCCTGTCATAAAGACCGGTGTGAGTGGCACTCTAGTCGCTTTATCTCACTCCATTAGGCTAAGGCCCGGTGCACACACTGGGGCTGAGAGTGTGCTTAGGGCCACTTATCAGGGGAGAGGCAGCAGGAGGGAGACGGGGAAGGGAAAGCAAGCTAGCAAAACATGGAGTCAGAGACAGAGTGGTCAGATGACGAGTGACGGACAAAAGGAGAAGCCAAGGACAGAGATGAAGAGTTAGGGCTAGGAGACGAGGGTCGATTTAGAGAGGGGCAGGGAGCAGAGGCCAAGATGGCAGAGAGGCCTCCTTTAACACACAGCTCATGAGGAGAAGAGGGATGCTTGGGGGAGTGAAGGGGGGATTAGATGGGCCCAGGCGGCAGTAACCAGGAATCCCAACAATCTCACACCCCGCTCCCTGGCTCGGGCTTAGCCTCAGCCACATGACATACTCCAACAGGCCTCCCTCTGCAGCCAGAGCAGGGCAGCGAGCAGCACCTGTTCAGAACCGTCCGACATGTTGGGAGATGGGCGAACACTTGGCACCGACAGGGATAGTGTGTAAACGCTGGGCGGCTGGAAACCGCCTGCGTATTATCTCGTATTCTCACGATCCCGCGCTGATGTGAGGGTTTAATGGCCAAAATATTTATCCGAATGTTGCCGTTGTACTCCTCAATGTCGTAGTTACGCTCATGTTCTAGCAAAAAAAGAAACATTTTGTCTTTTTTCATTTGAAATAATGAACATGCACACGTCTTAAGACCTGTGAGATTCCTCCAAAGAAAACAGCATGAGAAGGGAAACGGCACACAACTCACGTCGAAACCATCAACTGTGATCAGGGCTCAGGAGTAGACGGGTCTTTATTTTAGTGGGCAGGAGGCCAAAACACTTGGGACCCACTGTTCTAAATGAATTACTGAATCATTCCACATTTTCATGTGTAAATGACTCAGATGAGGAGGAAAGAGAGCGAGACAAAGAGCCTCTTATGTAAGAAAAACCCAAATTTGCAATCTTTAAACTCTCAAACATAAGTTGAAAACAGTGTAATGCTGTGTTCTAACACTTAGATCTGATTGTTCCTTTAACCATGACCTGCAGATATGCTAGAATCACACCTGGACACAGCAGATGCTGCTTTGCCAGAAACCTTGGGAACCGCGGCTCCAACGAGGCATTAATGAAACTTGTTTCATTGTCTCCACCTAACAAGAGCTCTGCTTATGCTTCACGGTCTCCATCAGTCAACACCGAGGTGAATCCTGTCGCTCCCTGCATGCCTCCTCCTCGACCCTTCGGGTATTCCACGCTGGGCAAAGATAAGTAACCTTTTTGTATACAGTAGATACAGTCTGGAGGTGCAGAATGAGATACAGATGCATGTTGCCATTGTTGCTCAGAGGCAGCGAAAAACTCTTCCAACTCGGACGACGCCATCAGCGTTACATCAGCGCGTGATGAGGACGATGATGATGATGATGATGTTCAAGGCCAAGCTTGTTGCTGACTTCTCCTCAGTTCTCCATTTGTGCGAACCTGACCCCGTACAGTATCAGCCAATCTCTCTGACACTTAGAAGCGCTTTGGACCAGCGCCTTTGTCAACAAGGTCTTTTGAAAAGGAGGGCCAATGACAGACTGCGATGTTAGCAGCAGTGTTTTCACAGAATGGAGCGATTCAGAGCTGTGCAGGTGGGAGGGAGATGCGAGCAGAGCAGCGGGTGAGGGGAAACAGACAGAGAGGAGACAGAGCTGGAGGACGAAGGCGAGACAGACGGAGGGGGTGGAGGAGCTGGTAAAGCTCTCACTGACAGCAATGGGGCCTCTTGACAATCCAGGAATATTGTCTGAAATCAGTCTGTCATCGTCGAGCTGTTGAGCCTGTCATTACAATGTGGTACTCACCCTTTCACAGCCACAATTTGTCCTGTGCTTTTCCAGTTCACCTTACTGCTCTACTGCACAGAGGTCACTGCCCTCCATCCGTCTGTCTGCCCGTCTGTCTCTCTCTCTTTTTGTTCAACTGTCCGTTCAGTCGTCGCATTGAAACATCCCTTCAACCAGGCTGCAATAACAGCAAACTGGTTGAAGGCGTGGTGAGGTACGGCTTTGAGGAAAATGCACATCAATATGCTAATAGCTAATATGATGCTAATATTGAAGTTAGAATGAGTAGCATTTTTCCTTCTTAATTTAGAGCATTTGCATGAAAACAATTCCAAAAGGTGCAGCTGAATCTGTGGAGAAAGTCACTGGATTTATAAATACTGGATCAACATGAATTATGGTTTTGCATTTGTGTGTATTCAATCCATCCTCTTGAGAATATCTAATATGTCATGATGCTTTACTTTATTTCTGAGGACATTAAAATTGATAAATAACTGCAGTCACACTGCAGTCTGGAGGAACTGACCAACAGAAAAGTCCTTCGTCCTTTTACCATGATTAAAAATGAGCAGGAAGCGAGGTCAGTTGATTTCAGTGTTGGTCGTCATGTTAAGGCTACACCCAGAGTGACTAAATGTATGGAGCTTTTCTGCTCCTTTTGCCAGGCCTCTAACTCCAAGAACATTCAAGCTGGGGGCAGATCCCAGTGCATGAGGAAATCAAATCAGTTTCCCTGCATGGTGCAGAAGTCCAGACTGGGATAGCAGTAGCCCTGCTATAAAATATGACAGATTACATAGTCTTTGCTCCTGAAATGATTTTTCCTCCCTTATCCTGTTCTCCTCATCAAGTCAAAGCAGAAAAATATTTTTCCAATCATTCCTCTTAATGAAATATCAGTGCTTCTTTGCCTCCCTGCTTCTTCTCCTAAGTGGAGAGAGGCTGCTGCTGGACTAAAAACTCCCATTTAGAGGCAAATCACCCAGATCAGACTCTTTATAAGCTCAATCAATGGGGACAAAGCACACAGAATTTCTGGGGTCACTCAAAAGAATCGTTAATGAAAAACAAAGTGGACGTGAAAAAGCCACAAAGCCATGTGGGGTCTCATTGAAGCTCATCAGGGCTGAATTGAAAAGGAAGGGGGGTGTTGGGGTTAAGGAAGGGAGGATGGAAGAAGCTGGAAAGAGTCAGGGTGTGTGTCGAAGACAGCGGAGGCCTCATTCAGCGCTTGTTATCCCAGCTGTCCTCTGGCTCGGCTTTCTTCAGGCTCAGCCAGCCATCGCTGTTGCCACCACCATAACTTTCAATCAACCTTTTGACTGGAGAACGGTATGGTTGGTTGTGTTTGTGTGTGTGTGTGAGTTTTTTCAGGAGGCAAGTTAATTCTAAAAGCCTCAGAGAAAGGAGGAGGAAGAAAAGCAGAGAGGAAAAGTTTTTTGGGTGAGGTGTTTGCGTCCGATATCAGATTCCAAAGATGATTACCACCGATGTGTTTTCCAAAATCATAAATAGATTGAAGACACTCAGAGACTCGATGCCAGACAGAAGTGAAAACCAGGAGAGGAAGCTCATCATCATATCGCATGCAGCAGGTAGCACCGCTGCCTGATTTGGTGCTCTGATAAGTCCAAAGCGCAGATTCAAGCAGGCTGTGGCAAGCAAACAGTCAGATGGACCCGATTACTGCAGTTTACATCAGCCTTTTTATTCACTAACATCACAATGACAACTAGTGAACTTGTTCAAACCTGCTCTGCAATGTAGTGAAAGCTGCCATCACAAAAAAATACAGTATACATATGATTTTCAATGTTGTTGCAACAAATCACTTTAACCCAAACCCAATGCAAGAGGACAGATTTTTTTACACCTTCCACATGTGGGTGGGTGCAAAATCATCACACATCAAATAAGAGACTTCAAAATTGCAGACAAAGAGTGTTTGGCTTCTCCTATTGGAAGCTCACAAGTGTAAAGAGAAAGTAGGCTTGAACAGACGGATTGCAAAAGACAAACATTTCCCACTGTGGAGCTGAAATGTTATTCTAAGGTCACTTGTAAAGTTCCAGGGAGGCTGACCCACACCTACAGGCTCACTGCTAGTATCTCAGTCGACCGTGTAGCGCAGTAGAGTGGAATCCAGCATCATCTAATGCGTATTTTACACCAACAACTCTCAATTAACAGAATATATCAGATAATTCCTTCAAGTGAGACCAAAGAAGGGCAAAAAGTTGGTTATCATCTGATCAGTGACAGTCTGGCATCTCTGTGAGCAGCCACATGGGTTTTGTTCAGGTTAAAGCAAGCAAAAGGAATTCTATTTAACAGAACCCCAGTCCATTCAGCCAGCAGGAAGAGTGTGTGTGGTCTGAAAACACTCCCGGAGCCAACTGCCCAAACAAACTAATGAGCATTGTACACACACACACACACACACACACACACACACACACACACACACACACACACACACACACACACACACACACACACACACACACACACACACACACACACACACACACACACACACACACACACACACACACACACAGACTTCTCTGTGTTAAAATGATTCTTTGAAAAGAAAATTAAACAAAAAAAGGAAATTAAATTCTCCTCATTTGCATGGAGACATTAGCATACAGCTGAAAGCAGACAATGCTTTGTTGAAATTCCACATGAATGCTAATTGAAGTGTCCATTAGAGTCAGTCAATGAGGAGAGTGTTACTCACAGGGATTATATGACCCTGCTAAAGTAAACACTGACTGACCTCCATTACGTCTACTTATCACCGCCACAGCCCTTTCCTTTCTTTCCCTCTGTAGGGTAGAAGTCTGACACATTCCTCTCTCTCTGAATGCTTCCTTCGAACCGACGGGGGTCACAGTAATTTGCTGAAAGATGGAGAACATGGTTTGTTCAGACGTTATTTCCGTGATAGATGGGAGAATCTCAGGAGGAGGAATATTATTAATATTATTTCCACCTGGATCAGAGTAGCAGGAAGAGCTGTTTCTATTCCCCTAACGTTACCTAATTTTCCTGGAATGTCTCATTAGCTTGACTTTTCTCTGGGCAACTCCAGCTGGCTTAATAGAACACACACATGTATATTCAGACACAGAACTTCTGATCACACACATCCAAAACTGCCTCAATAAAGGAAGTCCCCAGTCTGCTGTGAGCTCTAATAGACAGCAAATAATTCTGGTCAACTGGGATGAGGAGTGTTTAAAATTAATCACTGCTGCCCCGTCCAAGCTGGGGGTCTGCCACACATAATAATCCATCCATTGTTCTCCACAAATGGACCCAGACTCAGTAAATAGGCTGTATAGAGAGCTGAAGAAGGCTGTGTGGGAATAAAGGTCAGCTCATGCCTTGTTTTAACGATGGAACATTAACTTAACTCACTTCCTTTAGCTTAACACCGGTAATAAATGGGAAGAAAAGCAGAGAGAAGCTGTGGAAAAGCAGGGGGACATGTGTCAGAGGGGTGTCTGACAGCGGTGGCTGTCTGAGTTTGAATAAGACCAAGTAGGAGGCGACGAATTGCAGGGTTACTCAGAATAGAGTCAAAGCAGAAGATGGGAGGTGTTTGACTTCCTTCTAATTTCCATGCTAAATGCGGCCTGAAAAACAAAATGTAACATGAAACAGATTTTTTTTTCTCTAAAATCCAAATAGAGTATAAAAGTGTGACTTGGTCATGGACAGTAAAAAGGAATGTACTATATACCCTGAGCAGCTCAGCATCTTGGCCCAATATCTAGAACACCCCTGTTACACCTTCTTACTATTCAAGAGCTATTTAAAAAATAAGAGGACTTTTGGGCATTTGAGTTACTGAGAAACGAGCCTCATTACGACGAAAGGAAGTGGAAACCTGTCTGGGAGCCAAATGGCCTCGTGATTTTAAAAGCCCTTGGCAAACAATTTATCACATAGTACCTTCTTGTTATGAAGCCATGATGTAACTGCTATTAAATGTATACGTTCCGACAGGGTTGCAGGGCAGTTTGCATCCTCTAAACGTCACCAGATGGCTCCAGGGATGAAGCAATCACGTGTGGCGTTAGAGAACGCGAATAAAGCAGAGTCACAAACATGGTCAAATGAACACACTTTTTTTTTTTTGTTGTTGTTGTTGCTTTTTTTTGCCTGTTTGTAATTAAAATGCAATGCAAGCAGCACCCCTTAAAGTGTGTGTGTGTTCATTGTTAGCTACTCCTGGCACATAACACACGACACCTGGTGCCTCTCTGTTTCTCCCAGGGTGCATTTCTGCAGATCCATGTGTTCAGTCTGTTGCATTCCTCAGTAAGTGGAACCCAGTGGTCCCCGGGCCTGTCACCACATTAGAGGCTCTGCTGGGACACATCAGTGAGCACCTTCTCCAGCTGTCGGGGGGGGGAGTGGCACCAGAACGGAGGAAGTGTGGGGGTTCCTAAGGGGCTCTTAAGGAATCATTCTTGCTTGGGCAGTCAAAAAGTCGCAGGAGCAGCGTGAGCTCGTGTGTGTTGGTAAAACATCTGATGACGGACAGCAACAGGCTTTAAATGGTCCAACCCAAGCAGCTGCCTTCAGGTGCATCATTTGAGATGTCGAGATAACAGCAGTAAAGAAACACTTCTGTCTCTTTACTGTTTTACACACAGTTAAAACAGGGGCCTGGTCTTTATCATGTAATTTATATTTATCAAAGATGCCATCATACATCATCAAATTTATCCTGGACAGATTGATTTGTTGTCTTTGGCATCAGCTTCACTAATAAAACAATAAACGCCGAGTCAAACCCCCTGAATGTATTTCACTGGACGTCAGTGTCAGCTCACAGCATCGCTGCTTCTGCTAGGATGTTTGCACATCACAGACTGTAAAGCATCATTCAAAATCATCTCACTCATGCTGCCTGCCAGCTACATCTCTCCTCATGTGTGTGTATCCTCCCTGCTTCTGTTACCACTTTCAGAGGAATATTGAAATATGAAAAACAGACTGTTTCCTCTGGTCTGATATTAAATGATTTCAGATCCTTTACTCCATCGGATCCTCCTCTGGGCTCCGATTTTGCCGACATCTGTTAATTTATAAACATACAAAATTGCCTGTCTAATCTTATTTAGCCTTCGCGTCTTGTTTACTTTTTGTGTAGTCGTGCGGCGCAGGAACGTCTGCCATGCAGTGAATGGCGCATTGTCTGCAGACCTGCAGATCTAATCTCCACCACTAAACCGCTGCCAACCCCCCTCCTGCCCCCTTTCACCTTGAGCCACGATGGCCACATGTAGGTATTGTACCAATCAGACGCCTCTAAAATGCACTTCCACACCGAGCTGGGAAATAAAGACAGCGCTATGGGGCTTTGCAAGTTCTGCCAGTGCGTGGTGTTCTGTTGAAATGTGTCTGGCTTTCAGATTTCTCCCATTAAACCAGTGTGGTTTCCAGTATTGCCCCTGTTTATTGACTAGTGGCACTGGATTGCATCAGACATGGTTCAATAGTTTGCAATGTTGGATGAAATCATAGAAAATGCTTTGACAGTTATTATGAGAGTTGTCTTTATGAAGTTCGGTATTGATTCTAACACCACAGTGAATTGTGGTCACACTGGGATCCGCTCACAAACACACAGGCTGATGTGAGACGGTCCCTTGGCCAGCCACCGGAGAGCTGGACTTCTGTTCTTTCGCCCCAGGAAGCTGATGGATGATGTTTGTTTGGTTTAGCTGGAGTGAATGTGCGCGCGCGCGCGCGCGCACACACACACACACACACACACACACACACACACACACACACACACACACACGCACACACATCCACACAGCCGTGACTAAAACACACACAAACTGGGGGTAGGGGTTGGCTTGCCCTCTCTCATTCCCCTGCCCTGTGTTGATTTTGGGCTCAGTTTAGAGATTTTTTAGTTCTTAGTTTTCCATCTCTTACTTATTGCTGCAAAAAAAGTAGACTTTGATCACGCTTGCCGGCAGCCAACCAGTCGACTTGAGTTAGAATAATCTGGCTTTATCGTCCAGGCTCCAATATATTAGTGAAAAATAAAGAAGCTTTATGAAGCAGCTCTCACCTCTTACGCAGTTGGTCAGTAAAACGGCGTCAAACATGAGCAGCACAATCTTCAGGATGCCCATGCTGTCCAAAGACAACTTCATGTCACCCAAATCTGAAAGACACAAGGTCACAGTGACACAGAGTACACACTCCAATCCAAAGGGATAATGAGGCAGAGGACTTTAAAAATCTTTTTGTTCAAGCAAATTTATCATGCTTTGATTTAAAAATACTTTTATGCAGAACTATTAAATACAGCATTGCGATACACACAAGCAATAAGACTCAGTAACATAGTTTTAAAAGTAAATGAAAAACTTTTTTTAGTTGACAAGAGGTCATTGCAACTGTTCTCCTAGCACTTTGGGGTCTGTAAGAATTTTTGCAGGGCCAACAAGGAATGACATGATGTAATAATATTTCAAAAATAATAAAAGTTCACAAAAATGCATGCAATAAAAGTTGAAACGATCACACACTGCGTTTTTATATTGGGCTACGAGTACAGTGAGACGCTGACGTTTGGGGTCTGTCTCGGGTTGGGGGGGTTGTTGTAAAATATAAAGTCTTAGTCAGCGGAGTAAAACAGATGGACTTGGATAGAGCCAATTGATCTTTTCTGTATTTACAGTAACTTTTAAAAATGTCACACGTGCTATTTATTTGTAATTCGGATAAATGTGCAAAATAAAAAAATAAAAAATTAAGAAGAAGAGGCCAGTGAAATAAATATTCACCATACCTGGATATTCAGTGAATGAAGTCAGCCTCGTAGCAGCCTGTTTCTAGAAACGGTTTCAGCTGGAGTCCGTTTGGAGTCCATGAATCAGAGGTGTCAGCGGTCGACTTCTCACCGACCTCTAAGGGACCAGGACCCGCTCGTCTCTGACACACAGAAATGTTTTTATGTACAAAATAACATCAGACTCTTCTAACAATCGCGGCTGAAGTCCTAAATGCTGACATTTCACAAACTTCGGCTGCTCTCTGCAGTCCGCTTCGTCCACCCAGTGACTTTTCCAGCGCGCACAGAGCAGAGGTTTATTGTCCGCCCCAGAGCTGCAGCTGCGGGCCAATCACAACCTGTCGGGGCCGGACGCGTTTAACTCTTTATCCACACGCGTCTGATGGCAGAGATATGAACCCAGCGCTGACAGCGTCACTCTGCAGAGTCGGAGGCAGGATGCTTCTTAAAAATCACTGCAATATCATTTTTGTTTTAATGAGAAAACTGTCCTGCTCATCCTCTTTATTTGAGAAAGTCCTCCGATTTACGGCTGGGCATCAGAAACTTAAATCTCCACGTTCCCATTTAAACGCAAACCTCGGAAGTTCAGAAGTTTACCTGAAGCAACGTCTTGTTCAACGTCGGACCATTTTTTTTCCCTGTATTTTATGGTAAATATTAAGAAAAACAAAGTTCAAGGCTGCGTCTTTCCTCCGTAACGCTGATAAATAACATTTAGCCACGGGGAGGTGCTGCCCCCTAGTGGCGGATTTCGGATCAGTTCATATAAGGCCGTTATACTGACGCGTTCGTTTGTAGTTTACAGTCACTGGCAAAGTTATTCATGGCCTTTGAATATTAGGTTTGTTAGAAAAATACAATGTTTATCAGCTTACAACGACTAAATGAAACAAAAAATATTTAAATCACACAACAAGACGGATAAAAAAATGATAGGAAATATGCTTATTTAATTAGACAAGTCTTACATGATCAATTCTTTAATTGACTTCATATCTTATTCTCTGCACCCATGACCGATTGCTAACGTGATGTTTGGACGGACATCTGCCTCCACCAGCACTCCTGGGGAATCTTAACCCACTCGTCAACGAAAAAGGCCTCTAGTTCTGTAGTATTCTTGGCTTGTCTAGGGTCGAAATAATTTTGCTTCCAAATGACGGTTTCTCTCATCTACTAGTGACAGCTGTGATCAGGTACTTGATATTTTGAGATTCATGTCAGACAGTAGGAATGAGTCATATTCTTGCAGTTTCTGGGGCATATCCAAAAGAGGATCTTTCTGTGACGAAAACATCTTGACAGCACTCAGGCCTTCTGGCCACAGTGACCAGAGGTCATTCGTTCGGAGCAGAAAAAACATACACATTACAAGTATCCACCAGGCAGTTAGGTGGAAGCCATTTATTGCTTTTAGTTAATGTATTTAGTCTACTGAACCTCTCACAACATAAAACTGGATCTTTCTTTGGAATACTACTGTGAACTGGTTTTCCTTTATTTTATCAGCTAAGATGGTTCCTCACTATAAGATCTTTATGTGTAAATCACCATAGTGCCCCTTTAACCAAATCACACATCTGCTCGAACAATGTATCACATCAACTCTACAAAAAACTCAGAAACTGCACAGGATTTTTCTCATTTGAGTCTGCCTACACTGCCTCTTCTGACAAAAAAAGAAAAAATCTTCCAAAATTGCCTCAAGCTGCGTTGAGCAACTTTGAACAGAATTCAGTTTATCATTCAAATCAGAAAGACACGTAACACTACAGATTTTCTGTCTTGGTGTCTTTAAATCAGTATGAAGCTGTAGGCCAGTATGACATTACAATGTGAATGTTCATGGTCAGTTTTTATTTATACACTAAATGAACAGGAGGCCCATCTAGGAATCCAGGGAATAAATTCATTGGCACATTTCAAGAAACCGCGGTACACTGGCGTCGTGCCCAGAGTGTCCCCCGCCTCACACCCTGAGCCTGCCGGGATAGGCACCGGCTCCCCCGCGACCTGCGTGAGCGGATTAAGCGGTTACGAAAATGACTGACTGACATTTCAAGAAACTCAGTAGTACCTTGTTGTAAAATTAAACAGAAGTAATCAGTTACTTATAGAGGGGGAAGTCATTTATTTTAATAGTCATGGCATTTAAAACTATATAACATAATTTATTAAATATTTCACACAGTTTCTTTCATGGAAATTTACTGCAATTTTTGAAAATAAGAAGCTCTGAAACAATAAAGGAATATCCCAATTTTTAATTACTGCATGATTCCTGGTACCTCACATGATAGGAATTATAGCTTCATACATTATTCTTGTTCTTTATAAAAGAAAAAAAATCATAGCTTTCCATTGTGAATTCTTTTTCTTTGACGAACATAAATCCCACAGTTGTGATTCTAACAATGTAATGCCTGAGAAACTGCTTTACCTTAGACCAAAATAGACAAAATGTTCTTTCTTTTGTCACACAAAGGCTTTATAATATACTGTATGTATGTGTACTGGCCACATATTCAGTACAAACTGTAATATGTAATGAGCATGGAAGATATTTTATATGCTGTAATTGCAATGGAAGCAGATTCAGGAGCAAACAGAAGTCCATCTGGGAACAAAATACCTGTTCCACTCAACTATAACCCCGGAGCCAAATACATAACTTGAAAATTGATGAGTGCAAACCCAAATGCAATATTCCTCTTACAAAATGGAAAATAACTACAATCTATAGAGCAAAGTGTTCTCTTTAAAATGTGCAGAACCATTTCAGCTCATAGTCAGAATATTGCACTCGGCAAGGAAGAGAAATCAATTGTAGATAATTGGCCTGTTGTCTGTAGGCCAGCACCTGAGAAGGCCTCTGGTTCAGAACAAACGGTTCTGACGGGAGCACTGATGGAACAGGTCGACTCTCTACTGTGGGGCTTTCAGAGACCTGACAGCGATGCTTGTGGAATCCACTTTAATCCATGTCAGCTGAGTCCCAGAGAAAACTAAACATGCTATGATGCAACTGTAAAAGCAATGGGCACAGCCCATCAGAGGTGAACGGTCACACTTATAGAAACTAGACCTCATTTCACAAAGTGGTATACAATTACACATTCATTGCCATTGAGAGCATGAAGGATTTTCAGTATAAAAGGTGTCTTTTTCTCGTTTTTGCTTCACTGGGACCGACAGTCTGGTTGAGATCAGTTTCTAGTTCCCAGTTTCCTTATAAATAGCAACAGTTTAATGTTTAAGACATTGCAGAGTTACTATTACCAGAATTATCCTTACTTACATGGTAATCATGACTTACATTCTTTGCAGTAATCCGAGTCCCATGGGAGCTCTGGCACAAATGCAGGAAGCTCGCTAAAGCCTAAGAAAATATGTCACAAATTGTTTCATTTACACCTAAAGCAACAAAGCAAACAAGGAAGCCTGTTTTGATTTTGTGCTGCTACAAGAGAGCGTTGTACGATTCCAGTTCAAAATCTGTTATTGCCGGTTTAAGCCCTCTCCCTTTTGTGTCTCTTTAGTCAGAGAGGCAATTGTGAATCATTTGTGTTTAAGCTGGGCACTGAAATCAAATCCTTTGGTTCCCTGTGACGCAGCAGTCTCTCTCCGAAGCAACAGAAACAGGTTTAATCATCACTCGTGGCTGTGTGTCTCATCTCTCCTCTGTCGTCAGTAAAGGCCGTACTCTGGAGCAATGACAGCCATAACTTTTAGCCAAAGCGATATGGCAATTGCTGTGCAGATGGTGGAGGATCTATCCACTGCACATGCTTCTGCTGTAGTCAACTGCACAAGTTCACCGTTGATCTGGGCTCAGATGCTGGCCTTGTCGCTGTAAAAAGGCGTGACATGAAACATGTAGCAGTGTGTGCAGACCCTGACGGGTTTCACCTGCCCATACCGGGGCAAAGGTGCAGAGTGAGATGAGCAACGGGAGCAAAAGATCTGGAATGACACAACATGTGATGCATTAGCTATTATTACAGTAGTTATTATGCAGCGTGAGTCATTATTTTGGTCAATAACACATTAAACAGGGAATTCCAACATCGTACCTTGCCGCAGCTTCTACAGTGATGCTTCCTACGGATGACGGTAAATGGAGCCTTACAAGCGATGCAGGAGTTGCAGGCTTCATCAGGGACCCAATCTGGAGGGTCTGTTCAGAGAAACAGATATCACAAAACTAGCCTAGAACCAGTCATATGACAAGGAAGAAAAGGAACAAGCTGACATTTCAGATACATTCCATGAGGGAAATGTATTGGTTGACCTTCGAACTGGCCCTCTCGCGCCTTGGCCGCCATTTCTGATGAGGAGATAGTCTCCTGACAGAGAGCGCAGTCCTCCAACACTGCACTGCGCAGAACAGGAACTGCTAGACATCACAGAAGAAGAAAGTTCAGCTAAACATTTTTCCTGATAGCTACAGAGTGCCGAATTATATAAAATGTTGAACAGAAAATAAAAACAAGATTATAAACATTGCTCACCTTTGTTTTGATTATCGTTGTTACCTTGCTCACACTTGGTTGCCATGACTTCAAACAGAGTCTTGAGGATGCTGCGCAGGTCACTAGCATAGTTGGTCTGCAGCTGATCGGCAACGCCTGCATCATGTCAGAGTTTATACTATCAGCATAACAGACACAACCAGATGGCGTAAAAACCACGTGCAGAGAGAGAGAGCTTTTACCGGATATACAAACAAAAAGGCGGTGGATGAGGTCGCTGCTGCTGTGGAAGCGTGATCGGATTTTGTTCCTGGCAGCCAGCTTGGCATCTTGGAGGGCCAGCTGGATCTCCTGATGGTCCAGGTCTTCTGACATCCCTGAGCTGGGGGTCAATGAACTGGAGGGAGTGAACAAAGACAAGACAACACAAGATCAATATGATCTTTTCTAAAGTAGCATTTACATGTAAGAAGGTAAAATTTAACCTTCAATTTAACTTGATGAATGGAAAAAGGCCATCGTGGCTCAAGGTGAAAGGGGGCAGGAGGGGGGTTGGGTGACATTTCACAAACTTCGGCTGCTCTCTGCAGTCCGCTTCGTCCACCCAGTGACTTTTCCAGCGCGCACAGAGCAGAGGTTTATTGTCCGCCCCAGAGCTGCAGCTGCGGGCCAATCACAACCTGTCGGGGCCGGACGCGTTTAACTCTTTATCCACACGCGTCTGATGGCAGAGATATGAACCCAGCGCTGACAGCGTCACTCTGCAGAGTCGGAGGCAGGATGCTTCTTAAAAATCACTGCAATATCATTTTTGTTTTAATGAGAAAACTGTCCTGCTCATCCTCTTTATTTGAGAAAGTCCTCCGATTTACGGCTGGGCATCAGAAACTTAAATCTCCACGTTCCCATTTAAACGCAAACCTCGGAAGTTCAGAAGTTTACCTGAAGCAACGTCTTGTTCAACGTCGGACCATTTTTTTTCCCTGTATTTTATGGTAAATATTAAGAAAAACAAAGTTCAAGGCTGCGTCTTTCCTCCGTAACGCTGATAAATAACATTTAGCCACGGGGAGGTGCTGCCCCCTAGTGGCGGATTTCGGATCAGTTCATATAAGGCCGTTATACTGACGCGTTCGTTTGTAGTTTACAGTCACTGGCAAAGTTATTCATGGCCTTTGAATATTAGGTTTGTTAGAAAAATACAATGTTTATCAGCTTACAACGACTAAATGAAACAAAAAATATTTAAATCACACAACAAGACGGATAAAAAAATGATAGGAAATATGCTTATTTAATTAGACAAGTCTTACATGATCAATTCTTTAATTGACTTCATATCTTATTCTCTGCACCCATGACCGATTGCTAACGTGATGTTTGGACGGACATCTGCCTCCACCAGCACTCCTGGGGAATCTTAACCCACTCGTCAACGAAAAAGGCCTCTAGTTCTGTAGTATTCTTGGCTTGTCTAGGGTCGAAATAATTTTGCTTCCAAATGACGGTTTCTCTCATCTACTAGTGACAGCTGTGATCAGGTACTTGATATTTTGAGATTCATGTCAGACAGTAGGAATGAGTCATATTCTTGCAGTTTCTGGGGCATATCCAAAAGAGGATCTTTCTGTGACGAAAACATCTTGACAGCACTCAGGCCTTCTGGCCACAGTGACCAGAGGTCATTCGTTCGGAGCAGAAAAAACATACACATTACAAGTATCCACCAGGCAGTTAGGTGGAAGCCATTTATTGCTTTTAGTTAATGTATTTAGTCTACTGAACCTCTCACAACATAAAACTGGATCTTTCTTTGGAATACTACTGTGAACTGGTTTTCCTTTATTTTATCAGCTAAGATGGTTCCTCACTATAAGATCTTTATGTGTAAATCACCATAGTGCCCCTTTAACCAAATCACACATCTGCTCGAACAATGTATCACATCAACTCTACAAAAAACTCAGAAACTGCACAGGATTTTTCTCATTTGAGTCTGCCTACACTGCCTCTTCTGACAAAAAAAGAAAAAATCTTCCAAAATTGCCTCAAGCTGCGTTGAGCAACTTTGAACAGAATTCAGTTTATCATTCAAATCAGAAAGACACGTAACACTACAGATTTTCTGTCTTGGTGTCTTTAAATCAGTATGAAGCTGTAGGCCAGTATGACATTACAATGTGAATGTTCATGGTCAGTTTTTATTTATACACTAAATGAACAGGAGGCCCATCTAGGAATCCAGGGAATAAATTCATTGGCACATTTCAAGAAACCGCGGTACACTGGCGTCGTGCCCAGAGTGTCCCCCGCCTCACACCCTGAGCCTGCCGGGATAGGCACCGGCTCCCCCGCGACCTGCGTGAGCGGATTAAGCGGTTACGAAAATGACTGACTGACATTTCAAGAAACTCAGTAGTACCTTGTTGTAAAATTAAACAGAAGTAATCAGTTACTTATAGAGGGGGAAGTCATTTATTTTAATAGTCATGGCATTTAAAACTATATAACATAATTTATTAAATATTTCACACAGTTTCTTTCATGGAAATTTACTGCAATTTTTGAAAATAAGAAGCTCTGAAACAATAAAGGAATATCCCAATTTTTAATTACTGCATGATTCCTGGTACCTCACATGATAGGAATTATAGCTTCATACATTATTCTTGTTCTTTATAAAAGAAAAAAAATCATAGCTTTCCATTGTGAATTCTTTTTCTTTGACGAACATAAATCCCACAGTTGTGATTCTAACAATGTAATGCCTGAGAAACTGCTTTACCTTAGACCAAAATAGACAAAATGTTCTTTCTTTTGTCACACAAAGGCTTTATAATATACTGTATGTATGTGTACTGGCCACATATTCAGTACAAACTGTAATATGTAATGAGCATGGAAGATATTTTATATGCTGTAATTGCAATGGAAGCAGATTCAGGAGCAAACAGAAGTCCATCTGGGAACAAAATACCTGTTCCACTCAACTATAACCCCGGAGCCAAATACATAACTTGAAAATTGATGAGTGCAAACCCAAATGCAATATTCCTCTTACAAAATGGAAAATAACTACAATCTATAGAGCAAAGTGTTCTCTTTAAAATGTGCAGAACCATTTCAGCTCATAGTCAGAATATTGCACTCGGCAAGGAAGAGAAATCAATTGTAGATAATTGGCCTGTTGTCTGTAGGCCAGCACCTGAGAAGGCCTCTGGTTCAGAACAAACGGTTCTGACGGGAGCACTGATGGAACAGGTCGACTCTCTACTGTGGGGCTTTCAGAGACCTGACAGCGATGCTTGTGGAATCCACTTTAATCCATGTCAGCTGAGTCCCAGAGAAAACTAAACATGCTATGATGCAACTGTAAAAGCAATGGGCACAGCCCATCAGAGGTGAACGGTCACACTTATAGAAACTAGACCTCATTTCACAAAGTGGTATACAATTACACATTCATTGCCATTGAGAGCATGAAGGATTTTCAGTATAAAAGGTGTCTTTTTCTCGTTTTTGCTTCACTGGGACCGACAGTCTGGTTGAGATCAGTTTCTAGTTCCCAGTTTCCTTATAAATAGCAACAGTTTAATGTTTAAGACATTGCAGAGTTACTATTACCAGAATTATCCTTACTTACATGGTAATCATGACTTACATTCTTTGCAGTAATCCGAGTCCCATGGGAGCTCTGGCACAAATGCAGGAAGCTCGCTAAAGCCTAAGAAAATATGTCACAAATTGTTTCATTTACACCTAAAGCAACAAAGCAAACAAGGAAGCCTGTTTTGATTTTGTGCTGCTACAAGAGAGCGTTGTACGATTCCAGTTCAAAATCTGTTATTGCCGGTTTAAGCCCTCTCCCTTTTGTGTCTCTTTAGTCAGAGAGGCAATTGTGAATCATTTGTGTTTAAGCTGGGCACTGAAATCAAATCCTTTGGTTCCCTGTGACGCAGCAGTCTCTCTCCGAAGCAACAGAAACAGGTTTAATCATCACTCGTGGCTGTGTGTCTCATCTCTCCTCTGTCGTCAGTAAAGGCCGTACTCTGGAGCAATGACAGCCATAACTTTTAGCCAAAGCGATATGGCAATTGCTGTGCAGATGGTGGAGGATCTATCCACTGCACATGCTTCTGCTGTAGTCAACTGCACAAGTTCACCGTTGATCTGGGCTCAGATGCTGGCCTTGTCGCTGTAAAAAGGCGTGACATGAAACATGTAGCAGTGTGTGCAGACCCTGACGGGTTTCACCTGCCCATACCGGGGCAAAGGTGCAGAGTGAGATGAGCAACGGGAGCAAAAGATCTGGAATGACACAACATGTGATGCATTAGCTATTATTACAGTAGTTATTATGCAGCGTGAGTCATTATTTTGGTCAATAACACATTAAACAGGGAATTCCAACATCGTACCTTGCCGCAGCTTCTACAGTGATGCTTCCTACGGATGACGGTAAATGGAGCCTTACAAGCGATGCAGGAGTTGCAGGCTTCATCAGGGACCCAATCTGGAGGGTCTGTTCAGAGAAACAGATATCACAAAACTAGCCTAGAACCAGTCATATGACAAGGAAGAAAAGGAACAAGCTGACATTTCAGATACATTCCATGAGGGAAATGTATTGGTTGACCTTCGAACTGGCCCTCTCGCGCCTTGGCCGCCATTTCTGATGAGGAGATAGTCTCCTGACAGAGAGCGCAGTCCTCCAACACTGCACTGCGCAGAACAGGAACTGCTAGACATCACAGAAGAAGAAAGTTCAGCTAAACATTTTTCCTGATAGCTACAGAGTGCCGAATTATATAAAATGTTGAACAGAAAATAAAAACAAGATTATAAACATTGCTCACCTTTGTTTTGATTATCGTTGTTACCTTGCTCACACTTGGTTGCCATGACTTCAAACAGAGTCTTGAGGATGCTGCGCAGGTCACTAGCATAGTTGGTCTGCAGCTGATCGGCAACGCCTGCATCATGTCAGAGTTTATACTATCAGCATAACAGACACAACCAGATGGCGTAAAAACCACGTGCAGAGAGAGAGAGCTTTTACCGGATATACAAACAAAAAGGCGGTGGATGAGGTCGCTGCTGCTGTGGAAGCGTGATCGGATTTTGTTCCTGGCAGCCAGCTTGGCATCTTGGAGGGCCAGCTGGATCTCCTGATGGTCCAGGTCTTCTGACATCCCTGAGCTGGGGGTCAATGAACTGGAGGGAGTGAACAAAGACAAGACAACACAAGATCAATATGATCTTTTCTAAAGTAGCATTTACATGTAAGAAGGTAAAATTTAACCTTCAATTTAACTTGATGAATGGAGCAAATACACTTCATAGCTTTAATCATCCTTTAGGAAACACTCCCATGTAAGCGCCATTAAATCTCCAGTCAAAGCCACTTTTAGCTCACATTAGAAGATTAACTGACATACAAGCAGCTGTAAAATGTGAATTAAGGACTGGGCATGCATGTTTTCACTCATCAGGCACAGGTCTTGTTAGTATTATCAAAGGCAGTAAAAGACACAAATACATGACAATGACAGAGTTTCATCATTGGTGATTGGTTACCTGGGAGTGTATGCACTGCTTGATAGACTACATGATGTGACGGAGACACTCTCACAGTCACTACCTGACACTGAGCTGTGTGGAGAGTTCTGAAAACTGAAAACAACCAATTCAAGAGTAAAACAACAGAACAAACATAACAGTAAAAAAACACAGCGAGGTAATTAAGGTAAAATAAGAAAAGACATGGATTAAAGTAACTGAGATAATTCAAAATGTGATGAAAACATGCAGAAATTAAAAGATTGATGACTCTTGTGGTCATATGAAGACATATCCTCCCAGCATGAGCCCAAAAGCAAGCAAACAGCACACCTGGGGTTCCTCCTGCTGTCCTCTTTGTTGTCCCTCTTCATGTCTTTAGGCTCTGGCTTGTCCTTATCTGTCTCTTTGTCCCTTTGCTGGCCTCCACTGCTCTGCTGCCTCTTTTCAGTCCCCATCTGGTGCTTGCACAGAAAGAGTCCATCCTCTCCACTGGAGCCACAATCCAGAGGGTGATGCCCCTGCCGTGGAGCCAGGCACTTCTCACAGAGCTGGAAGTTTGAGTTGTCTTCTAGGCTCTCTTCAGAGCAGCTGGAAAAAGGGTGAGTCAGCTGCGAGAGGTCGTTCTTATTTAGAGGTTCGTGACCCCGCAGAGGCTGTCGGCGAGCAGAAGACTGGATGACAGCGCTGGAGTTTGCAGTCTTACAGTTTCTTTCCAGTCCCAAGTGGAAGCCTAACCCGAGTCCAGTGGTCTCTGTGGTGACGTCCTCGTGACCGTCCTCACAGCTCCCACAGCAGACGCAGGAGTTGAGCAAACACTGAGTGGCCACCAGAGGGCCGCAAGGCTCAATCTCAGAGTGAGTGGGCCTGGGCAGCAGCAGTTTGTTGTCCACAGCCAGCTCAGTCAGGCTGGGGGAGCGGGGGTTGAAGATTACTGTGGCAGAGAGCTTCATCCCACCCATACGGTGAGCAATGACCTCAGCTGTTTCTGATGCCGTACCTTCTAAAGCCATGTCCCACCCATTGGTGTAAGTCAGAGGTTCAGAGCCAGGAGCAGAGGAGCAAGGATGATGTTTAGGACACTGTGTGCTCTGGCTGCATGGCTGTGGGCACGGCTGCTCCGACTGGGCCTCAGAGTACCAGCCGTTCCTGGCAGAGTTCGCCCGTAGAGCCAGCCTGCACTGCACAGGACGAGCAGACTTTGGTGCTTTGGAAGGAGAGGCCACAGAACTACTGGCCTCTCTTGAGGTGCTGGTGATGTCTCCTGCTGCATCCAGGTCCTCCATGAGGAAAACCCTGTCCTCCTCCTCTACAAAGAGGCCTGTCCTTCCCAAGCCAACAAGGAACCTTCGGGGAGAGGTCTCAGTGCTGGACACTCCACTGGAGCCTCCTGCCTCTCCTCTGTGTGGATGGTGTGCCGGGGACTGACTCTGGCTGGGAGGTGAAAGTAGGCTGGACATCTCGTCTCCCACACGGTAAACCATCATGTTGAGCTGCTCAAGCTCCTCCTCATCATATTGCATGGAGCACGCCAATTCAGCCTCCTCTGCTTCCTCACACAGCAGACCCTGATCCTGCTCCTCCCCTCCTCTCTTGGTTTCAACCTCCTCCCAACCTTTTTCCACTTCTGCCAGCTCCTCCTCTTGGCTGGGACACACAAACAGAGCCAGATGCTCCTGCTCTCCCTCGTACTCCACATTGGAGGTGTTGTATGTGGGAATGGAGGATGTCTGACTGTCTGGAACCGGAGCTGGTGAGCAGTTTATAGCAGGCCCCTGATCTAAAGACAACTCCCCGTCCTGAGATACGCACAGATTCCTCTCCAACGTAATTAACTCCTCCTCTGTCAGGGTTTGTAGCAGGTCTCTGCAAGAGCAATATGGTAATGCAATAATGAAGGAATAGATTGTTTAGAAAGATTAAACAAAATTCTTGCAATATATTGACCCACAATACCTGATTTTCTTCAATAAAGTGCGAAAAGGTCGGAAGAGCTCAGACATGTCCTCTGATTTTTGGTCAAGGTTGAGAGGTCCCTCTGAATACACAACTAGTCCACTAAAAATGTTTAAAATTCAGTAAGAAGGCAGGAAAGAGTATAAAACCACATCCTGGGTGGAATAATTGCGAGGACATGCAGCACTTACCAAACAATGGCTAGTCTGGGAATTGTAAACATCAGCGCGGGTTCATAGTCATCGATCATGTCTTGTGTGAGATAGCCCAGCTTCAGAGCCCTGAGACCCAAAGCAATAAATCATTAATACATTTATTAAGGCAAATATTTTAGATTCTGGTTAATTCAAGATGAACTCAGCAAGGCTCTATCAGCTGCAAGAAACAAAATGTTTGTTCTTCTGTGCACTCACCTCTCTACAGTCTCACAGAAGAGCACAATCACTTCCTGCTGAACATAGTATTCTTTGGGAGACTTCACAGGCACCATGGCTGACACGTAACTGATAAAGACAGAATGCTTCAGGCATTGTTTTTCAAAAAGAATCCTTCAAATGTGGATTAATTGTTTTTGCTTCAACTGCAAATCATATACAGCCCTTCACATACCTGAGCTCAAACTCAGCGAAAAGGCCGTCGAAATGTCGCAATGCGTCCTTCAAGCGGTCTGTGTACAGGTTGAGGTCCCTCAGGGCCTGGTCTCTGGTGATGTTGCGTACCTCCTCCAGGCTGCGAGTCAGATCTTTAGCCAGCGGCCTCATCGCTATACTCTCTATCTCCCTGTTCATGATGATGGAGCCGGCAGCTAAACACTGAACAGGAACACGTTTCATAAATTATTTTGCCTTACATCAAGGATTAAAATGATTCATAGTGGTCAGAAAAACATGGGGAAACACTACAACTGTAAGAATTGAATATGGTGTTAATACGTATGTGTTGAACTTATGTAAGTTTGTTTTGTTCCAGACTTACACTGGAGGGAATACATTACCTCAGCTCCAAACCACAGCTGCCCGGCCAAGTTGTCATGACGAATCTCTTCAGGGAACTTGACAGAGAAGTCTCTGTTGGCCCGGTCATTGGGGATACATTCATCCATGATCTGATTGATAATGTTCAACACATTGTCCTGCAGATAAGCATAAGAGTGACAAAAGAAAAAATTGAATAAACTAGTTGGAGGGCTAAACATGAATGAGTAAAGATCTGTTGCTGAGAAGAAAGCAGTGTGTGTGTGTTTCTGATTAGCTAACACTGTTTAAAAGGTCGAGCTTTGCCTCGATCAGGAAGGCCAATGTATGACAGCATTTAAAGACAATTGATTAGAGAGTGAATGAAAACAATTTGACAAAGCGCACATGACCGTTACAGCTCTTGCAGCTACTTTCTTCTCCAATAAAAACACTAAAGTACAGCCCATAATTTCTGCAATGAAAATGCAGTGTCACACACAGCGAGAGCTAATCAAGAGCTTATGTGCCGCTGGCATGTACAACAGCCATAACAATTACTTACAATGAGCCTTTTACTCAACGGCAGCTGCACTGTGTAGTGTAATCTTGTTAGGCCCAGCGCTGCGTCTTTCTCTGCTCGCACGAGGAGAAAGATTAAAAAGCTTTGAGAAGGAGAGCTTAACCACCGATTCCTTTATAGCTGTGTCCTCTGTGTGTGTGTGTGTGTGTGTGTGTGTGTGTGTGTGTGTGTGTGTGTGTGTGTGTGTGTGTGTGTGTGTGTGTGTGTGTGTGTGTGTGTGTGTGTGTGTGTGTGTGTGTGTGTGTGTGTTGGGCCTATACCCCCCAATGTCTTTCAGTGTCTTCTGGCAAGGTACACTGGTGATAATAACCTTCAAAACTCTTTGGAATAATCCAGATGTCGGATACTTCAAATTCCAGAGACACCAAAGACTGACTCCTAACTTTATCTTCCATGCTTTTCAAACCCCATCTCTTATTTCTTTGCCTTCTATCTCCTTTATGCTGTTAAATTCCGTCTTCATCCATCTCACACGTACACATGCTTGACAGCCTGTTTCTAGCAGGTCAAACTGTAAGAACAGCCCTGCCAACACAATGTGAGCAGCATGCCAGGAACCCCCCAAGGAGGCCCATGAGTAAGAGCTGATATGGCAGTGGCAAGATCAAGTTGCAAATTTTGCCCTGAGTGCTGTTGTATTCTATTCATGGGACCTTGAGACTGTGGGGTATCACGCTGCTTAATTCATTCTCCAACAACCCATTAGGAGCTACACCAGCAAAGGGACTCCTCTCTGGACTATGATGCTCAAAACTACCAAAACTACAGGCTCAACAGAGGTTGTGGTGTATCATAAAAAGCCTTCGTTAATTTGTGACAAGGCATTTAACAAAATAAACCCCAAAATATTAAAGATGACAGAAAATGGCATCAAAACAGTGAAAAATAAATAAACTGGGAAGAAATACCCAAACAAGGTGGCAGATTAGAAGTGGGAAAGATGGAGGGGAGTGAGAAAGAACAGTCAGGGATCAAGTGATGACCTTATTAAGTGGTTCTTCCCTATGTGCTCTGGCAGTGGGGGGGGGGGTTAAGGCACAACGACCTCCTCTCCACCACCTCCAGCTCTCTCAGCATGACGCAGCATGGCAACCATCACTCTTGCACACAGTATCACCTTCAAAGTCATGATCGAATGAAAGACTCAAGAGAATCATTTCTAGAATCACAAGTACTCTAAGATCAGTTTGTGTTACTAAATTTCAGGCTAGCATCAAGTTGAAACAGAAACCCATTTCTGAACTAACTCATACAGAAATATTTAATCAAAGCGATAATGGCGCACAACAATAGCGTATCTCTTACAAAAGGCTATGCCCTTGTAACCATTTACTAAAGACCCAAATATCATATCTTATATAATATCTTATCACCAAAGCTGCTTTGTGTAACAATTTGGTCACCTAATGTTTGGTGAGGCCACAGTCATATCATTATATCCCATCCAGGAAGGGATAGGAAGTATTTTGTAGTTGCAGCTTCCAGGCCAACCCAAGGTCCACTGACAGTCATTCCCACTGACAGTTCTTTCATAAGGGATCTCTTAGTGGCCAGAATAAAACGGTTATTCTACTCGACTATTGTTGTGTATTATCTATAATGAATGACACCAAATAGTCCGCAGGTGTGAGTGTGAGAATGCTTTTGTTTGTCTTTCATGTGGCCTCATGATAAGCTGGCGTCTTGTCTGGGGTGTACCCCACCTTTTGCCTATAACTGGCCGGGATAGACTGACTGTAGACGAGATGATCGCAATAATCTCTTTGACAAAAAAATGGATGGATGGAATTCATAAATGTTATTGAAATTCAAACATACTGAAACGCATGCTTTTTGATATGCGAGGCAAAACATGATGCTTTGAGTGTGTTGGTTTCTCCTCACTGACCTGACAGGATCTGAACTGATTGACCAGCAGGGTGCATCTCTGAGGGTCCTTCCTGCCGTCGAGGCTGTCCAACTCCGTGGCCACCTGATTCAGCTCCTCATCAGCGTAGTAGAACTGAGCCAGGAGCTGAGGGTCTGTCCTCTGCACACAGCCACAACAACACACAAGTCAAAAAACCTTAAGATATTCAGTGTGGTAAAAATGAAAAGCAGAAGAAAAGAGAAATTAATCAAAAATGCTCTCCTGTTTTATGCCTCATGTGAAATTTATCTTGGGGTTTTAAGATACCAATGAAAGTTTTTTTAAGTATACGACTTTGAACTGTCACTATTAATTGCACTGGCTTGCCTAAATCTATATGCAGCCCTTCTTTTCAGGCACATAATGTAATTTTAAAAGGTGTTTTTTTGCCTTACTTAACTGGGAGTCTTCAACCTGCTGACTGACCTCATTAAGTGATTCATTAATTTGCTTCAATTGCAACAATGAGAAGCTCTGATAGTAATATAGAGTCAAAATTTCAGCTGCGGACTGCTGAAGACCAGAAACACAGCTTGATTCTCAATAGCTTCTATAACAGCACGTAAAATGTTAACAGATTGAGAATTTAAAAGAACATCACAAACTCCAAATGTCCGAAGGAATGAATGATCGATCTCTCATTTAATCAACAAAAAAAAAAGATGCTAAAATGACAGTAGCCACATGAAGCCAGTTCAGTCCAAACATGAATGCTGTATAAGACAGTAACATGCAGCTGATCTGTAGGGACACAAATTAAATCAGGTAAGTAGGGCATTGTCAAGGCCAGCTTAATAACAGATTTCTCTCCCATTTGCCAAGGCACATTTCTGAGGAAACAAAATCTGAGTTACACAAATTCACAGACCAATTACAATAAATAAGAATGACATTAATGACAGACAGACACACATCATGGAGAGTTCGCACGATGAAAGGTTAGTGGTTATGAAAATAACCACATGTTGATGCGCATCATGAAAAATCACATTGACCCAAAGACGTTACTAAAAAAAAGAAGGGAGAGCAACACTGGTCTAAAAAATAATCTGATGTCTGCAAGAAGTTGTCATAAAGTCGAAGTCAACATTGATATTTTCCAAAGGCATGGCATTTTCCCTTAAGTTTTCAGGGCTTCCTGTTGTGTGATGCTCCCTCCTGGGTCCTCCATTCTCTGTGAATGTGATACATTGTGCTGTTCCCTCACTCTCTCTCATTAATAATGAAACAAACAGAGAGAAACAGAGATATAACCTGCAGTAGGGGTTCTTGTCATATTATTACTCCAAAGGAAAGATCTCTCATGGAGGACTGTGATATGCAGTGAAAAAGAAAACCTAATCGCCATGAGGATTTGAGGTAACCTTTACTTTTTGGGCAGTCCTAATTATCTTGGGTGGTAACACAGATACAAAAAGTATACTTTAAGTACTTCAAAGTATGTTTTTTTAATGGGAGATACTTGATGGATCATTTAAATAGAAATACCACGATAGAAAAATAATTCAACTCGAAAGAATGACGTGAACATGAATGATAATAGAAGTAAGCCAATCTGTCCTCACATCTGATGTTAATCTGAAAAGTGAGAAGGGAGGTGGCGACACCAGTGAACCTTACACAACAATCAGTGAGTCTATGATACAAATGTCATGATGGCCAAACAGGAAACAGAGAAGACAAGGAAACTTTTTCTAGCATACTGCCCACAGAGTGGTGACATTCATTTAGACTTCTGAGGCATGTGAGCCATCACTGATGGACGAAGAAAAGATGTGTTTGAGGCAAATCATCCTGTAACCTCCTCCTGCTGCATTCCTCACACAAGAGGGAACATTCCTGTACCACTGCATCATGGGGGAAAAGTCAAAGGCAGGCAATGTTCAAAACTCGATTTACTTTTAGATAAGCAGGAATGCTCAGGTTGCTTGGAATCTTCATTTATCAAATAAAGCTGTCCAACCTTAGCTCATTTATAGAAGGGACTAAATAGCTGACTAAATTAGAGCAGGTTAGCAGCTAAACCTGGTTTCTATTAAGAGGTCATTTGTTGCTAACCACGAGACTGACTAACAGTTTTCAGCAAACCGACCAGATAAACCCAGCCTAAGACTGACAGATGTGTGGGAGATGTTCAACATGACATTTAAATAAAATACCACTTATTAACTAAATATGTGAATGAGACATTTCAATAACTTTCAATTTACAAATGCTATGCCACTGATATTAGACTGAATCGATCCCTGTCATCAGGCAAATCCCACTCATTCCAAACTGTATTAATATTAAAGCCATTAAAGGCCACGGTGACTTCCTGTTTACATATTGATTGCTTTTGATTGGACAACTCTAAGGTGTTCCATAGTATCACATTTACACTTTACACAAAGCTTTACACGCTAAATCAGCTGTCTAACAACTGTCAAAACCAAATTCTGCGTGAAATAAAAAGTCTAAACAATAATAACACTACTTAAACATCTTATCATATTCAGCATAGTAAAGCGCTAGTGTATAAGAACTGAGAACGTGTAAGTCATAAAATACAGATTCCAAACTCAAATCTAAATCTGATAAGGGTAACAGCTGCCTTCAGTGATGACATGACACTGAAAAGCGAAAAAGGCAAGTAAAAATAAAGCTATCTGCTCAAATAAGTTTTCATCAGCTTACGTAACAATAACTTGGGCGGGAAGAGAGTGAAAACTGTTTTTTTGACGTTGTCTTTACACATACAGGAACATTTTCACCACTTAAGTGTGATGAGTTCTTACAATAACTGATAAGCAGGTAAAAAAAATTTCGAATTGAAAAAGATAAATTAAGAATGACAGAGTGGTTGTTCGTCTTTCGTGTTGTTCCGCAATTTGCGGGCAACGTGTTCGGAGTGTCTCCCAGCCTCGTACCTATAAGTCTGCTGGGACAGACTCCAGCAACCCCTGTGACCCACAAAAGCAGAGGAAGCTGAACGGAAAAATGATTGAATGAAAGAAAAGAAAAAGCATATTAAAATGAAACTATTGAACTCAGAAGCTGCACCTCAATCCCTTCCAATATGGTATTACGGTAATAATATTTTACAAAAGCAAATGGTGATCCTGTCACCTCCAACAATGAAAGCCCTCCCCTGTGTAAGTGACAAGATGATTCAGCACTTGTGTCCTGTGGCGCGTCCCTCTTTCATTATACTCCAGCTGTCCGCTGTCCTCTGGGATGACTCAAACAAAAACCCTTCCCATTGCGGTCACTAACTCATCATTTGTGATGACATAACATCACACAGAGTGACAATTACTGTTAAAGGTCCTCAACCATCATTAAACAGTAACTCAGTTATATTTCTTTCACTTATATTTCTCGTTAAATAAAAAAGCAGTTATTGAGGTTTTTGTTATTAGTTGGTTTATCAGTCAGCTTTACAGAGACTACAGCCATAATTTTGTTAACACTTGGTGTAAGGTCATAGGTCGGGTCACAAAAGATCCAATCCTAATGTAAAGCTGATCTGAATCCTGAAGTAGACACATAAACTACTTTCTCTTTCACGAGTGCAGAGGTGGTGGAGGATGCTCAACAGTGAATGGAGAGAATGATTTCTTTGGCATCTACTAAGCAGTGAATCATAGAAAAAGAAAGTTATATATAGTTATATTTTATACTTTCATTGTTACTGGTTCTGGGCTACCTGACGCCCACACCAAACACTCATGCTTAGAACAGTCTCCAATACCAATATAACAAAATAAGGCAGAAATACAGGCACACGTAGGTCTATGCAGATACCTGCATATGCAGGTCCTGTGATCGAGAGGTGATGCTGATCGAGACACAAAGATATTTTCACATAACAGAATTATTTTTGGAAATGTTTTAAAGCCTAGAGTGGTTGTGCTTCATATTGAAATCAGAACTCTTGGCTTGGTGGGTATATGGAATCCACAAATGCCCTTCCAGTTGACATGTGTTGGCATTGTAAGCCACCGTACAATCCACATTATCACAACCAGCTTTCTCCTTGAGCTGCTGATTCAGGGGTTCATCTCTGCTCAGACTGCACTGATGATGGAGGTTGTCGAGCTAATGCCTCATGGATGGCCGTAGCATCAGTGTGTGCACATCCAGCTCACTTCAGGGATTTGAGAAACATTGCCTCTGCTCTCCATACTCTATTCCTGGCTTGATTTGCTGTCTTCTTGGCTGCTTTCCAAGGCTCAGTGGCAAATATTGTAGTGGTGAAACCAGTTCACTCTGCTATATCCAGTAAGTTGGCCGACCGGCAGAAATGCAGCCGGATACAGTTCAACACCTTATTTATTATTCAGGATTCAGCATAAAAGCGCTAGCATGAGAGAGACAATCGTTTTGGCAACAAACAAGAAAACTTCCTTGCCCATTATTTATATTAAGTTTGGCAGAATACGAAAATGTCCTCTCTAAGAATGCAGTGTAATGCTGATAAAGGCTCAGTTCTGTTGAGTCATTCATTTCATGTTCAGCTTACATCAGGTGTTCCTTTTCTCACCTCTGCATTGTTTCCTGCAGATGCCAAGTTATTGATGATCTATTAGGTATAATCCAGTTGTCTCGAAATCATTCTGGTCTACTACTAGAATGGACTGCAGAAGAGTTTACTTCTGATGAGGCTGAGCAAGCTTACATGTCTTACATACACCAGATCCAGATCCCCTCCAAAACTTGCAAAATAATAATAAATATAATCTGAATCTGTACCACCCTATATATGCACACTGATCTGTTTTTTGTTTATCCTCCTGATATCTAACAACACTTTTCATGATTTTTATCGGATTTTAATGGCAATGGTATGGCGGAATGCTGCCTCTGAGTGCTCCCTGGTTATTAAGTAAAATGTCCAAAAAGGCAATGCTTACAAGCCTGTATTGCCAAGGAAAGTTGAAAAAAGAAATCAGGTATCAATCTCTCTATTTGGATCCACACCAAAATATAATGGGTTTTTGTTTGATAAATGCATCATCCTCTGGATGACCAACTTCACCCAGCAGAGGAGCTCCTTCAGCGGCACCGGGCTCCTCCACAGAGAGACTCAGGACCTCCTTTGTGCCCTGTGCCATCAAGGGGTACAACCACTCTTTCAGAAGGAGGGGGGGGGAGGTCAAGCTGAAGTTGTAGTGTCATCAAGGTCAGCCGCAAGGGGATAGACTGGGGGTCCTTGGTCCATCTATCATTCTTCCACAAAGTTTGGTTAAAATTTGATACAGAAGGGGTTTCTGTTCAGTTTGGTTTCTTTATAGGAAACACTGAAAAACAGCCTTTCTTTTTTCTTTTATATATTTTTTTAAAAATCCAAACCAAACCAACATGGATGGAGGTAATTAAATCAATGGTGCTTATCACAGATTGCTGAGCAGTATTTCTACAACACACAGTTAGAGATGAGAGCCACAACAAACAACAGACTCATGACGACTTCTCAGCTTTTTGACTAAATATAGTCAAGTGTGGCCTTTCCTTCTGGACTGATGGTATGATGTGTGTACTGGTCTCCTCCCTAACCTGGCATATGGACTCAGCAATGATGTGTTCATGGGCCTGGCACACGAACAGAGCATGGCAGACCAAAGGAATAAGGGGGTGTAGGAGATTTAGGTGGCAATAAGGCATGTCAAAGACCCCCTGTTTGCAGTGTGGCTACATGTGGGGTCATTCCTCCTCCCCTTCTGTTCTTATTCCATTTATTATTTCTGGTAATACAACCTAGATCTGTCTGTCAACCTTCTCATTCAGAAATCTATGACTTGATGTTTTTTGTAGCTTAGGAGATTTGTACAGATGACAAAACTGAGGAGTCACATGCCCCCTAACGTTACACAAAAAACACATGCAGGTTCTCCAAAGCTGAGAAAACAGCTTTTCAGGCATGTAGCTTTAGATGATATAAGAGCTGACCCACACATCAGTAATGTGTAACAAGCTGGATGTCAGTGAGTTGTGAAGCAGACTATCTTGACCCATCTTACTATCTAGAATCATGTAACCTTTCAATAAATGAATACTTCAACGTGGACTTCAGACCTTCTTTTTGTTGATCAATGGTGTAATTGCTTTCTGTTGCAACAACTTGCCTGACCACACCTCATTTTAAGACTTCCATGCACGTTTACGTCTTCCACAATGTGGCTGCTGGGTGCCAATACAAAATAAAAGCCCTAAACCTAACCCTAACATTTGTAACTATGGAAAAAACATAAACAGAAAGATCCCAGAAGACAAAAGGTACCGCTCATTATTTGATTGTTTAGTTTTGAAAGAGATATGACAAAATATTAAATGTTTTTGATTTATGTTCTTGAAATAAAATATGATGGTCAGATGAAATGGAACAGAGTGAAATATCAATTTCCTCATTTTCTTTATGGCAGGGGACCAAAATCTCCTTTTCACCTCAGAACCAGATCCTGAAGATCTTGTTCTTAATCTTGACAAAGATCTGATGCCTGAAAAATCAACAAAATAATGACAAATGCAGGTGAAGCCAGACCATGAGATTCTTCTGTTTCCAAATCTAGAGCTAGTGATTGGATAGGCAGAATATCAATGCACATCTTTATCAATAATTATGTTTTCATTCCTTCAGGATTCATCGTGTCAACCCTAGAATCTAATCAGATGAAAGACTGAGAGAAACAACTTGTCATCCCCGGCTCCAGCCACCTGGAAAAAAACTCAAAACACAGGCCTCATGTTCTTCTTTCCTTCTCTTCCTGCTCAAACATAACCTGGAGCTAGAAGGCGTTTCATTTGCTGACTCTTTCCGGAATAGTCAGATTTAAAATAGAGACAAAGGTCACCCTGACTGCATGTTTTATGATTATCGTCAATGAAAATGAAGGAAGGAATGCGAAACGGGACTGGGGACGAATGACTGCCAATAAGAAAAGAGTTGTGGAAAGCAACGGCACCGATGTCTCCCTCATCTGATTCTCTGGGGTGCCTCTAAATCTTCTGCCAAAGACACATCCCTTCAATCATTGTTCCCCCACATCTCAGACAGTGGGCTCTGATTCCCCAATCCTGCAATGAATTTGAAAAGATCTTCAATCGCCTTGCCTGTCTCCATCTGCACTCGGGTCAGCTCTCTAAATCCTGGCAACTGACACCAAATCAATTACAGCATGGCTGGTGGGTAAGCAGAATGGGACAGCCACAAAAAACAGAAACAGGCCTAAGTACGAAGCCACGTTGCTCAGCAGTTTGCTGTTCTCTCTTCCATCAACTCCTCACCAACTGTGCACAATCAGCTCTGAAAAGAAAAGATCCTAATTACCTTGCCTGCTCTTTGCTTTTCTGACTGCATTTTAGCAATATTCAAAAACAAACCAGTGTCACAATGAATGACAAATGCAGAGGAAACAAGGACGAGAAGTTTAAGACTCTGCACTGCAGAGAATCTTAAATTACTGAATGGGCTACATTGCACCCAAAGTATCAGGAAAAGGACAGCAAATATTCACATTATAACCACAGAATATGGGCATTTTTTTCATCATCATTATAAACATCAACAGCTTTGTTCATGGGTATCAACACAGATGGGGCTGTAAGAACAACATCAACCACACAGTGAATGTCAAAAGCGTATTATTGAAAACGTACCTCGTTTTACACAACACTGTCAGATATTTACAAAAGCATGAAGAATACTAAAAGAAACCTCTAAATCAGTCTCTAAATTTACATAGATTTGACCAAGTTTGGAATACAAAACAATTCAAATACAGCAATTACTGTGGTTTTAATTAGAATCCCCATCACTTCCTACAACTACATTCCTTTTAAAATCAACTGCTGCTTTTTTAAGTAAGGTCCACGTAGCTGACAGCGGAAGGAAAACAGCCTCCTGAACGGATAATAATTAAATATATGTTGCTTTTGTCAAAACCATCAGCTGTCAACATGTCACATTTCCTTTCACAAATAAACATCTCTGAAAACATCTTTTATTTTGGCTTGACACTGATTTACGATGGGAGTAAATGCTTGTATGCTCATGATAACCCTAACGCTAACAGACGCACTTTCATCGTGATTCAGTCAGGCCCCCCCGCTTAATCCGCTGACGCGGGTCAGGGGGGGATAGGCCGGTGCCTATCCCGGGCGTGAAGCAGGGGACACTCCAGGCACAACACCAGTGTACCGCGGAGTCACACAGAGACAAACAACCACTCACACACACATTCACTCCTACGGTCAATTTGGGCCCGGCCAATCAACCTAAAGCACATGCTTTTGGAGGTGGGAGGAAGCCAGAGAACCCGGAGAGAACCCACGCAGACACGGGGAGAGCATGCGAACTCCGCACAGAGCGGGACTCGAACCCGGGTCCGCCGTGTTGTGAGGCAACAGCGCTACCCACTGCGCCACTGTGCCGCCCCGCACCGTGATTCAGTTTACAGTATTGTTCAAGATGACTAAAAGAAAAACACTGGTGCTGTCATAGGACAAGAATTTGTGATTACAAAATACCAGTTAGATAATTTTAGTGAAAAACTATTCATATGAATTTAATATACAAGTGAAATCAAGAATATAATTGCCATGATATAGGGCTATTCTGACACCTCCCACTGACAGTGGGAGGTGTCAGCTCACCTCCCAGCCACTGCCGAGGCGCCCTTGAGCAAGACACCATCCCCCTTACAAGCTGCTCATTTTGGGGCGCATTCCAGAAGCCGCTGCCCGTCACTCTGCCTCCCTGATGTGTGTTGTTTGATGTGTACTACCTGCATGCTTGCAGGCCCCTTGTGTGCTGTGTTTCAGGGGGCCTGTGTATACACTGGTTGTTAAAAACTAACACAACATGTACACCTGAGTGACTATGTAATCTCCCTGCGGGGATGAATAAAGTATACTTCTTCTATTTTAATTTATTTTTCAAATATTGAGAAACGGCATATCGGGAGGGGGGTGCATATAAGGTTGTAGCCACTTGCAGGTGAAGGCGCAGTGACACATGAGGTGACGTGGAGCTGAAGGTCAGCTTTTCAAAGTCTGATGGAATAACAACCCAGACTGAACACATGCTACAGAAGAACTGACATCTCTCTCGTCATCCCACCCTGTCAGTTGTCCACTGATGGATGGGGGAAAAGGACTGTCGAAACAAGGACTGCAGGGATGAGTGACAAAGCAGATTTTGATGAATACTTCATCTCTGATTTTAGCATCTCCATGATATCTCTGCCTCTACACCTCCTTTCTGTAGAGCACGCAGTCAAAATTCAACAAACAAGATAAAGAAAACAAAATGCATTGATCAAGGTTAACTACTTATCTTAGAGTAAATATTTTCTGCACTATAAGGTCTACTGGATTATAAGGCGCACCTTTAATGAATCATTTATTTTATAATTTATTTCATATATAAGGCCCATCGGATTATAGTAAGCACTGTAGGTTTATGAGAAAATTATAGGCTTTTGGGTGCACCTTATAGTGTGGAAAATACTGTACCTTTTTTTCTATAGGTTGCAACTTTGATGACAGGTAGGCAAAATATACAAATACAGTGCTTTATATCCCAACCCACACAGAAGGTACACACTATATAGATTGTGTAGCAGGACAAAAAAAAAATTCCTTCTCAGTGGGACTTATCTGGAGAGGAAAAGAGCGACTCTCGAAATATCCAAAGCTCAGCTTAAGTCATGGGACACGCTGAATCAACATTTTTCTGTTATTGAAAAAACACAGTTCAATAATAAACATCTTACAGTTGATGCACAATGACAACTCTTTGCCATGTTCAACTACAGAACCCAACACATGTGGGTTTAGGTTTAGCCCAAAGTTTAATAAGCCCAGAAACCTTTACTCTAGGAAAAAGAGATTTTATTTGTAAGATTAGCTGCTGTTGAATAGCACTCTCCTTTCAGTGTTGTCTTTTTTTGCCTCTTGGCAAAATTACAGAGGACCGCAGGGTTTTACTCTTCCCTCCTTTGAGGCAGAAGTGATCATTTAACAGCCACAAACTTACGTATCATTCTACTAATTCTTACCCACCATGCAACTTGGCAGAAAAGCCACTGATTTAGTCTTTCAGTGCCTCAGAGCCAGTAGTCATTCTTGAATGTGCCAATACTCTGGTGAACCTCAACACTTACGCTTTACGCTAACAGTGACCGACCAAAACGCTGTGACAGCAAACATGCTCAGACAGAAAACAGAGGAATGACGCAGGTGTACACATGTGGTAAACAGCAGGTGGCAAGACTGTAAATATTGACAGATATTTCATCTTATCCTTTGTGACACTACTGTTGCAACACCTTCAATTACTGATTGTTGGTAGGGAAATTTCTGACCTCTATCCTCAGACAGACCAAATGCATACTGCCAGTTGAAAGAGGTCATTGATAAAGTAGGCTATGGCCGTATTAGCCAGTTCACACAACACACCGCAGTCACACCTTAATTAAGAAGCTGTCTGTGGTATATCTTTCTCAGTTTATTATTAATAGAGTGTTGGTTTGCAGACAAAAGGCAAAACATTTTTTCCTACCAGGAAAAAAAAAATATTTCCAATTGAGTATTTGCTCAGGATTCCCTATAAATTGAAGACTGTTATATCTTGTTAAATATTTCAACAGCTGAACTTTGGAATTCTCTAGATGTAGATCAAATTTCAATCTCACTTTGGATACACATAAGATATAATATAGCACTAAAGAAATACAGGTCAGTGACAACTTGCCTCAGATTAATCCAGTTATGAGCAATTTATCATTTTAAGAAAAGCATTTATAATTCCTCCAACAACTTTACTATTAACGACAACTCGTTCCCTATAGATGAACAATTAATTAGCACTAAAAAGTGTAGCAGTTGGCATATATTAAACTGTTTATTCAAAGAAGGGACACTGTCTTCAGTTCCCCTCTGCTGTGTCAGCCATTCCACACTCCTAATTTAAATAATAACAGCACAATCCATCACAAGCTCACTCCTGACAATTTGGCTACAAATTGTTATGGGCCGATCAGTAGCTGATGCGATATATTTTGTTTTTTAGAACACGCTTTTAACACCAATTCATCCAGTTTGCAGTGAAGATTACAAGCAAAATATTTTAAAAAAAAACATTCGAATGAGCCAGAAATGAAACTACTAGTCATTTAATAACATAATTAAATATTGTTTCAGTTATTTGTTTTTTATGGTAATAGTTTTCTCTCATTTCAGTTTTGCACTTGTCAGGTTTCGCTGCTTATCTCATGTGATAATGAATTAACTACCTTTGGGCTTTGACCTAATAGTCAGACAAAACAATGGAAATACACCACATAGGGCTTCAGTTAATTTAGAGAAATGGGTTTGTTTTTCTTTGTTTTTTTTCTATTTTCAAATATTTCATACACAATGGAATTAATCAATTGTTTAAAAAACAGATTCATTTGTAACATTAAGACAGCCGCAGGTTTAAAATGTTATAAACATGTCATTTATCTTTCTATCACAATCAAAATCACTAACCCTATATATTTCTATTATATCTATATTCTATAATATATATATTTCTATTTATTAACCTGAACATAATTTGTATTTATCTTATTAGAGTTTAATTTCTTCTTATGAATGATGATAGTATTGGCTTTATTATTAAGGTTTTATAAAGAATTTCCTTCTTTGCCATAATGTAAAAAAATCTAAAAATAAAACAGTCGACAATAGTAAACTTTGATGAAAATAGCAAATGAGTACTAAGCAGTCAGCAAAAATGAGTGTACATTGTTAGGGTGATGCTTTGTTTGTCCTGACTAGCGCTTGAAAACAAAAGCATCAACAACAACAAAGGAATAGCTGCTGGTTAAATCAGTTTAACATCAGGGCTAACGTTAGCAGCTGTCTGCCAGTGTATGAAGTGATCAAGCTAGCGACTCACAGATCCTATGTTCTTCTAGCCATCTCATAAGGTATGTATGAAACATGTCTGCCCGCAGAGCTAATACATTATGCGAACACATGACAACTCACCTTTGGCTTATACAGCCACTTTCGAAAGCGGTTCATCGTTACCTCACCACCTTCCTTTGTCACCAGCCTCTCCTCTCCTGTACCTGTGTGTCTGACAGTACCAGCGCTGGGCTGCTAAGCTAGCTAGCGCTGGTAGAAATCGGAAAATGAACAAAACACAAACGCGCTAAGTTGTCTTCAATGTTACAACACGGCTCTGGAACAGGACAAACGAGCCATTAAAAATAACGACTTATTTCCATGTATCCCGAGGTTGGAAGTCCGTCTTGCCCGCCCGGCCACTTCCCAAGTCCCGACGGTACAGACAGGCAGCGGACCGAAGCTGTGCTGTTCTCTACCCCTCTAACGTTACTTGATGACAGTCACGTTGACAACATTCACCTCCCACTTTCCCAGGAAATGATGCCTTCACGGCTGCTCCCAAATACAGAACTCAAAATTCTGTTGGGCGGAAATAATGTCGTTGAAGTCTTTTTTTTTAATGCTCAATGTCACTGATTTCTCGGGGACAGTGAGCTTGCAGTCTATTCGTACAACTCCACCTTTGTTTAAAAATACACGGGTTACCTACTCTAAAACTACAACTAGGCTATTTCGCTTGTTTAAAATATACATCAATGTTAAAATTGTGACCACGGAATGATGATCACTAACTTTGCGTGCATGCCAGATATTGTTAAATAGATCAGCTAATGCCTTTTGAGACCTCTGAAATACAATTTTCACGTGATTTGTTCACCGTTTCCCAACTAAATCATCAATAGGCTGATCAAAATTTAGTCACTTAATTTTTTTGACATAAGCACCCATGGGCTTGCTATTTATAAATGTAAATTTATTAAATTAGTTGATCCATCTGTTTGAACTTGTTTATAAATGTCAGCATGGAAGTTCTTGTTTATGTTTTTGAATGATATTGATTATATGGATGAAGAGGTGGATGCTGAACATTTTCAACAACACGTGAAGGCATCGCACGTCTCGTGGAAGACGTCACGATGCGCGACGTCATATTTTGTTATGGCAGCCAACAAACGGTCGGGATGTGAGAAGTCTGACTGTGAAAACTATTTATATCTTTGACAAATGGTAAATAATAAGATTTTGCTCATAATTTAATATGAAAAATGTATATTTTGTGGCTGTGTCATCTTCCCGAGGGAGACGAATTTTGGTGTTTACGCCATTTGGGTTGCTGAGCAACAACCTGACACAAACGTTAAGTGAAACATTTCTTATCGCCTCACTTTACAGTTTCTGCCCGAGTTTTTAGCATTGTATAAAAATTACTTAATGCATACCTTTCCTGTATTGAAAGAAACGACGACGAAATACGTTCTTCTTGGTCTGGGAGCTTCATTTCCCACGGATTTTATGATGCTGCATTTTCTGCATGTAAAAATATTTTCATAACAACTATCACACTCATGCAGCTTTCCACAGGACAAACTAAAATGACATCGAGCTATGGATCACTCGTCAAGGAGGCCATTGTGCTGCTGGACAAGTTCAACTCCGACGGACAATATTTGGACGACTTCATTGAAGATGCCTCAAAGGGTCTTCAGGTAGGTGATGTAATACAGAGTTATATCAGTGTCATATTAATGTATGGAGTCTCACTCAATGATATGACTCAATTAATTTCTTATTGTTGCAGAGCCTGCACAGCCTGCAACAGAAGTTCATCCTGGATGTTGTTTCTGGATGCGTCGAGCATAAGACGCTACTTGATGTAGTTATTAATGTCTTCTATGACCAGAATGAGAGACGCTTATGGAGACGCGATCGTAGCCAGTTTGTTGGTAAGGATCGACACCATCTAATATAATACAATACAATGCAATACAATTTATTATTGGAGACAGGCCAAAGCCTATGCATCCATATCTAAATACAACACATTAAAAATTTACTTTGTAGTACAAACTGTAATCCAAAAACAAATTTGAATGAAACAATGTTAGTTAATGTCATAATGATGTGTAATATTATGTCTTCAGTCATCTGTTATCTCACCACATTTACCCTTGATGACCTTGGACTTCAGCATTTTACAAACATTGTGAAATCCCTGGACATCAAGAAAATGCAAACAGTAAGAATTTCAGTCTTTGATCACAGTAGAGTTCTCACCATTAAAGCAACCAAAATCTCTAACTGTGACCTGTTTTTGGTGTAGTTCTTGACTTTCTTCCTTAAAAACCTCACCACATTGATACAAAAGGAGTGGAATAAAATCTACGATGCTGCCTATGTGGAGAAATACTGGATTGCCCCTCTACTACGGTGAGAAACAAATATATATATACAAATTAACAAAAATATTCAAATATATACAAATATAAACATTCGTTCATTCATTCATTCATTCATTGAGGGGGATGGGGGGTGGGTGGTAATGAATTGTTTTTAGAAGGCAATGACCAAAATCAGTATGTCCATTTGTCCTTTAGGTGGCGTCCTGAGATCGAAATTCTCTTGGCACAGGTTTCTGTAAAATCATGGAGTGGGAGTCTGGTCAAGAACACTGCAAGCAAAGTCACGGAGCCTAAGAAGTTCTCTCTTACCAAACCTAAACCCCCATCTCTGCCTATGCCTGAGCTCATTCCACAACAGGAACAAAGCAAACCAGTCAGTCTACAGTTATATACAATCATTATTTTATCCTGTTTCATGCATGTGTGAACAGGGTAAAATAAGAGCCAACAGACACACTACATCCAAAGTTTACATCAATAAAAACATGTTTGTCTCATAGGTGCCAAATAGCACATACAGGGATCCCAAAGAAATACAGAAGATTGAAGAGCTCAAACGACAGAACTACCAAAAGACTCAGGTACAATCTCTGCTCAGCTAGTATATTGCAATGGTCTTATGCAAGAGTGAATAAATGTAAGAATGCTTTCAAAAATTTAAAATGCAATTGTTTTATTTTTGTTTTATTGAATTTTCAAAATGCAAAGTGATAGATAGATAGATAGATAGATAGATAGATAGATAGATAGATAGATAGATAGATAGATAGATAGATAGATAGATAGATAGATAGATAGATAGATAGATAGATAGATAGATAGATAGATAGATAGATAGATAGATAGATAGATGCAGTAGATAGATAGATGGATGGATGGACGGATGGACGGACAGACACACAGATACATACACATTCAGACACACACACTTATGCACATACATACACACTCACATACATGCATACATACATTATAAACTGTTACTTTTTTTCTCACTCTTTGAACCCTGCGGTTTGGACAAAAATGCAGACACTCATTTTTGTACTGCATTTCTTTACTGCTCTTAAGCAAACAAACTGCTCTTCACTGCATCCAAATATTTCACACTTAGACTAATCAGTCCAGAGCGCCTGCTGCCATTTTCTTCACCCTGGATCTTATGTTTTCATGAGTTGTTTCTGTATGAGAGGAGTAGATTTTAGCACACAATTCTTCCATGAAGTCCACTTCTGTATATACTGTACGTCTTTGGACAGTTGGTGTGTGTAGCTGAGTCCCACTGATTTCAACTACTTTTGAGCTAATGTCATTGCTGGACATCTACTGTATGTGTTTATGAAAATAGTCTTAAATGTTTATAACAGTTTTGTTGTACCTCTCTGTAATAAATCACATCTGTTTGCCTCTAAAGGAACTGCTTTACGAGGCCAACGTGGAACATTTCAGATGTGCAAATCCACAGAAGTCTGAACACACTAAGGTTGGAGCTTTTTTTTTTTTTTTTTTATTGATCTCCAAAGCAATGTTAGTAATTTGTCAGGGTTGTTTTTCTGATTTGGGACTATATAAAAAAGCTAAGATGCCTGAACTGGCCTAATGCTAATTTAATCTCTTTTTGTACCTATTCTCCAATATTTCTTTTTCCAAAAGTGAGGAAAACAATTCAAAGCCTCTACAGGCTCCTGGTGAACCATTTCTTTTCATTGCAGAAAGTTATGTCTCAGATAATGGTGGACCTCAATTCTAAACTCCAGTTCAATTCGTTTCGGTCATCTGTTCCTCCATCCAATAATAAAGTGAGTATTTCTGTGGAACAGCCATTATTTACAAAAATTCTGAAAGTGAACTCATGTACACATAATATCCACTTTCCATTTTTTGGTTTCTATTAGACTAAGAGCGCGCCACTGAAGCTCAACAAGGCAGCCATGCTGAGAGAGGAAGCACAATATAAGCGTCAAAAAGAGGCAGAGATGCAAAAGTGGGGCTAAACTATTACCTGACTTTATTATCACAAACTATTTACAAATGTGTGTGGATAGTTAAATCGGATGAAAAGCTTGTGTATTTGCCAAAGTTTGTCTGTGTGCCACTGTATTTGTCTGATTTTTGGGAGGATTGCACAAAAAAGAAAAATGGATTTTGTTTCATGGATTTTTGGAGGGTTGGGCACATGGTAGAGAAACACCCCTAAAATTCTAAAGAATAAATACAGTTTGATATTCTATTCAATGATGGAAATACAGATGAGTCATCTTTTTCAACTCTTGCATGTTTTAATATTGAAATAAGCTGCGAAACAATTTGGGACCAACTTTAAAACTGAAAAATCCAAACTGATAGTCTTTGATAATTCTTGATGATGCTTTATTTTATTAGTCTTGTTGCAGCTGCCTTAACAAGCCAATAGTGATTTCTTTATTGTTTGTGTGTGTGTGTGTGTGTGTGTGACATAGAGTACAGCGTCTTGCGGAGGGGACACATGAACCGTCAGCTTTCCAACAGTGGCAGGAAGAGATCCGTCTGAAGGAGCTTCAGGAGGAGATAGATAAGATTGAGCGCCGGTTCCTGGAGCGATGCACTGCTTTTAATGAAGGAGCTATGGCCCGCAAAGTTCTTCAAGAACAGAACCAAAGGGCTGCTCAACTGAAGAAAGAAGAGGTGGGTAAAGATCAGTCAGCACCTACTTTAACAAACTTATAATACTTAAGATAATTTTATTAAAGAAATGCAGTTAATAAAGGAATTTTTAATTTGTCCCTGGTAATTGTAATTCTTTCAATTGCTTATCTTCAACTTTCAAAAACAAAAAAAGAAAAATTGAAATGCTTATCATTGCCAAAATATTAAAGGAAATATGAGACTGACATGACAAGTATAGTATAAAAAGTTTTTTTTTTTAAATATGATGAAAATAATGAAGAGAATTTTTAGTTGAGCCACAGATCCTCATCTGAGATCAACCCCTGTCATGAAATGGCCTCAAATTAAAGACTTAAAAAATTTTAAAAGCAAACACAGGAACTCCACCACTCAGGTGTATTTAATTGTACAAAGACAGTTGAAGAAAAGTTTTTTTTCATTGTTGTTTAATGAAATTCTTGTCAACGTCATACATGTGTTGGATTTTCAAAAATAAAAAGGAATTAAATGCCTAAAATTTCTAAAAGATTGAAACAGACACCAGTAGCGAATGGGAGATGCGTGAAGGAAGCTTTTTTGAATTGTACCCAAAAAATCCTCATCTGAGACAAATCCACTGAACGAGCTGCAATTAAACAACTAGAATTCATAAACAGCCAAACGTATCCCTTCAGTACATGTGTGTTGTGTGATGAATTATCATAACAAAATATTACACAGTTTTTGAGTCAAGCTCTAGAACTGTTTCCTTTTTATTCCAGAAAACAGAAAGACATTCACTGAACATGCACAGTACATAAATATGTAATGAGAATGGTGATAAGTCAGAACAATGACTTGTCATTGCAAGCAGTCTTTTGAGAAGTTTTATTTGTATAATTTTAGAGTTACTTATAAAAATGTGTTTGTTATGCTGCCTGTTTTGTCGTTTCTAGACGGCAGACCTCATGAGGAGATATGCTGAGAAAAGGTTACAGGAGGAGAAGAAAGTCCATGTGTTCATGCAAGAAGTGAGAGAAGGCCACAAGAACATAAAAATAGCTAAAGAGATGCTACAGAGATTGAAGCAAAATACAGGTGAGCTGCATCAGTAAACAGACATTTCGTTAGTGTTGTTGCTGATTTTTTTCCCCTGATTTCCGTTTCATTGATTGTACATTTCACAGCAAGAGAAATGTCAACCCAAAGTCAAGAACTTCTTCTTCAAGCCCTAAAGGAGGAGCAGGCAGAGCTCAGCAGGAAATGTGAATTAATCCAAGAAATCCGTGCCTTTGAATCTGTTCCTCACGCGAGAACCAGGAAGTTTGATGAGACAGAGGTGAGTAAAGGAAAGCACTTTGTGCTTTATTGTTGGTTATTGTTGGTTTTTGTAACCAAAAATAAGTACAGTAGCTGGATTATGAGTATTGGTTACTACAGGGCTCCTATTAGAAAGAACTTAGTCACCAGGTGGAACTCTATTTCTTCACTAGTGATAATGAATGTCAAGCAGTCACAAGCTTTACATTGTGATCTGTCATCTTTGGATGAAATACAACTATAGTATAGTACGTATAGTACTTGAATAACAGCTCTAACATATTAACTGTTATCCAATGTCAAATAGTATCACTTATGACAGAATAAGCTTCAATACCATAAACCCTTACAGAACACATGCAAAATTCTCAAGTCACGCTTAAATAGAAGCACTGAGCATAATTATATAATCAACATGTTCTCCAGCATTCTTCAATGTTATTACACCTTAGCAAACATACATGGACTGATTCAATTAACTAGCCAGCTAAAAAGCAATAAATTAACAACTTCACACCAGTGGAGATGTAAGATTCATATAGCCACAGATAAGTGCACCGTAATTTTAAAATTCATTATCACATCTGTTAACCTGCTAAAAAAAGAGCCTCACCTGCTGCAACATCAATAAATACAGTGTCTGAACTCTTAAGCTGTAAAAAATGTCCTCAGGGCAAAACCTCCCGTAATTTATGTAAGTAAATGTATATAATTGAACCTATGTCACTGAACACATGTAACTGGCACAGCTGGTACTCATATGCTGTGCCATATGAATTCACAGTGGTTAACATGTAATCAAATGTCAGACTGCAGGGTGGGAGCTTCTGGGAGAGATGTCCATCGCTGAGCTGAAGGAGCGACTGGTCCTTCTGAAGGAGAAGAGGCAAACCGAGGAGCAGGAGAAACGGGAAAGCATCCAGGAGGACAAGCAGAAAGAGAAGCAGCAGAGGCAGCTGCTCCTGGAGAAGCTGGATAAGTTCAAGAATGACAAGAGAGCACTGGTACAGGCTGCTGCTGACAGGTTAGATGTTTTGCTGTATTTGATCATTGATGGACAGTATCGGTTTAAATAGATTCACGTAAGTATCACACGGACACTAATTCATGATGGTTTTGACACAATGCAGAAAGCAAGAAAAAAGAGATACCAGGCTTCGTTTACAGGAAGCAGTGAAGCAGAGTGAACCAATTTTGGCTCTGCGGAAGAAGGCTGAAGAGAAAAAACAACAGTTCCAGAGAGTGAGAGATGAGGAGAGGCAACGATTGAAAGATCTTGCCAGAGGCAAAACCCCCAAGACCTCTACGCAGCAAAACACCGTAAGAAACACAGACACACTGTGACACTGTCACACTAGTGAATGGTAAGGGGTAGCAAAAGAATCAAAAGTTGTCAAAGACGCACACAAAACATACATAAAATGATGTTTACAAAAACCTGTATGTGTTGATTGTTGTGTATGTATTGTATGTATTGCACTGGTCAGTTTTCCACTGTGACTAGTGTGTAGGTGGTGGTAACTATTAGTTAATGGGACACACCTCTAAAGGGGTGTGCAACTTTTTAAAGGAGATGTCCGGGTAAGAATGGGGAAAGATAATTGACAGCAGCATTGAGTGTAAGCCAGTAGTGCCAGAGTTGAAAAATGCGTAGCTAATAATAAGTTAAAAGAGTCAATTAAAAAAACAAAACAAAAACCAAACATTCCCTTCAGCGTTTGGGCAGTACCAAGATCACGTCTAGGGAATGAGTAAGCAGGTGCTCCAATTCTGAGTGCTGGATAATGTCTCTATGTCTCTATTCCCTGCTGGGTGCGTAAATTTTTTGTTTCCGACATTTTTTGTGGATTATATTTTTTCCTTTTTTTGTTCTTTCCACTTATCAACAGTCTCGAGGCTGTGGCCTTTCGGACGCATCTCAAAATGTTGACTTTGTTTTGCGAAGGTTTTGCTGCATAAAGTGGTGTAAGTTTTGTTAGAAAGTTTGTGGGCTGCCATACTGATGGGAGAAATAGGGATTACATTTATGGATTATTGTTTGAATGCTTATGAACACAAGGGGCCGAGTGCGCTAAAGGAAAACATGGTGCTGTTGATTTGTTGCTATTTCTAATATCATCCTGATAAGAGTGCGGTACCTAGCTTTCTTTTCCAAAAGAGAATCCATTGTGCGTAATCACAATGACTGAGTTATGGTTTGTCTTTAACCAGGTTTTGGTATTGAACATCTTTTCTGTCTTTCTGGGGGTTTTTTTCTAACAGAAAATGTTGGAGGTGAAAAGCTGGGAGGAACTGGAGCATGACTTAGAGGATTTTATCTAGAACACGTAAGAAGAATCATGTTTAATCCCAAGAACAAGCTGGTGATCATGAAAATAGGAGAAAAAAACTGAGGTGCTACTCATGTCCCTCAAACCTTTGGTGCTTGAAAAGTGAAGAAAAGTGCACTTTGGATTCAAAAACTTTTAATCAAAATAGGCACAAGAAATCCAGGTCAAGACACTGGAGTTGGTTTGAAAAAGACCTTTTTTTCAGTGGGTTAGACTGTCTTAAATAACCTTTTTAGGTCAGATATTTTCCACTTTTTTTCCACTTAGTTAATAAAAACTTACTTGATTCACTCCCTTTCTAAACAGATGTTAAAGAATGCTTCACATACAGTATGAAAGTATGACGTGCCTCACAACATAATCAAAATACATCCTAACACAGTAGACTATTGGGGAGAACAAAGTAGATGACCCAGTGGGTAAAATGAGCCACTTTATCTAGATAACATTAAGAAAAAGTGATCATGTATCATGCTTAGTGGCGACTGTGACTTAGATGTTAAGAGCACTGTCCACTTATCTGAAAGTCAGTGGCTAATCATACATGGTAAATCTCCATCTGTTGTGTCAATAAATGAAATATATGAAGTTGATTTCATTTAATTTCAATCCCCATCTGTTGTGTCTTGTTACAATTACTGACCTGCTGAGGGCGCTACTGTGTAGCTATATAAACCAGAGTGGAACGTGAAGATAAAGAACTGGTGAAGTGTAATAAAGCGGGAATATCTCTCTCTGTTACTGCTGTACTTTTGCAATGGTATAGAATACCACACAATCATGTTCCCTGATTCTGTAAGGGCTTTCCAGTCTGGGATGGGTCAAATACAGAGAAAAAACTAGGTAATAGGCAGTCAGACTGCAACATCCTGCAACACCCTTGAACTAAAATTTTTTACCCTGACCTACTTGCATAGGTCAAAGATCAAAGCTAGTGCTCTGATCTACTTTCATAGATCAAAGCACTAGCTTTGATCTATGGTCTTACACTGGCCTTCCTCGTCTTTCTATCTTATCCAGTTCCTGAATGTACAAAAGTTGAAATTTGACCTTGACCTACGCTTCTCAAGGTCAAGGTCATCATCTCATTTCATCCACTTTTATTTCATCATTCTGTCTGCAACAGTTGTGAAGATATTGGGTGGACAAATGAACAAACGGACGGACGAACACACGAACACTGACAAGTGTACAATAAATCATTGCTTTGAAGTGACATATAATTACCCTGCCAGGGATCAATTAATTTTTTTTTTTTATTTTATAATGCATTCTGAACCAGTTGTAATTATGCCAGGGCAGTTTGACTCAGAAAAGTAAAAAGGGAATTCAAGAAGTCAAAAAAAAAAAAAAGGTTTGAATGACACATTAGAGATCAGAAGAAATATGTTTTAATTTGCAATATTCATCATGGAAACATCAGAATAAAATTAATAGACTGTGATAGGAGTATAAGAAAGTTTTAAAGCATTAGTTAAAATCATGATTAATATAAGTTAAAAACCTGATTAATATTAGTTAACTTGATTAAAATTAGTTAAAATCATGATTACTATAAGTTAAACACCTGATCAATATAAATTAAAAACCTGATTAATATAAGTTAAAAACCTGATTAATATTCGTTAAAATCATGATTAATATAAATTAAAAACCTGATAAATATTAATATTTTTACCAATAGCAACATTACCAATATTACTATTGGTAATATTAGTTAAAAACCTGATTAATAATCGTGAAAATCATGATAAATAGAAGTTAAAAACCTGATTACTATTAGTTAAAAACCTGATTAATATTAGTTAAAAGCCTGATTACTTGATTACTGATTACTGAGTACTTGCCTCAGTGACCTTGAACAGTTTCAATTTATCTTCAGTACATCACAAACCTACTGACAACAAGGGTCTATAATCTCAGAAAAGGTGATGCACAAAACACAGGGAATTAAAGAGATCGGGTCACAGAATCACTAGCCACATAATGGCAAACTCTGAACATCCATCTATCCGTCTGCTCATCCATCCATCCATCCATCCATCCATCCATCCATCCATCCATCCATCCATCCATCCATCCATCCATCCATTTTCATGTAGACAATCTAAATGACCGTAATCCAATATGGTCTGTATGGATGAAGCACTGCCCAATGTGCCTCCAAAGCTCATCTTTCACAACAATGGAGAATACAGTATATGATGACATATTTAGCCTTATGGGCGGCACGGTGGTGCAATGGGTAGCGCTGTCGCCGCACAGTAAGGCCGTTCCCAGTTCGAGTCCCGCTCTGTGTGGAGTTTGTGTGTTCTCCCCGTGTCTGTGTGGATTCTCTCCGGTTTCTCTGGCTTCCTCCCACCCCCAAAAACATGCACTTCAGTTAAGTTGATCAGTCTCAAATTGACTGTACTTTGCCTCACCCCCCCAAGTCCGCTAGAATAGGCTCCAGCAACTCCGGGACCTACAACAGTGGAAGAAGCGGGTGCTGAAGATGAGTGAAGAAGAAAAAAAGGAAGTTAAGACATTTAAAAACCAGTAAAACTTTGGAAAAAGGCTGTCAGCATGGATCTCTACATGGATTCTGCCTTCAAGCTCCAAGAAGCTCCAAGCCCGACCGAGCTGCCTGTCTGCTCGCCCCTCCACTGCTCCTGCTTATGTTGGTAGTTGAGCTGTTTCTTGTGGGTTATATTTCAACTGTTCCTGTTATTGGTCTTGCTGGTTTAGTCTCACTCCTTGTAGCTGTCAGTGTGACTAGTGGGTCTGTTTCTTTGCCTTTCAGTGTGCTTTGAAGTCCAGTACATCAAGACATAACCACACCTTTCCTTATTCATTCTGTTGTCAGTCACGCAAGTTTGTCCCAAAGCAGGTCTTGTTTAATTGGCTGCTGATGAACGAGTGAAGCCAGGACTGAAAAACCGATGTGCCATCACTAGTCAATACTTTGTGGGACTTGCAGTTTTATGGTGGTATACAGATGGCCATGTCTAATAGTAAGTTGATATTATTCAAACCCCGTTGTCCTGGACAAAATCCTCTAACTCATTCTCTAGTTGTTCCCAGGTTTTCACCTTAAAGGTTTTCTGATAGAACTAGAAAAATAAAGGAAAGAGGAAAGAAACATAATTTACAAGCATAAACAATCAAAACACTAACAAAACCAATTCCTACAGTTGACTGACAATATCATCGGTGCTGCTTGGTCATGGATTTCTTACATACTGAGTTGGACCCATGACACACGAAAGAGGAAGATGCAGATAAGAAGATGAGTGCAAGAATTAGTCGTATGTCTGTGTTTCTTACGGTGTTTTGCTGCGTAGAGGTCTTTGGGGTTTTGCCTGTTGCGAACTCTGTCATTCTTTGCCGGTCCTCATCTCTTACTCTCTGGAACTCTTGTTTTTTCTCTTCGACCTTCTTCCGCAGAGCCAAAATTGGTTCACTCTGCTTCACTGCTTGCTCTATTCGCACCATGGCATCCTTTTCTTCTTGTTTCCTGCATTGTGTCAAAACCACCATGAATTAGTGTCCATGTGATACTTGTGTGAATCTATTGAAACCGACGCTGTCCAACAATGATCAAGTAGAACCAAACATCAAACCTGACAGCAGCAGCCTGTGCCAGTGCTTTCTTTTCCCTCTCAAATTGGTCGAGGATCTCCACCATCTGCTCTGTCTCCTGCTTCTCTTTCTCTTTCAGCTCCAGGATTTGCTTCCGTTTTTCCTCCTGCTCAATCTGTTTCTTCTCCTTCAGAAGGACGAGTCGTTCCCTCAGCTCAGCGAGGGACATCTCTCCAAGGAGGTTCCATCCTGCAGTCTGACATTTGCTTACATGTTAACCACGTTACAAAAAAACCATGTGAAGACATGCCAAATGTGAGATAGCACCATTACTTTCCCTCACTCACCTCTGTGTCATCAAACTTTTTGAATCTCATTAGAGGAACAGTTTCAATTGAATGGATTTCTCGGATAATTTCAATTTTCCTGGTGAGCTCTGCCTGCGCCTCCTCTAGAGCTCGATGAAGGAGTTCTTGATTTTGCACTGATACCTCTCTGACTATGAAATGTGTGATTATACAAAGAGATATTAGAAAAAAATCATTTACAAAACTAAGATGATATCTGTCATTGGTGGTGGAAGAGGTTTACCTATGCGTTGCTTCAATCTTAGTAGCGCCTCTTTAGCTATTTTTGCGTTCTTTTGGTCTTCTATCACTTCTTGCACCAACAATTTCATTTTCTTCTCCTCCTGGAACCTTTTCTCAGCATATCTTCTCATGAGTTCTGCTGTCTAGTAAGTCATCATGAAAAACATATTCACAAATAACTAAATAAATAAAGACACTGCTTAAATTAGTTGCTGTCCTATCTTTACCCACTTCTTCTTTCTTCAGCTGAGCAGCTCTCTGGTTCTGTTCTTGAGTGGCTTTGCGGGCTACGATTCCTTCGTTATAATCGATGTGTCGCTCCAGGTACCGGCGCTCAATTTTGTCCAACTCCTCCTGAAGCTCCTTCAGACGCATCTCTTTCTGCCACTGATGGAAAGCTGTGGCATCACGTCCCCCCTCCGTGAGACGCTGTACTCTATGTCACACACACAAAAAATAAAGAAATCACTCTTGGTTCATTCAGATATCGTATTTGCAAACAAGACCATAAAATATTTAGAAGCATAAAAAATGATGATTTGTTAGTTTTAAAGTTGATCAGATTCAAAGTGTTTTGCAGCTCATTCCAGTTTATAACGTTGATATAGATGACACACTGAGTATAATAAAAACTGTTCTTCCTTTAATATCTAACTCACAGATTTGTCTATACATTTACAGATCTGTGAATTTAATGGGCTCTTCTACACCATATACCCAATCATCCCACCAAGCTGGAGTAAAATCCAATAATATCTTTGTGTTATTCTTACCTAAAAGACAGAAAAACAAAGACAAATGCAGACAAACAATGGAAAAAAACCCCATCTTTTCAGAGTTCATTTAGAGATATTTGTCTTGGCTAGGACCCACCTTTGCTTCTCTACATTGTATTGATGCATGTTTTGTGATTCCATCCTCAGCATGGTTGCCCTGTTGAGCTTTATTGGCGGGCAGTCAGCCTAATAGAATCCAAAAAAATACACAAATGCCAGTGAGATTAACGCTTCCGTTGGTTTATTTTGATCCCTTTCACAGAGATCTGTTCCATACCTTACTACATAGAAGTAGTACTTACCATCTCATGTGTTGTCTCATTCTTGAGCGAAGGAGCAGCAGAGTGAAGTGCGGCCATCTGGCATTTTGAATTGAAGTTTTCCATCGTCTGAGACATTTTTCTCTTTAAAAAAAAATAAACGCTTCATCAGAAATGTGTTGTGTCTGTGAAATGCATGAACTGAACTGCACATACTGAAAAAGATACAGTACTTTGGGGTTTAATCATGAACAGAGGTCAAATCGACATCAGGGTAGAAATGTTTTTTACATAGCCCACAATCAGAAAAACTCCAATAAAAGACAAACAGATATTGATGAATGAAGTGTCTTATTATTTACTCTTAATAACATTAAAATGTCACAGTCAAAAGGTATGACAGAATGACCAAACACACAAAAATACAATACAACATTTTCACAACAAACTCATTCAGAAGTACTACATAAATTTGATTAGTTGATAGATATTCTTGCTATTTACTAGGTTAATAAACCTCTTGAATCTGGTAGTGCTACCTATACTTAATTGATTTTGTCACAATTGATTAGGATCATCGAATGAATCTGTTGTGATGTTAAACATTCATGTAAAACATGAACCAACATAAGTTATTACTTACAGCAATCAATGTACATTAAAAATTATTGTCTTGAAGACATTTAAAACACTTCACATGACAGCAGTGATGGAACAAAAGGAGGGGGGGGGCTTTGATCAATAACATTAACATTTATCATCATTGATGATAAAGATCTATCATCTAGCTATCGTCTATCATGATGATCATGTAGGACATCTATCATCTATGTATCATCTGATCTATCCATCCATCTATTCATCCGTCCATCCGTCCGTCAGTCCATCCATCCATCCTTCCATCCATCCATCCATCCATCCATCCATCCATCCATCCATCTATACAGCATTCTAGGAAGTACTGTATTCCAAACATGGCAAATCTTTTATTTTATATATGTATATTTAATATATATTATAATCACACTTGTCCCTCCATAAGTAAGTTAATTCTTTTGCTTGTAACAAAGAACTGTAGATCTAAGTACAAGAAGTACTTGTACTTAGTAAACAAAGGAGATAGTAAAGATGAGATCAAAGGAGAGTAGAGTAGGTCAGTCTGGCTTGGTAGGTAGGTAAGTAAGGAAGGTAGGAAGGAAGGAAGGTCATGACCCACAGACCCACAGGGCAAAAAATGATAATATGACATGTCATGGAACCTGAAAGCAGAGAGTAGAGTGGCTGCACGCATCAGAAGATGCAGGTAGTCTGGCTTTGATCTACCCTGTAATTTACATGCTAGTAGCTATAATGGAAATTATAATTGTAATTTACACAGGGCCCCGCTAGTTGTTATAATGGACTAGCAATGCAGTAGTCCATTCAGCTTATGTTTTCAACATTAATGACAGGACTGCAAACTAGCCAGAACACCAAACAAATACTATTATCTACATTGTACACTTTCAGACACATTGATAAAAGAAAAGTAAAAATAAATCAGACTTATCTTGTGCCTTACATGATTATTAAATATAAAAAGCAGAACATTTCAAACATATGAGCATTCTGTGATGTGTCCTCTTACAGGATTATCTTACACTTTACGCTACAATAACACCCAGCATGCTGGTGGCCCTTTTAACATCAAAACAGCACAGCTGCACAATGAATTGCCTGATTAATTGCAAATAAGAAATACAAATTCCAATCTGTGTAATGATTTTGTGTGTTATTTGTAACATAATGATATGAACACAATATTAAATGTTCATTTGATATAATTACAATCTATGTTTGAAGTGCTGCTCAACCACATTAGAAAAGATGTCAGGTTGATATTAATGTTTGTCAAACCTATTATACATTCACAAAACATGCCTTGGTGGCAAGGTGAGAAGGTTGGCAGGAACCACCGAACCGGGATGGATCCCACTCTCAAGAAAAAACTGTCAAATGTTATGATAAAAATAGCTGTCCTAAAGACCATCACTGGAAAGAAAGACCAAGACTTAGACCAAGACTTACTGTTTCTATTCAACATAATGATGATAATGATGATGATAATGATGAGGACATGACTGGATGTTTGTTTTTAGCTCATAATATGATTAAAACCAGTATGTGTGTTGCTTCTGTAAATACAAACAATCTCAGGTAAACAATTAGAATACAGAAATCGATCACAAAGCAATTATATGATAAAAATTACATGATAAACAACCAATACTTCTGATTAATTTCTCATTTTATTGAGCTTTAATCTGCTCTTTTAGAAACTTTAGTAAAATAATCCACTGTCCTGCTGGGTAACATCTTTCTTTAGGCACTTCTTGGCTAGGTTTCTATTGGAATACTAAAGATACCTCTGATGTACTCATTTCTGATCCTATCCATCCTGGTCACTCCCAAAGAGAACCTCAGCATCTTCATCTCTGCTACCTCCAGCTCTGTCTCCTGTCTTTTCCTCAGTGACACTGTCTCTAGACCAAACAACATCACTGGTCTCACCGGTTTTGTACACCTTTCCTTTCATTTTAGCTGAAACTCGTCTATCACACATCACACCTCACACTTCAAGTTTCAAGTTTATTTATTCTTATATAGCCCAGATTCACAAACAATGTCTCAAAGGGCTTTACAATCTGCACATGGACAATATCCCTCTGACCACACTTTCCTCCACCCATTCCATCCTGCCTATACAGGCTTCTTCACCTCTTTTCCACACTCTCCATTGCTCTGAACTGTTGACCCTAAGTACTTAAAATCCTCCACCTTCTTGATCTCTTCTCCCTGTAACCTCACTCTTCCACTTGGGTCCCTTTCATTCACACACATGTACTCTGTCTTACTGCGGCTAACCTTCATTCCTCTCCTTTCCAGGACAAACCTCCACCTCTCTAGCTTCTCCTCCACCTGTTCCCTGCTCTCACTACAGATCACAATGTCATCTGCAAACATCGTAGTCCATGGAGATTCCTGTCTAACCTCGTCTGTCAGCCTGTCCATCACCATAGTGAAGAAGAAGGGACTCAGAGCTGATCCCTGATGCAGTCCCACCTCCACCTTGAACTCCTCCGTCACACCTACAGCACACCTCACCACTGTCTTACAGTCCTCATACATGTCCTGCACCGCTCTAACATACTTCTTTGCCACTCCAGACTTCCTCATACAATAGCGCAGTTCCTTTCTGGGCACCCTGTCATAAGCTTTCTCCAGAGCTACAAAAACACAATGCAGCTCTGTTTCGCCTTCTCTGTACTTCTCTATCAACATCCTCAAAGCAAATACTGCATATGTAGTACTCTTTTTTGGCATGAAACCATACTGCTGCTCACATATGCTCACTTCTGCTATTAGTCTAGCTTCCACTACTCTTTCCCATAACTTAATTTTTATGGCTTATCAGCTTTATTCCTCTGTAGTTGCCACAACTCTGCACATCTCCCTTGTTCTTAAAAATGGGCACCAGCACACTTCTCCTCCATTCCTCAGGCATCTTCTCACTATCTAAGATCCTGTTGAACAACCCAGTCAGAAACTCTATTGCCACCTCTCCTAGACACTTCCATACCTCCACAGGTATATCATCAGGACCGACTGCCTTTCCACTCAGATACACAAATCATATGCATATGCATGTATAAATGGTATCTTTGCTGCAGAGGACAAATTCATTAGTGATAAAAACCTCAGAAAATGACCTTTAATAGCATCCTACAAAAATATTAACAGAGTCCAAGTAGCAGACACTTCTTAAAATTAAATGTTGAGAGGAGACTGTGTGAACCATGCCTTCATGGTAACATTTATGCAAATACAAAAATGCAGTAGAAGGGAGTTGCTTGGGCCAAGGTACACAACAAAAGTAGACAAGTAGAAATCTACATTAGTGGAATGCTGCATCAGAACACCTGTCCTCTGAAGTCAGCTGACCTGAACACATCTGAGATGTATTAACATAAGATGTTTTGACATGAGCTGGACAGCAGAGTAAACAGACAACAAATATGAAAAGATACTTGACATTGACAAAGTAAATACAAAAAACCTGAAACTGCATCCAGAACTGGTTGCAACTGGATTGGACACACCCAGACACTAACATTCATGTTAAATAAAATCATTACATTTAGTTTATGTTTCTTGTGAGATAGACATAAAAATAGAGGAAATCCTTTTTCACATCCACCCAGTTATCTGCTTGTTGATACGCGTGAAATGGCGCCCCCTCTGGTCATTATGTGTAACAACAGACCTGTCTGAATCCCTCCCGTTTTGCTCAGATTTTCCGTCTAAAGTAGAATCACATGATGTGTATTTTGTCATATGATACTGATGAGAGGATCGAGCCCACTTGGAGAGAGCGTTGCTGATGTTCTCTTTGAAAAAGCAAACTTGAGTTGACCACATTGTCAGGGATGAGATGCTGTAGATCGACGTTGTTTGGTGGAAGTAGTCGATAACGTGGACGATGGGGTGTCGGCGCGTCCTGCCCGCGGTGTGCGCCGCCTGTCTGATAGGTAAGAGTGCTCCAAAAACCTGCTTCAGTTTGATACCAAATGATAATGGAGCTCTGCTACAGTTGTTATAGACTTAACTGATCAGTAATAAATTCAGAGGGTTATTTAGACAAACGGATTGACTTGTTATAGCGCGTCATTACGCATGTTGAGCTGTTTTGCTGTTGGATAAACAAGTTTTTAGGGAAGGGGGGGTAGGGGGGAGGGGAGCAAAGTTTAAATGGGATTAAACTTCATTTAGTGGAAAATGCTAAATTCTACCTGGTTATTATATTGTCTGACGGGTGCTTTCTAGAATTCTAGTTCATTAGTTGTTTTCCTTGTAGTCCCAGAAAATGTATTGACAGGAGTTGAATGCTATAAAGTTTTATTTCAAACATTTCATGAACTTTTATCATCACAGTATAATTTTTTTGGACCTATACTTCATAACAAACTTTGTACTCATTATCAGTTGCTGGAAAAATAGTGTTGTCACTTGTTTCTCTTTACTGTGGCATTTATAGCTATTCCATTCAAAGTTGCGGTATTTTCTTATTGTATTTCTGTGGGAATGATTTCCAAACTTTTAGGATTATCTTTTCGTTTAACAGAGGCTTGTGTAGAAAGTTTTAGTCATGAATGTGGCCAAAGGAAACAGAACCAGGAGCATCACATGACATGACTCCTTTCTGAATAATTGCATTTCATGAGAAGGATGGCCCATATTCCAGAAACCACCCAAGCACATGGCTAATGTCATTACAAACACAATCCAGGCTCTGTTTTGGTGACCGCTTCTACCTGTTGCTCCCACTTTTCCTCAGTGATTCGATAATGTTGAATGGTTTACTTAAGATTGTGTTTTTATTCAGTCAGTTGAACAAGTGTGTAGTAAACATGGTCAGTATGCAACATAGCCATGGCTACTACCAACCATGTTTTCCCAATCCTTAGTTGTGTAAATACTTGTCGGAGGCGGCACTGTACAAGCACTGTAACATGTAAACTGGGGCAGAATTGCATTGTATGTACAACATTAGCACGTCCAATGGCAGAATAAATGCTCGGACAATTTGTATTTTATGCATTTGATGCCTGTTATGTGTGTGAGAATAGGAGCAAAAGCAAAACTATGCAAGCTGTAATTTTCATCACTTCTGTCCAGGAGGGTTGGAGGAGGGTTTATTTATTGTTTATAAAATGACTTTCAATGGATTTGGATTAAGTTTGAGAAGTGGTGAATTTCTTTAACTTTGTTGTGAGGCATATCTCTGTATGTGCACAGATACGTGATCATGCTTTCTCTTTCTTCAACACTGTGAGGATATTGTTTATTTTATTTTTATTACTAATTGTTGTTGTTTTTTTCCAATATCATTAAAATGAATAAGAATAGACCAATTGAAAAACAAAACTCAGGCATGACCACAGATGCCTGGATCCAGATCCAAGTCATACCCAGTTTCGGGCAATATGTCTTGTTACACTTTAGTAATGGTGATGGATTTATACATGGAACTGCCACAGTATGTTGCTGAAATAAATCAGGTTCAGAGGAATGCAAACATAAGAATTCAGTAGAAAGAAGTTCTATCTGGTTAAAAAAAAATACTGTAGATCTACCACAATGGAAAATCGTATCTTCCTTAATAACTCAAAGTAGTGATGATAAACATGTGATTCCAAATGCTAGGAATGGGTTTCCAAGGTGAAAGGCTCTCTGTATTTGCTATGTCCAGATAGAATGATACATAAATCCATGATCTCTTCTCAAAAATCAAGTTCACACATCACATAATCCTGAAAGAAATAGCTGACATGTTTTAATTGTTCATGTTATCATGGGGGGCGGCACGGTGGCGCAGTGGCTAGCGCTGTCACCTCACAACACGGTGGACACGGGTTCGAGTCCCGCTCTGTGCGGAGTTCGCATGCTCTCCCCGTGTCTGCGTGGGCTCTCCGGCTTCCTCCCACCTCCAAAAGCATGCGCTTGGCCGGTCGATTGGCCGGTCCCAAATTGACCGTAGGAGTGAGTGTGTGCGTGAGTGATTGTTTGTTTCTATGTGGCTCCGCGGTACACTGGCATTGTGCCCGGAGTGTCCTCTGCCTCACGCCCGCGATCCACGTAAGCGGGTTGAGTGGATGTATGTTATCATGGGCTTGATAGAGGTCTGCATTAGGTGATTTCCAGTTTCTAATCTTGTTTGTAATGGAAATGGATTTTTTCATCCAGAACCGCTGAACTGATAAGTTATGTGAATTATTTTTACATGGGAGAAATGTGAAATCATCCAGTCTTTCGTTTCCAGGCATGGTGCTGAGTCAGACCACACTTACTCCTGCTGTGGTAAGCACCACTCAGATGGAGAATGCAACCGGTCTCACTGTAGCTCCCGTGATCCTCAGCACCACAACCTCAGGCTGCTTTGCTTTCAACACTTCTACTTGTGAGGCCTGTCCACCCGGATCGCAGTATGATAACAGTGAGTTACAGACTGCGTCTTCAGACGTGTAGCAATATTCATTGTCTGTGTTTGTTGTCTTTTTTTTTGCTGTGCACAAGGTATATCAAAAGTTTAATTAACTAAAGTAGAATCCAGATCCACCGGTGCAGACTTCAATGGACATGTTGGTGCAGGTAACAGAGGTGATGAGGAAGTGATGGGCAGGTTTGGTATCCAGGAGAGGAACGCAGAAGGACAGATGGTAGTTGACTTTGCAAAAAGGATGGAAATGGCTGTAGTGAATACTTTCTTCCAGAAGAGGCAGGAACATAGGGTGACCTATAAGAGTGGTGGTAGGAGCACACAGGTAGACTACATCTTGTGTAGACGATGTAACCTGAAGGAGATCAGTGACTGCAAAGTAGTGGTAGGCGAGAGTGTAGCCAAACAGCATAGAATGGTGGTGTGTAGGATGACTCTGGTGGTGAGGAAGATGAAGAGGACAAAGACAGAGCAGAAGACGAAATGGTGGAAGCTAAAAAAGGAAGAGTGTTGCATGACCTTTAGGAAGGAGTTAAGACAGGCTCTGGGTGGTCAGGAGGTGCTTCCAGATGACTGGACAACTACAGCTAATGTGATCAGGGAGACAGGTAGGAGAGTATTTGGTGTGTCATCTGGAAGGAAAGTAGATAAGGAGACTTGGTGGTGGAATGAGGAGGTACAGGAGTGTATACAAAGAAAGAGGTTAGCTAAGAAGAAGTGGGACACTGAGAGGACTGAGGAGAGTAGACAGGAGTACAGGGAGATACAGCGTAAGGTGAAGGTAGAGGTAGCAAAGGCCAAACAAGAAGCTTATGATGACTTGTATGCTAGATTGGACAGTAAGGAGGGAGAGACTGATCTATACAGGCTGGCAAGACAGAGAGATAGAGATGGGAAGGACGTGCAGCAGATTAGGGTGATTAAGGATAGGGATGGAAGTCTATTGACAGGTGCCAGCAGTGTGATGGGAAGATGGAAAGAGTACTTTGAGGAGTTGATGAACGTGGAAAATGAGAGAGAACAAAGACTAGAAGAGGTGACTGTTGTGGACCAGGATGTAGCAAAGATTAGCCAGGATGAAGTGAGGAGAGCACTGAAGAGGATGAAGAGTGGAAAGGCAGTCGGTCCTGATGATATACCTGTAGAGGTTTGGAAGTGTCTAGGAGAGGTGGCAGTAGAGTTTCTGACTGGGTTGTTCAACAGGATCTTAGATAGTGAGAAGATGCCTGAGGAGTGGAGGAGAAGTGTGCTGGTGCCCATTTTTAAGAACAAGGGAGATGTGCAGAGTTGTGGCAACTACAGAGGAATAAAGCTGATGAGCCATACAATGAAGTTATGGGAAAGAGTAGTGGAAGCTAGACTAAGGGCAGAAGTGAGCATTTGTGAGCAGCAGTATGGTTTCATGCCAAAAAAGAGTACTACAGATGCAGTATTTGCTTTGAGGATGTTGATAGAGAAGTACAGAGAAGGCCAGAGGGAGCTGCATTGTGTTTTTGTAGATCTGGAGAAAGCTTATGACAGGGTGCCCAGAGAGGAACTGTGGTATTGTATGAGGAAGTCTGGAGTGGCAGAGAAGTATGTTAGAGCGGTGCAGGACATGTATGAGGACTGTAAGACAGTGGTGAGGTGTGCTGTAGGTGTGACAGAGGAGTTCAAGGTGGAGGTGGGACTGCATCAGGGATCAGCTCTGAGCCCCTTCTTGTTCGCTATGGTGATGGACAGGCTGACAGACGAGGTTAGACAGGAATCTCCATGGACTATGATGTTTGCAGATGACATTGTGATCTGCAGTGAGAGTAGGGAAGAGGTGGAGGAGAAGCTAGAGAGGTGGAGGTTTGTCCTGGAAAGGAGAGGGATGAAGGTTAGCCGCAGTAACCGCAGTAAGACAGAGTACATGTGTGTGAATGAGAGGGACCCAAGTGGAAGAGTGAGGTTACAGGGAGAAGAGATCAAGAAGGTGGAGGATTTTAAGTACTTGGGGTCAACAGTCCAGAGCAATGGAGAGTGGGGAAAAGAGGTGAAGAAGCGTGTCCAGGCAGGATGGAATGGGTGGAGAAAAGTGTCAGGTGTGATGTGTGATAGAAGAGTTTCAGCTAAAATGAAAGGAAAGGTGTACAAAACTGTGGTGAGACCAGCGATGTTGTTTGGTCTAGAGACAGTGTCACTGAGGAAAAGACAGGAGGCAGAGCTGGAGGTAGCAGAGATGAAGATGCTGAGGTTCTCTCTGGGAGTGACCAGGAAGGATAGGATCAGGAATGAGTACATCAGAGGGACAGCACATGTTAGAGGTTTTGGAGATAAAGTCAGAGAGGCCAGACTGAGATGGTTTGGACATGTCCAGAGGAGAGATAGTGAATATATTGGTAGAAGGATGCTGAGTTTTGAACTGCCAGGCAGGAGGCCTAGAGGAAGACCAAAGAGGAGGTTTATGGATGTAGTGAAAGAGGACATGAAGGTAGTTGGTGTGAGAGAAGAGGATGCAGAAGACAGGGTTAGATGGAGGCGGTTGATTCGCTGTGGCGACCCCTGAAGGGAAAAGCCAAAAGGAAAAGAAGAAGAATCCAGATCCAAGTGCAGATACAGTTTCAAGATTCTATTTGAAATTCTATTTATGTTACCTGATAAAGCTTATTTAAACATTTTCAACTTGGCTTATTGTTGTCAAAAATCATGTGTGTTTGGTTGAGTTTCATTCATGATAGCTGTGATTCATTTCTTCTAACTGAATTAAATTAAATGTGTTTTTTACCTCCAGTGGAGACTTTTTCAAATTGTAATATTACTAATTGTATGGAATTTTTTTTTCTTTGTAAATTATTCTATTTTAGATAAACATCTTTGACTGTCTTATAGTGCTAATGTTCTTTCTATATGTGTTCTAGATGTTTTTGTCTTTATTGTGATGTTGGATCACCTTTGTTTTAGGATCTTAATTAATCTGTGTCTTAAACACTTGTCTGCAGTGATTAAACCTGTAAAAATTGAGAACAGATTAAGTAATGATATGCTTTTCAATCCCTCTACAGGCACCCTGCTGTGTTCATGCTGCTCTAACCCTGGGCTGTGTGTAGTTCCTGAAGCATGCCTTCCATGCACCAGAGGTTTTTATCAGCCACTGCCTGGACAGCAGCAGTGTTTGCCTTGCAGCCGCGGCTTCTACACAAAGTAAAGACAGAAAATATGCCATAAAATGTACTCTGAATTATAGAGAGTGCTGTGCTGTCTACATCCTCGATCATGTTCTTTAGTTTCACAGGAAGTCCATTATGTCTCCCCTGCCCTCCTGGTTCCATGAACAATGACACCGGTGGAGACAGTTGTGCAAGTTGTTCACCAGGTGTGTTTATTTAGCGCTACCTTTGGTGTTTTGAATCATAGAAGCTAGAGTTGTGCAAGTGGTCAACAAATATATTGAAGATGTCTGTAAAAGATCTAACATGAAGAAACGTCTTGCTTGAATGAATGGATAGTCATTAATAATTTACATGCAGTGATGTCAATGCAGTTTGATCCAATCTAAATGCGAGAGAAAACACTAATCACACATGTGGAGTCTTCCTATTTGTTGCTTGCAGGTTTCTTCTCATCCCAGCAGAGCTCCACCTCATGTACACCCTGTGCACTGGGAAGTTTCTGCAAGTAAGTCATCTTGAATGGTTTCTTTTTCTGTTCCTTCTGTTGTTTGTGGCAGGGACTCAGGAATCAAAGGACTTTCCTCTAACGACCAGATTGAACATCACATGCATTTATTGTAATGTGACAGGGAAATATTCAAATTTCCCTGATTGATCAAAATCATTTAATCTTTTATTGATAAACATACACCAAACTATTGCTAAAATATCTGTTAGCAATTTGAAATCAAGTTATTAACAAGTTATTTCTCACCTCCAGCTCCTCTGGTTGTCTCCAGTGTCAGATGTGTCCTGGAGGAACAGAAGCTCTACAGGCTGCTGCTAAAGAATGCACACCCTGTCGACCAGGTAATTTAAATACTGCAAACTTGAAGCTGTAGGACCACAATAAGTCATGTTCAAAAGTCCTGAAGCTCAGGCTAGAAGATAGAAAAGCATGAATATGCACCAAGGTGATATCTGGTTCTGAATAGGTATGCACAAGCCCCTCCATCAGACTATGTGTCAAATCTGCGGCAGTGGATTCTTCCAGATCCACTGGGGCCAGGAAAACTGTGATGTATGTCCAGAAAATCACTACTGCCCTGTAAGTAGTGTGCCTTTCATGTTCTATCCAAGAGGACAAAATCAAGGTCTGTGTGTATTTTAAAGTCTGCTGTTCTCTCAGAGTCCAGATGTGAATCCCATTCAGTGTCCCAGCGATGCATTTTGTCCAGAGGGCAGCTCAGCTCCGAGCTACTGCATGGAGACTTTCTTCCACAAAGCGGGTGACACGTGTGAATTAGCTCCTGTAACTATTGCTCTGTTAGTTATTGGAGGAGGGGGTAAGTAGTGATGCTTGAAGACATAACACATTCTGTATGTTTTTAATGTAAATTTCTAACAATCCAAATTCAATGTGGTTTCACTCAAAGCCCTTTAAAAGTTTGTTTCCACCATTATGATAAAGGCATTGGATTCAGACCTCTGCTTTTCACACTGATTATCTTGAAAGTTGACAATCTTCTATCTTTTCTAAATATACTCAAAGCAGTTTCTTGTATGTATTTTTAGTTGGTGGTTGATGTAGTAATGGCGCATAGCTCGCTTTAGATAACATTAGGCAAGCTTGTTTCACAGAGTGAAGCTGAGACAAATGAAAAATGTTGAGAAGCTTTAGAAAATGCCCCACATAACTAAGTTTGTAAAGGTTGCTCAAAGAGGACTGTCAGGAGCTGTTTGTTTATAACTACATAACCTTAAATTAACCTTGTGAATAAAACAGGGTATAACTAATTGTTGAAGTCATAGAAGCTATTTTTGGTATTTTCCCTTTCCCCTTTTAGTGGCCCTACTCCTCATCATTTTAATGGTACTACGTCGACGGAGAGACACTGATGGAGAGCTGACTGTAGCCAGAGCACCATTATTAGGCAAAGAGCGACCTCAAGGTCGATACTATGGGATTCCCTGCGATGGAGAACCAGTTTATGCTGGCTGGTGAAGGACCTCAGCTTATCTTCCTGCTTGGCTGCACAAACCTGTCTCATGTGGGTCACAACTGATGTCAAGGGAACACATGGAGGGAGACCGATGTGAAACACCTGGTACTTTTACAGTTCAGCAGCTTATTTGGTACAAGCTGTAACTATTTCTCTGACTGGTAGTTTGACACTATTTTGAATACTTTCCTTGTGTGAACTAGATCGTTGGATTTTGCGAGTTATGCTGAAAAGATGTGTGTCTAGACTGGATGGAAATCTCTCTCTTATGAAATGCACTTGTTTTACTGAGGTAACTGATTTATTTGCACTTTGGTAGAGCTGTGGGTGCCACTATTAACTTTGCTTCAATGCATATCATTGCATTGCATCATGTTGTCTGTAATTTCATACATATTCCTTTAATGACTTTCATCTGCTTTTTTAAATGATTCTATTTGTATGTTTTGAAGAAAAATAAATTCAATGATTCACTTCAGACCCATTCCATACTCATTTGGTTTTGCTTGGAATGTTAAGTCAAATATGACATTGTTAACATGAATACAGAAGAAAACAATTTGCTATAAAATGAAAAGGTGGAACCATATTATTCTGAGCAGAAAATGATGTCTCAGTGCAGTGAGTTTATCTGTTTGTTTCTATATTGCGGCAAAAGATTTCTGATACACAAGTTTGACTATTGCGGTAAAATAGGTCTACTAAAACATGAGGTTACAAAGAAATTAGTTAAAAATCTTTGAGCTAAGATACAAGATGAGACTTTTTTTTAACTTAGGAAAGCTTTACTTTGATTGTGCATGTAAATGTGCTAACACTTTCATCAATTTAGTGTCACTTTATTGATGGTAATATTATAGGTTATTGTTTTTCTTTTTTCAGTTTAAATCATCCTATTCCTAGTAGTCTGCGATTTAAAAAGAAAAACTTTAATTTGTATTTTGGCTTCAGATTTTTGTCTTATCAGATCATTTGAATTTGACTGCAGTACAAATTTTTATTACAGTATTCAACATAAAAAAGCAAAGCAGTGTTGAGAGGTTTACTTCACACCATAAGCCTTTGATACAACAGACATGCTGACATAGAGCACACAGCTGGAATTCCCAACATTAAGAAATACATTCCATTTCCAGATCCAATATATCTCAGTTGTGTAGAGGGAATATTAATCAGTGCTTTCCCTTGTTCATTTCTCGCTATAATAAGTAAATGTGTCAGGCACAAAAAATCTATTCTGTGTTTAGTGTAAGGTTTAAAGCACAAAACAAAAAAGAGAAGTAAAGGCAAGACTGAGTTTAGCTTCCACAGTGAGCAATTCTTTCCATGTTATGTAAACATCCATTAGGAGTGTGTGACAAATGCAGATCCCAGGATCAGATAAATAAGTGCAGTGTGTCAAGCAGAGTGGAAAAAAACACAGCTCAAAGTTGAACACAAGACTGAGGAAAACTCGATACAGCCAGCCAATACTGGAAGAAGAAGAAGAAGAAGAAGAAGAAGAAGAAGAAGAAGAAGAAGAAGAAGTATACTTTATTGATCCCACAAGGGGAAATTACAAAGTCACTCGGTTAGTTGACAAGTATGCAGGCCCCCTGAACACAGCACTCAAGGGGGCCTGTAAGCATGCAGTTAGTACAATCACTTCAAACTACACACATCAGGGAGGCAGAGTGACGCGCCCCTTCAGAACGCGCCCCAATTTGAGCAGCTTGTAGGGGGGACGGCACCTTGCTCAAGGGCGTCTCGGCAGTGGCTGGGAGGTGAGCTGACACCTCCCACTGTCAGCTCACACTAATGGCGGGAGCGGGACTCGATCCGCCGATGGCTGGGGCGATCCGTCTATGAGACATCTGGAGTCAATGAACAACCTTTGCCAAGACATATACGAAATTATAATTAGCAATAACTTCATTCACTGTTTTATATACATGTAAAGTATTGCAATTTTTTGTCAATTACTTGAGGTAAATTTCTGGTACCGTTTACTAGATGGCGCTAATGAGCTGTGATTAAGTGAAACGCGAGGAACTCAGGTTTGTCCTTCTGGGCTTCCGTCATTTCGTAAACACACGAGAAAAATGGCTGCGGTCATTGCAAGAAGGGTGTCTGGTGTGTTTGTCCAAATTGACATTTAAGCTATTTTCATTTCATGCTTCTCAGTCTGTAAATGCTTAATAAATTCCCGTGGTCATCGTACTAAACTGACAGTAGAGTAATTGTTGCATGTGGTTTGTTTACATAAATATTGCGTAGAGTCGCACATTCGCTAGCTAGCTAATTGTAGCTAAAGATAGTTCGTTGCTGTGAGTCCTGTGTTTTCATCCTGTGTGTGTGTGTGTGTGTGTGTGTGTGTGTGTGTGTGTGTGTGTGTGTGTGTGTGTGTGTGTGTGTTTGACAGGGCTGCTGAGGCCGCTGTCCGTGTCTCTCTGTGCCAAGACCCAACAGTTCTGCAACACCTCCAACCTCATCCAACACCCGCCGCTGTACAACGCAATAGCAGGCGCTGCGTGCGCTCCTCTGCGGGCTTCGGTGCATCAGACACCCCGGTACAACATCCTGCAGCGGTAAAGTCCCGACTCCCTCTCCATGACTCCATCCCTCAGCTTTGGGAGGAGTGCTGCTTCTCTGCTGACTGAACTGCTTCCAAAATCTTAGGAAAAGCTTTTTCCAGAAACGCACATGCTATTACAGCAGCAGATTGTTGCCCAAAGTAGTAGATGATCAAGGTGTCAACGGATATTTATTCAAGTGATGTAAACTGGCATCAAACTCATTTAAAAATTCTAGTTAACATGGAAACGACTTGGTTTGCAGATACATTCTTGTAGTTAACCTCTGCTAACCAAATATTAGGATTAGACTTGAATTTCTGTAGAATTGCCAAAAAAAAAGTGAGTGCGAAATGTCAGAGATTGATTAGTCAAAATCTAACCAAGTATCCAATATATACCAATGTTATTTATGGTATAATTAAAAAAAAACAACTAAGTTTTTTTCCCAATTGAAGTAATTTAACACCCCCCAACTTTGTCTTCTTCTCTGTACTATTACAGGGTCTCAGTACTTATTCCCAGCCTAACTCATCAACCAAGCCGAAGTCTGACATACTATAGTGTGAAGAAGGGGAAGAGGAAGTCTGTAAAAGCTGTGACAGAAAGGTTTAAGAGGCTGTATTGTGGCCTTTGGATCAGACGCAAGGTACAAGCCTTTGGCTGTTTTACAATCTTTACACAGTAAATAGTGTTTTTGACTTGTTGTGTTTGGCTGTAAACAGGCAGGATACAAGAAGAAACTGTGGAAGAAGAAACCGGCCAGACGAAGGCGCCTGAGAGAGCATGTATTCTGTAACAAAACACAGTGTAAACTTTTGGATAAAATGACAACCTCCTTTTGGAAAAGGAGGAACTGGTATGTGGATGACCCATACCTGAATTACCATAATCGAGTCAACCTCAAACCATAATTTGCTGAATTGTGCAGGGACATTGTATTTCAATATAGTTTAATAAAATATATATATACAACAATCATATTTTAAATGGTCTTTTTCTTTCAGATGAAGTTTTATAACAATACAAAAACACTGACCCACTGTTTTTCTTCATATTTAATGGCTGAAAGTCAGTTTCAACAGAATTTTTTAAATTCAGCAGAATGAAAAATTGATAGCAATAAACCACTGTGTCATCACTTCACTTCTTTGTGGTTTATAATTTGTAATAATCCCGATGGCATTTGTTTATTTTGATATTCTGGCCTGCCAGAACAAAATTTCTTCAGATGATTTGATCAAGTTGTCTCTCATGAGTTAAGTCAAAGTGGATTACTGATCAGTAAGACATGGTATACATACGTACATGTGTATCTGCAGAACCAACCTGTGTATATAGTTTAAACATGGTATAGTCTTAACAGAATAGAAACAAAAGGGACAAAAACAATTGTTTACCATCAAAGCATCTGAAGAAGCAAATAGCTTCACACTAAATTGTTTAAATCCAGTTTTCATATAAATCAAACATGCAATGATGACTTTTATCAAACTATGCTCAAGTACACATATATGCAACTTGGCAACATTTTTCTCCATTTTACTTTGTATGAATTTTCAAAAGAAATTATCTGCAACACCAACACTGATACTATTAACGCTGAAACACAATCCTTTTTTTTTTCACAATTTATCCATTTCAAGGACATTTCATGTGCATAATAAGGGTATCTACAACATCAGAGTGAATAACGTAAACAAAACAGTTGTACCTGAGAAGCTTTTGTTTCAAACTTCAAAATGACATACAGTGATGACAAGACTGCTGTGCAAGTCCACCATCAACAACCAACACAGTGCTAGTGGTTGCAAAACATCACTTTTGTTTGGGCTCAGTGAAAAATGTCCAGGAGGAAAAAATTCAGCTTGTTGTCAGGCAGTACTAACTTATATTTGAATTTTTAAACCTGCAGGCAAATAAAGTCACTGATGAACTCCCAAAACACAAAAAAGCAAGTTGAAGGTTTGATGTGTTTGGTGTTGTTTAGTAAACTGCAGAGCATTACACAGTGATTTCACATTGAGGAATGAACCATATTTGTAAATGGTATTAGTTCATGTTGGATCCTTTTTCCACTGAGCTAATAGAAACCTCTTCCTCATTCCCCTTGAATTACCAAAATAAAATGTCATTAAAATGACAAATTTGAACACACTAAACAGTAGATTGTCAAAACAGTGTGCTCCATCGAAAAAACCTCTGATGCAAACTGAAGCACAGAGGAAATAAACAGTGAAATGTATTGGTGATAATATTCAGCAGTAATTTGTAATGACAATCTTTTCATGTAATTTGAGGCCAGTTTAGAGACTTGAAATTAGTGATTTTTTAAATCTAAAAATATTGCAGAATGATCAGTGAGAACATACAGTAGTTGTGTTACAAATATTTAAATCATGTGGAGACATTTTATGTCTCTGCTGTCTTTCTTAAGGCTTTAATAATAGAGGTAAATAACAGAATATTGTCTGCCACTGCGGCCTGACCTTTCATTACAACAAAATCAGGTTGCATGAACTCTAGAATAGGATTGTGGGTAATCAGCTGATTTCTCATACCTATATATGTTAATCAGTGCAGGAGACTCAAAGATGTTTCTCCACAACAGACAGAATAGTAGAAACAGCCATGTGTTTTTTATACCCTTGGCGTGTAACACATCCTCCAATGGCAACTGTGTCACACTCGGTGTCAGCTGTAGCCTTGAGTGACAGTACATTCTATTTCACTGACAGTAGACCAACGACCTGGTGGATACACATGCAAACGCTTACCCGAACCCGAAGTATAAAAAGAAACAAATCAGGAAGATGTAATTCACACATACTGTACATTAATACATATTCAATAACCCACAGATTTAAAATATCGTTCATGTTCTCTATGTCACCAACCTCATTTCTTTTTTAAATCACCAGCCATAAGCTATATATATGATCTAGAGGGGTCTTCATAGGTCACTTTGGTAACAACTTATTCCAAAGCAAGGCCGCTTCAGTAAAGTAGATTTGGGGCATTGAGCGTTTTCACATCCTGCAGCAAAAGCGGCTAAAACAGTCTGTAGGACTAGTTTCACATGGCTTCGTTGTTCGAAGACAGAGCACTCCTGGATCTCGTGAGAGGCCTTAAGACTCTAAGAGGAGGCTGGAGGGGAAGATCAGAAAACAGACAGATGAACTTAATTCATTTCATAAGTACAATGTGTTCCTTAGTCATTAAAAAATAAGGCTGGCAAAGATTGTTACTTTTCTTATTATCAACAAAATGACACTTTTAATTAGCATTTTCTCCTCTTCTTAGTATTTCTAGCATCAGGAATCTGTGTTTTAGTAGTTTTTGGACAATACACATCTAAATCACAAGAACACAGCCTTTTTTTTTTTGCTTTTTTTGCCCATGGGATTTGTTGGTAATAAGAAAAATAGACTGTTCATCCATTTCAATAGTGCCATGCCAAAGACACTGACATTAGATGTGAATAAATACTCATTCGACCTGGGGACAGATTACGATGAATCATTTCCATTAACATTCCAAACATTAATTATTATCAGGGGTCAAACATACTCGAAGGCAATCCTTATCAATATGTCAGTTACGTTTTGGATTTTAACCATGCCACATTTCAGGTGAGCATTTGTAATCACATGTGAGCAAGATAACACACTGATGTGAACTAAACATTTCCAACAAAATTAAGACATGGACCAGCTTCACTGCTGAAATATCCTTTGCAGACAGACTCTCCACAGTTGCAGGAGCAGTGAACCATGATGATTCCTTTAGCTACACAGCAGTAGAAATTAGTGAATGCGTGAGTAGATGGACACTCTCAAGGGGCAGTTAGAATCAGGCAGCAGCTGAGCAGCCACAGTGATGAGGCAGTATACCTCAGGAGCCCTTCTCTTTATCAGCCTGAGCTGTGGGGAGCTGGGTGTTGCCTGCTCCCCTTTCTCCACCTCTTCAGACTCTGGAGCTGAAGGAGCAGGAGGTGGAGAGGGTGTGGAGGGTGGGGAGGACTGGGATGTCAGGGAGGCCATAATGGAAGCGGACCCAGACTCAGTAGGTGAAACAGTTTGGGAGAGCAACTTCTTTGAATCCCATTGGTCCGACCCCAACACCTCATACTCAGTCAAATCCTGTCCTGTACGGTGGAAGACGGTCAGGGGGGGAGGGATGAACAACATGTACAGCCTGTCTATGGCCTTTTTAAGTAACTCCTGTAGTGCAGCATCCGATTTTGACCAGTGGAGATTACAAAAGTTCATAATGTTGACCATTTATGTTCAATCAGAGTGGAGACCAAATAGGGAGCTGTGATAGGTGGGAATCTATTTGCTGCAGCACAAACAAGCACAACATGCCTGCTCTTATGCATTCTCATCTGTTCTTCTCTTAAATGTTTGCATGACTTTTCCACTGATTTTAATCTGATGCAATGTCATTTGGTGAAATACGCATTTCATATTGTCAGCAAATCCCTTGAAAAGACCAAACCAACATTTAATTGATCCCAATACCTTATCTATGATCGATTTCTATGAATATCCAAAAAAGGTCAAATCCACTGTCATGTTATTAAATATACACACTCTATACTGGCACCAAATGAAATAATCTGTGCTCGAAATAGTCCAAATCAAATGCCATGTTTACCCCAGTGTTATTGGTCTTTCCTATAATCTACAGAGACCATCTGATTCAGGAAATTACTTGGTATTGTCAGAGGAAAAACATATGCTGATACGTGTTTGTGCTGTGTTTTTAAAGATTGCTATGTTCAGTAAGACCCACTGAGATTGGAACTGAGAACCATGTCCAGGGCGTGGATGTTGGAAAATAGCTACAAACAGATTGAAGCAATTATTTTTGGTCTGTCCTTGGGATTCTTGACAATAGCTTGAGACATGTTTGGGCATCGTTTAGTAAATCATGCCAGACTGAAACTTCAAGTTAGTGAGAACTCATAACTAAAATTTTAAAATGGCAGTAATTATGTTAAGAATATACTTGAAAACTAACAAAAGTATTGTTTGATATAGGCGTTAGTTAACATTTTTACTGTACAGATATTTCATTCCAGTATAAAGAGTTGTGTCTTAATGTCATGTCTACATTTATCAACAAAGGAATAATTATCATGTGAAATTGAAAAAAAAAAATGCCTGAACACATTTAAACATTCTACCATTTCCATGTGATGTTAAACTAGGAACAAATCCCCACAGCTAAATGTGAGCTTTATCACAGGATGACTGTGTCTGGCAGCTCTGTGAGGCCTAAGCTCTTCCCAACAGGAAGGCAGGACGGAGTGTAGGGGGCCACTCAGGAAAGCAGAGGTTCGAAACAATATCTGTCAGCTTAAACCAGCTTTAACAGGAAGACAGAGATCCAGGATTATCTCTTTTACCCAGATCGACCAGGAAATGTTCCTGCAATATAATGTCTCAATTACAGCTAACGTTCCCTGAGAACAGGCAGCATGTGATAATTTCTCATCAATATGTTAAATACAAAGCTGATTCGTTCTAAATTTCACACAATAGTCTTCATGTGCCATGCTGACTCACCCTTGTTGTAGCCCTCTGACTTGCTGCGCGTCACAACTCTGGGCCGATGCTGCGCTGCTGCTGGCGGCGTGGTGCCTGGGTTGCTGTCAGAAGACTCAGACTGGTAGGAGGACAGGTCCTGCATGCTGAAACTCCTCAGCCTGTCTGACAGAACCCCCTGGCTCTAGAGCAGACACACATTTTCATTCTCAGCAGCAAATTGTGACACTAAGATCATCTTAATAATTTAATACAATCATAGCAATCAAGGGCTGTATCTGTTAGCGTTTAAAGGTTTGTTCAAAGTCCTACTTCATTATTTGAACATGATTGATTCCCTTACCCACAATGACCATATACTGTACCCCTGGTCGATACAAAACAAATGCCAGAGCTTGCATTACCTTTGTTGCAGCCATGACTGCAGCGGTAGCGGCAACATTCAGCCCCTTTCTCCCAAAATGTACCAGTGTGTCATAGCTTCTGTCCTTCGCTTGTCCAATATAGTCATCGATTTCCTAAAACAAGCAGAGAAAAATGCAAATATACAGTTTTCTGGCATTGTCAAACTCATTTCATGTGCCTGGTTGATAGGCTGTTTCTTATATGACCTAAATCATTCTGTTGTCTTCATCAACAATTCACAACTGTGTGTCCAGTTTCAGACATGAAGGTGAAACAAAGTGGAAAATTCATGAACATAATGAGATTCCTGTCTGCTGTCCCCGCGAAACGCATCTTTAACAGCTAAATTGGAAAGGTTAATTAGCACAAAGGCATTTTTTGCTCCCTAGAAAAGTTGAAAATGTCTATTTGTACTTCCCACCAAACCCCATGACTTTAGGGTCTAGAATGACAAATTCATGTCTGCTTTTCCTTGAACTGCACCAGAAGTAAAAGGAAAACCTAAAAGAATGATTATCACCTTTTCTTTTGAGGAAAGTGTCGGATGAACAAACTTCCTGTAGAGCACACTGGAGCCTCTGGTGTATGGTGACAACAGCCACACAACAAAGGCTATCTTCAGTTCATAGTAGAAAGGAAGCCTGCAATGAGGGGAAAATCATGAAGTCATCAACACAACAAACCACAATGAAAATCATGCTTTATGAGTCAGTGTCAATGTACTGTATTTTATACCCCACAGGTTGTTAAACGGTTTAACTGCTGTGTATGAATTGGCTGTATATTAACAAAGGTCGCTTACCAGCAAAGAAACATATCTGTAAATACTTCTACAGTGGTAAACAGGGCAAATATTATCCAGTACATCATCCATTTCACCTGAAATTAAAAGCAACAATTAAAATGTTGTTAAAGGAGCTGCACACAGAACTTTTTGGTATAATTTCATGACTAAAATCAAATGAAATATAAAATGACAAATGATATACTCACATATTCTTTCACATCTTTTGACTTCACAGCCTTGTAAGACGAGTACGCAGGATATAGTGTACCAAAAACGAGCCTTAAAGACAGGGAATGTTTAACATTTAATTACAGTCAAACAATAATTATGAGCTACAGCTTTCATAACCAGAATAAATGAATGACTAAATGTCAGATGAGAGGAAAAGAAACCAATAAATTAGACTAGATTTATATTTGCTTTGCTCATTTTGCTTCACTAACACGAGGTAAAATTATCTTACAAATGTTTTTGTTGCTTTCCCATACATTTTGTGTTACTGTGCAGACACCTGTGCTGTTGGGAGTACGGACTGAGACTGTTCAAATGTTACAGCCAGGCAACAGCTGTGAGTTCGACCTGATCAGATTACTGCCCTACATCATGTTGCACCTCTCAGGCCTGGCTGGTTAACTGTGCTTTTACAGTGTAGAAACACAAGGACACTAAAAATAAATGTGTCATCTTTACGACTGAACCTCTCGTTTAGAGATCTGACCCAAAATGACTCAAATGTGCAGTGTGTGAACAACCACAGTTGAAAAACTCCGATCTATAGTATGCACTAGGTTCTTGTAATCCAAATTGAATTCGTCACTATTTTGAGGTTGGGCCTGCTGTTGGTATACTTCACATGATCTGCGATGGCGCTGATACTTTGTGCAGGTAAATATAGCCAGAAAAATTATTTCCACCCTGTTAGTACATATGATCCATTATCCTGCTTATGGGCCTAAGGGGAATTTTTGGGATATGTCTTGTTGCACGAATAACTCTTGTATTGTAACCTGAGACGGCTGACCCATCCCTTTTGTTTTTTTCCAATATGGGACATCAACAGGGAATATAGCTCCACTCCAAGACCACTCCTGTTGTTCAGGCACTTCGCTGCTCAGTGACATTTAGCTTTACGCCAGTAAAAGACTCCTCTGACTTATGGATGATTCATTATCATTTCATGCATCATAATAGATTTTTCAGCCCATCACGTCACCTCTTTGTGTTTGTCCCATGGCTTTTTGTAAATTACAGACAAGAATATCTGAGGCTGTCCAAGCAACAATCACACTCCAAGGTATAATCCTGAAAATCTCGAACTATATTACAGACAAAAACATCTCATCTGTCTTTTCACACTGACGTCTGTTTCTGATTAAAAACGAGACATTGCGGGGGTTTCTGAAGCGCGCCGCTCCTGCACCATCAGTCATCGCAAATGCTCTCAAAACCGCGATAATAGAGAATCGCTTGTTATTTATCCTACCAAATAGACAAAGCATTACAAATAAACAATTAAGCATGACTTACACTACAAGTCTAGAGATGATCCAGGAGACCATTGCGCTGAAAAGGCGACAGGACGCGCTGTCTGCTGGGAGGAGTTTCCTCCAGATGACAGGCGCGTCCAGGCGGCTGCGTCTGGACGCAAACAGGCAGCAACGTGATGCGGGGAAAACAGCAGGAGGACGACAACACTTATCCATAGATGGCGGTGTTGTAAAGCATAGACAGCTCTGACACTCAACAGATCCACGGTGTTAAAATGAATCAGCAGGAGACAAAACGCTTTCTGTTGGGCTCCTGCTGACACGTCCACCTCCATGCACAAAGCGCATCGGGTTCCCGCACAGCATGGCTCAGCAGCGCATATTGTAAGAAGAAATGGGTCTTAAAATAACCAGAGATCATAGGAGTTTTTGTGTGTCTGTCATTTTGTAATTAATCTGTATTAACACACTTTAATCAAACAAATATAAACCCTTGTGAGTAGCGTCATTATTGATTAAGCCGCCGCTGTTCCTTTAAATAAATTTTGCCCTTGGAAATTCAGAAAATATTGGAAAATACCCCTAAAAACCAAATGGGCATCTTCAGCAACACATGACACGAGATGCACAGAGTGATTCAGTGATGAAAAAAACGCTGTTAAAACATCATAGTCAAGTATAGTATGTTGCGGTAACACTTTGGATGATCTCTAACGAAAGATTAAAAATTTCCGCCACCTGCTGTTAGTTCGGTGAATTACATCTGAGCGCTTCCACCTTGTTTTCTGAGCATCAGTTGAGTGCACTGAATATTCTTGATATATTCTTGCTAACATTTTATTGTTTTCACTTTAAAAACACTCTCAGGAGGTCCAGACATGTAGTCCAAAATGAACGAGGATCAATCGAGTAGACATTAAACGTTAACAGAGAAAAAAATCTGTCAGCTTTCATGATATGGACATGATGTGTAATATTATGGTTTGGACATGCAGGTTACGGTTTACTGCCTGTTCCTTTGGTGACTGGTCTTTATCTTTGTTTCATATAGAGATATATTGGACCATCACTCACCAATGTTAAAACCAATAAGCTTTTTAAAATAAAAGGCATTTTGGCTTGCAATTGGTAAACTTTAAATAATATGCAAATCCAATAATAGTTTTATTACAACAGTCTTTGTTTATGAGACCGTCTAGACATGTGACATGTGGAGAACTAAGGATGCTGTCCTGGATTAAAATGTTCAGGAGAGATCATCCTCAGAAAACACGAACATCTGGAGCTCCTTATATCCTCAGAAACAATGTTTTTTCTTAAAATTTTATTCACCGATTTTTTTTCCCCATTTGGACAGAAAAATTAAACACAATACTTCCACGATACACAAGTAAACCAACATGTACATTTGAATCTGCGGAGAAGGAACTCAATCATGGCATTAAGTCAAACATTTAACAAGTTAAATGTCGATGTAAAGGTGGTTTAGGGTAGTGTGGGCACATTTTTCTTATTCATTTATTTTACATGTATGCCACATATCGAATAGATACATACTGACTACACAGAAAAGTAGTCAATGAAAGCGAAAACCATCCAGTGTTACAGATAATGTGGGCCGGATACCACTCAAGAGAACAGCTGTTGCTTCCAGGAACTGCTAACTAGTGATACATGTTATGATTTAAGTGAAGAGAGACTTCCATCAACAGTTACCTTATTTAATCACTTGATTGAATCTTAAATTCATTTTAAAAGGTACCTCCACTTCCAGTCCAAACATAATGAAACACAAACAGGACACAACACCGTAGGCACAACAGGCTCTTCATACTTACACTATATACACCTTTTTAAACCTTCTGTTTGACTTTGGATATAATGACTTTTATTGTTTCAGTTAACGCAGATGAACTCAGACAATAAAAAAAACAAGAATAAAAAAGAAGAAAGAAACATTTTCTTCTGGCTGAGTAGATCAAACATTCTATACATTTTACTACAGAGACACAAACTCTCATAGCACAAAATGTTAACCCCAAATGATTATGTGAGTAAACCTGCACCAGAAAAAGGAAAGCAGCAGATCATCTTAGCTCCTCAGAGCCGCCAATCTTGACTGCATTGCTTCAATGTCCTCCTCTGACTCCTCATCTGAAGCTGCTGTGGCTCCAGCGGGCTCCATTTCAGGCAGGGCATCAGTGACTTTGCTTGGCGCTTTACCAAGAGCACCTAATGGTGAAAAAAAATTGTGGAACAGAGGATTAGGTATTGCTAATTTGTGGCCTGATTCAATCTGGGATCTTTAGACTTCAATTATTAAAATGTCTATAAACCAAAACCTTATGAAAAACAGATGGAGAATGTGCTTGTGTAGATTATCATTGATAATCCTCAAAGGGTCGAGGGCTACTTCTGAATCAACCCCCAAGAACGTAAAAACATATTATAACAATTCAACTGAACAAAAATCTTCACCTGCAGTGATCTCAAAGAGGATTCTGTCGACTTCCTCCTCTGCTGCTTCTTCCATCTCATCTTCATCTTCCATGCTTTCAAATGTGTCTTCCATCATTTCTTCAATGATGCCAGCCTGAAAAATGAATGTGTGCACATAATTCCATGGTTTACCAGCGCTTTGATTGATGCAGTTTGAGGTCATTTGAAGTACTTGTGCTACATCAACTCTAGAGCAATTGTGTATATTGCTACTGACCCTCATCATCTCCTTTGATAACTCCCTCATGCTGGCCTGGATCTCGGGGATTTTGACCAGATTCTGCATGGCTTTCATCACCTCTGTGCTTTTCTCCAAAGAACCAGCTATACGTGATAAAGCTACAAACAGACAGTCATTGATAATTGATGCAGATATTTGAGGTTGATGAGAAAACTGTTCAACTGACAACAATAAAGAATTAAAGACACATTTCCCTCTCTAGTGATGCCTTTGTATTACTGTACTCTCAAACTCACCAAGTTGATTCTTCATGCTGAGTAAAACAGAGTTCATCTGGGCTTTGGAAGAATGAAGTTTTGTGATAGCTCGTTTTGAATGAATCATTTCCTTTGCAAGAATCAAACACACGTCCTTCTGGCCTTTTTTGGCAGCATCTTTGATGGATCTTTTAACTTTGTCTTGTTCCCTTTGAATATCTGAAATCAATGCATTTTATGACAAAAAGCACTAAATACATATTAGGTCACTGACTCTGGCATTTAAATTATTTAAATCATAACCATATAAATAATAACGATTCCTCACCTCCTGCTTAAAGATTGCTGCTAAACTTTATTTAAAATGTAAAGTATTTTACATAACCATTCATTTGTCTTTTCAAATCAGTATGTTCCAAGATTATTAAACAAAGTGCACATATTTGGCCTTGCTTTGGATATTCTCATTGAAACTATTTAGTATTGTTTTTTTATTTTGAAAGATTTGACCAACCATGAAACAAAATTTAGTTTTCGAAATTGCACAGAGATCTGACAATGCCTTGTTGTTTGAATGCTGAATGTACCTTACCTCGAATTTGTCTGTCAAGCACTCTGCTTTCCTTTCTGATTTTTCCAGACCACTCTTTTATCTGACAAGATACGATATAATTAAACACGACAGTTATCAAATGCAGTGCGTTTGTTAAGAGTAAAGCAATAAAAAGATTTTCACAGTGACAGCTCTAGCAAAAACAATCTGGGTTTGTTTACGTTGAAGCAACTCAGAGCTCCTGTGCTAGCTGTTTAGCTAACTGAACAAGTTGGATTAGCTACGCTAACCACTTAAATGCTATGGGAAGAACTCATTATTAACACACGTCTACTTTACTGTTAGCAAGAATTAGCATCGGAATCGACAGACTAAGCTAATAACAACACAGCTAACGTTAGCAAGGTTAGCAAAAGGCATCAGGATTTTTTTCATACAGCTGGCAAGACAGTTGTGTTTAGAACTCACTAGTTCCTGAGGTGGTTTATCTTGCGTTCTACCGAACAGTCCCATAGTGACCTGTGTGATAAATGAGAAGCTAAGGAACCAGACTACAACCAGCTCGCCAGCTCAGCTGAAACTGTTGAACTTTAGCGGGTACTTCCGGTTTTGGTTCGGGTTCCGCTGGTACAGTCCAAACACGGACAGACGTTCAGTCCAGGAAAAAACGTTCCGAGTCAGAGATAACCGGTCACACAACAAACAAGAGAACGTGTATAATTCTTCCAATATTGCGTTGATGGGAACATTATATGCTATAATCTGGACAAACAGTTGTTCGAAACTAGTTTCCGGCATGTGTCCATTGTTTGTCAGAGGTGTGTCCACAGCGTGTTGATCTGCTCCATGCTGTTGAGTGGTAGCACCCATGGTAGGTGGTAAATGTTCACATCCCATAACACAGGTTTATAAGTAAAATATGCTTTTTATGAAGAACTAGAGACTTCTGCAGTCTCACAACCATTTATCCTCTTAGTGCTGTCAGAGCACTTCTAATGCAAAGTCCTACAGCAAACCTACCGCATAACCATCCGTCCGTTCATCCATCGTCCGCTCTTCAGTGTTACAGTACAATATTCCTGAGGAATCTTAGCTCATTCTTCAAAGGCAAAGACCTCCAGGCCTCTAATAGTTCACGGTTTACATGTTGCAACAACCTACCTCAAATAAATACTTTAAAGATGAATACTTTATTGATCCTGAGGAAATTTTGGGAATTAGAAACCAACCATAAGGCTTTGAAAGTAATAGACAAAATTGTGTTTACAAATGGCTTATTTGTGTTCAACAACGTGATGTTTGTTCACATTTTTTGGAAAAGAAAAACAAGCTTTGAATATTGTCCTGCGTTTGCAGAGAAAAGTCCTTTCTGATACAATGTAGTAAGGGGCTCACTGTGGAAAAAAAATACTTGTAGTCAGGAACACTTTGTGTCATTAATCACAGTTCATTCCTTGATCTATAAATGCAAGTCAAGACTATTATAGAAACGCCATTAGCTTCTTTTGGCCTATGCTCATCTGACATTTATATAAGGTCCAAAATTCAATCCATCGAGTCCAATTCAAAATTAATCGATGTCATATCCTCTGGGCTAAAGAGGAGCAAGGCCTTCCAGATCGTTACAAAAATAGAATTCAAACACCAGCATCTGTGATTGCAATGGGACTTTTCAATGCCCATGGTATGAGTAAATTGTATATCTGTAATGACACGTTTGATGGATAAAGGTACATACAAGTTTAGGAACAGCGTATTATACCATTCAATAACCTTTTTTCCAGGGATATACCCATGTTTTCCAGTCAGACAGTATCAATATCTTTTCTGTCACCACAGAACTGAAGGTTCTGTTCTACGATCAAATTCAGCATGTTCATGTCTTCACAGTCCTACAGTGAACTCATGGATAGCCAAAAATGTAATTACCTGTGTGGGTCTTTTTTATGCACTTTGGTTTAATTTTAATTTAATTTAATTTAATTTTTAATTTAATTTAATACACTGTTATAATCCCCAAAGGGATAAGTTTATTTGATAAGTTATGGGATACGTTTTTTGGTATCTGTGTTTATCTTGGCATGGATATTTGCTTTCTTCCTAGTTAGGCCATATCTCATAGGGAAGCACAGTTTATCAAATGATTCGAGAGTTCCTCTTAAATACTTAAAGAATGCTTTCATACTGTGTGTAACCTCAAGATACAATACGAATGAAATAAGATAAGATAATCTGAAACTCAACTTTACAATTACTACAGCTCTTATTCACTTTTTGCTTGGGGTGATATACTCTCCGGTGACAGTAATATGCTCGCTGCTGGTGACGTATACTGTGGTCTCCTCTGTCTCGGGACGTCTAGATTTTTCCGTTATTGATTAGTCATCTACCCAATCACGTGAAGCCAATAAGTGGACGTGACCAATCGGGAACGTTCTGAGGCGGGATTTAGAGCATCACTCTGTCGGAGCCGCTGGTGATATTCGGGTCGCCTTGGAGTGGGAGAATCCGCCGTGGACACCATTACCCTGGGATTACTCTGAATGAGTTTGCCACGGATTTACGTAACAGCAAGTAATACAGCTGGCGTACCCTCTGCTGGCTTTGTATGAACCGCTTTAAAACATTTTGTTTTGTGTAAATATATATAATTTAGGCCTTTTTCTTTTTTTATCTCATAGGTGTAAAGTGCAGTCGGATAACCCGAAGAGGTGAATCTTAAACTGGTCATGTCAGTGGTAGGCATTGACGTGGGATTTCAAAACTGTTACATCGCCGTGGCGAGGAGCGGCGGCATCGAAACTGTTGTCAATGAATACAGTGACAGATGTACACCGTAAGTATAAATACGGACAGGTGATTGTCATCGTGACAGCAGAGATGTCTGGATGTGTTTTTGACCAGAGGCGCTCTGGTGTAGCCGTGACGCGGCCTGGCTTATTCACTGTCACCGCAGGTTCACGTTAAGTCCGCCGCTCGACATGATCCCTCGTCTTACTGCAGACATGTCTCCTGATAATCGCCAGTCTTATGCTGTGGGACTAAAAGTTCCTGTTAAGCAACTTAAAGAGGCCTGAAGTATGTTTATGTGTTGGTATGAGCCAATGTGAAGGAAAATAAATGGGTTATCACGTGACACTGCTATGGTGCGTCTATTATGACCCTTAAAAAGGAGACGTTTTTCACATTTACAAAGACTATGACTATTTATAACAGCCCATATTTAAATAAAAATGCAGTTGATTTATTTGCTGTAAACTTGCTTTATATTTCCATATGGGTTTCTCCTTCTGGATGCATCTGATGCAGCATCCTACAAACAGGAACGTGCAGATGGGAAGGGGAAGGAGCACTGCAGCTCCAAATGCATGGGGATATTTTGGTGGCAAGGTGAAACCAGGGAGTGTTCTGTCAGTACCTGCCAGTATGACACTAATCCCTTCACCTCGACTAAAAACATTCATTTTTATACGTGAACACAATTGTTTGTTGCTTGTCTGCTAATCGCAGGAGGGGATGTTTTTTGGGTGACCAACAAGACAGTACATGGTAAGGTGACGTGGTGTGTTTCACTGGCCTAGTTTGTGGCTCTTCCTCAGACTCCCTTGTGAAATTTCTCTAATTTATATCTGGTTCAAAATTTAATTCTGTCTGCAGTAGGGAGCTAGTTGCAATTCTGCCTCATCTGCCACATCTTTTAACATTAATATTTCTGTTTTATTCTTCCTAATGGCCGGATGTATTCATCTTCCATCAAGGGCTTGTGTATCATTGGCTTCCAACAACCGTATGATTGGAAATGCAGCCAAAAGTCAAGTAAGATTATGACAGTGTTACTGACATAACACATTTTAATTATAGCATTAACTGTTGTATTTTTGAGTATAATGTTAATATTCACATTACAATTTAGAAAATGTACTCATTATTTTCTCATTTTAGATGATAACAAACTTCAAAAACACAGTCCATGGCTTCAAAAAGTTCCATGGCAGAGCTTTTGATGACCCCATTGTCCAAGTGGAAAAACCTAAACTGCCTTACAGTTTGTGTAAACTGTCCGATGGAAACACTGGTGTTAAGGTGAAAATGTGTCCACACAGTTTGTTGTTCACTGCTTTTATTTTGATGTGTCCACTGTGACACTGACCATTCTCTGCTGTCACTACATAACTTTGTTCTATGTTCTACTTTGTTTGACCATGACACTGACCTTGATAAGTGAGCTAGTTGCATAAAGTTTTTCCCCGCTGATTTAGTCTCAGACAACTTTTTGGCTTCATGCTCAACAGCCTTACTCAATTTTGCAACTGCTTCATGTTTACAGGTACGCTATTTGGATGAGGACAAAGTTTTTACAGTTGAGCAGATCACAGGGATGCTGCTCAACAAGCTGAAGGAGACGTCAGAGAATGCTCTGAAGAAGCCAGTGGTGGACTGTGTCATCTCTGTCAGTAATAAAAACATTATGGACGACCATGACCACAATTCACCAAGGGTTTCATTGAGATGAATTGAGTTGAACTCTCTGTTTCAGGTTCCAAGTTTTTTCACGGATGCTGAACGACGGTCCATTTTTGACGCAACTCAGATTGCAGGATTGAACTGTTTACGACTTATTAATGACACGACTGCAGGTCAGTGTTTGCTCACCTTTTAAAAATTGTTTGTACACTATATTTTTCTCTTAAAAAATACATGACAGCAATACACACAGTACGCTTTGTAGCTCAACAAATCACATCATTAAATGTCTTTTTCTTAACAGTGGCTTTGGCCTACGGGATCTACAAACAAGACCTTCCTCTACCAGAAGAGCGACCAAGAAATGTGGTCTTTGTGGATATGGGACATTCATCATTCCAGATCTCCATTACTGCTTTCAATAAAGGCAAACTCAAGGTTAGCGTTTTCATCCCTTTCAATCTTGATCGCTTTCTAAATTCATAATCTTAAACCTCAAGCTCAATGCCACCTCTGCGCTGTCAGGTCCTTGCCACTGCCTTCGACCCATACATTGGTGGGCGCAGTTTTGACCAGGTGTTGGTAGATTATTTCTGCGAGGAGTTTAAAGGCAAGTACAAGCTTAATGTGAGGGACAACCCAAGGGCTGTGCTGAGGCTCCATCAGGAGTGTGAGAAACTGAAGAAGCTGATGAGCGCCAACTCGTCTGATCTTCCACTGAACATAGAGTGCTTCTTGAATGACATCGATGTTTCTAGCAAAATGAACAGGTACGAGTTTTACAACATAATCATACATCTCTGATGTGTAAATCTAAACTTTTGAATGTTATTCATGATTTAATTTTTTCTTTTGTATTTTTTATCCACAGGGGCTACTTTGAAGACATGTGTTGTCAGTATTTAATGAGACTGGAGATGCCAATGAAAGCAGTCCTTGAACAATCAAGTATGTCTTTCAAATTTGGTGCACTGTTGAAGACTGGAGGTTATGCATGTGATGTCAGAGTAGGTGGAAGTCACTGGTATGAAATCCTAAAAAAAGAAAGCAAATTTTCAAAAGAAAGAAGCAAATTGGTCGCTGCAATCCACAGAATCAATTAGAAATCAGGCACTGAAATGTGGTCCTGTAGTTGGGCATCTGTGATTAACAAATCCTCCCAGACTGTATCACATTTGTCATAAAGCTGAGAAGGGGAGGTCAGTGCAGATGAAAGAAGAGTCCAGTCTCTTGTGTATTTTGTTGCAGAGCTGAGTCGGGATGACATCTATGCAGTGGAAGTAGTTGGAGGAGCCACAAGGATCCCAGCCGTCAAAGAGAAAATCAGCAAGTTTTTCTGCAAAGACGTCAGCACCACGCTCAACGCAGACGAAGCTGTCGCTAGAGGATGTGCTCTTCAGGTGTGACTCTTCTCTCCACACATAACAGTGTTTTCATGTCCTGCACAAACTTTTTTTAGTGTATAAAATCCAATGGAGTTGTTCATGTGGTGTATGTGTTCTTGTTTTGGCTGTAGTGTGCAATTTTATCTCCAGCATTTAAAGTACGTGAATTCTCCATCACTGATGTGGTTCCCTTTCCCATAACTCTTCGCTGGAAATCACCGACTGAGGATGGACTGGGGTGAGAGGATTTGACAAATAAAGTAGTAATTCAAAGTATTTTATCTCCTCTGAAGACTTTCCTCTGCGTGGTAAATCCAAGAGACTTGACTGTTTCAACTTTCTTAATTTCAACATAATTTTTTTCTCTTCTTTTGTTTTTGTCACAGAGAGTGTCAGGTGTTCAGTAAGAATCATGCTGCTCCATATTCCAAAGTGATCACCTTTCATAAGAAGGAACCCTTTGACATGGAAGCTTTCTACAGTAACCCTCAAGAGCTCCCCTATCCAGATCACAGGATAGGTAATGCTGTCTCGGCTCTTGTATAATATGTGTGAAGTTTCTGACTACCGAGAAAGAAGTCCTCCAGCTGTAACCCTTAAACCAGTGAATTTGTTTTCATCTGCCACCAGGATGTTTTTCTGTCCAGAATGTGGTTCCCCAGGCTGATGGAGACAGCTCCAAAGTGAAAGTTAAAGTGCGCGTTAATGTCCATGGAATCTTCAGTGTGTCCAGTGCTTCTCTGATCGAGAAGCAGAAAGGAGAGGGAGACGAGATGCAAATTGTCTCAGAGCCAGTGGTGCAGAATGAAAGCAAGGCCGACGATCAAGTGAGATTATTTTTCCTCAGCTGGTGTTGGATTGAATTCCGTGAAATTGTGTGATCATTTTGCACATCCTTGGCTTTTTTACAGTCATACTGTCAACTCAGATTAAGAAATGTGTATACTGTAAATTATAAGTATACAAAAAATACAGTAATTTGTAAGCATTTACAAAAAATTTTTTTTTACAAAGTTCTTTGAGCCCATGTAGTAACTTCTTCACTATCATTGTTTGTGAATGAAGTTACCTGATCATTGTAAAGTTCTAATGTGTTTGAAATGGTTTAGATTAATTTTCCTTTTTATTTTTAGGGTATATCCTACAGAATACAAGTTACTTCTATTGCATTTTTAGTTATGATTCAGATATGATTTTAAAACATATTTTATCTCAGTTAGATATATTTTTTAATGACTTGTGTTTTAGACCAAAATGCAGATGGACCAAGAAGGTCAAATCCAAGGAGACCATCAAAATGAGGACAGCAGTTCTAGTAGTAAGGTTAGTTGGGAGTTGAAGTTATGTCGTTGCTGCAGTGTTTATCAGGCAGTTAATTCTCTAACATAAAGGCTTCTGAAATGGTGAGATTGGTGGATTTGATAAGATGAGGTTTTGGCGGGGAGTTTGAAGGTGCTTCTAACAGCAGCAGGAAGGAACAAGAGGTACAGAGTCATACTTAAAAGAGAGCAGCCACATTGCACACAATGTGTTACTGTGTGACTGGATGTGACCAGCTAGTGTTAACAGTCCTAGAAAATGGCTGACTGTATAATGACTAAGCTTGCATGTGAGGTGTGAATGACAGGATGGTGTGTGAATATGCTGTGGTCCAAGTGTTAAAATGAATAACTGCTAACTAAACCCCTGGTAGAGCTTCATGAGACTGGTCATTAAGACAAGTACGTTTTTTGCATAAAGCAGTAGTCGTGGTTTGGCCTTTCTTTCACAGGGCAAGGATGTGACAATAATGTTTTACCAAAGGAAAACTTTGGACACAGAAATCCAGAGTAAAATCTTTTGACTACACCACACTTACTGTATTTGACTAACTGGCAAAATGCAGTTCTTATGAAAACTATTAGTACATGGCTTCACTTTTCACATGGCTTTTATAGCCATGAATGAAAAATACAACAACCAAATGGCTAACTTACCTCAAGGTTTTAACTTTGTTTTGACTTTTGATGCCTTTTTGGTCCAGTTTCCCTTTGAATAGCTATCCCACTCATCATCTGTCCAGACAAAATGATCTATTTTGCCATGAGGTTTACTCACTGTTGTAAAAGAATTTTTTTTATGTAAATGTAGGGAAAAATGTTTGGGTTTTTAGCAAAACTGCTGTCACGTAAATGGATTCTGAATTGTGATTTCTGCTTTACACACTCAGGAGGGGATGATGACTGTGGAAAGGCAGGAACCAGCAGCAGGGGAGAGCAAGCTCAAAGCCAAGGTGAAAAGTATTGATCTGCCCATCATTGCTCATGTTCGACAGCTTGACAGTGACGTCCTTAGCGACTTCGTTGAGTATGAGGTGAGTGCTCACTGCTAGAAGAAAAGTAATTTCCTGACGGGGATTATTATTATTATTATTATTATTATTATTATTATAATTATTATTATTATTATTATTATTATTGTTACTTTTATTATTAGTCTTTGTGAAAGGTGAGTCATGGTTTGATTTACATTTGAACTGAAGAAGTCTCTTGGATGAGAGACGAAACGTCTTCAAGAACTTTCTTAACGTCCAGTGGATCGACTCAGCAGCTTTTGGATAACCATGACCTGAATGACAGAGAACCTACACAGACATATACTGATCATCTGAGCATAAACGATTGAGAGGTGTATTGAGTGAGTTCTGGATATGTTATGGATTTGTTATGGCTGTCAAAGTGTTGACATGAACAATATTATGAGCTGCTTTCAAAATCTTATTAGCAAAATATAATAAAAGTATTGCAAATTGACTTCATGTGATTAAAATAATTTCCTGGTATAAACTACAATGAAAGCTTTGCCATGTTCAGTCAGTTAATCAAACCAACATTTGATGCTTTACCTCGTCAGTTAGATAACATTGTAATATAAACTATTGGTTGTATTGTTGGTTCATTTTTGACACTTTCTGAATGATTATCTCCATGCAGCATCAGATGACTGTCCAGGATAAACTGGTAAAAGAACGGAACGATGCCAAAAATGCTGTTGAAGAGTATGTATATGATCTACGGGACAAACTCTGTGGTATATATGAACAGTACATCACAGAAGATGTGAGTCTGCGTTCTTTCGTGATTGTAATAGAAACATTTGTTTGAAATGACATGCAAATAATTTACTTTTGTATTTACTCAACTCTTGGTGTGGGTTTGTCCATTAATATTAGGACAGTAACCAGCTGTCGATGATGCTGGAGGATACAGAGAACTGGCTCTATGAGGATGGAGAGGATCAGCCCAAACAAGTGTATGAGGAGAAGCTTGATGCACTCAAGGTTTCAATTTTTTTCAGTTTACCAAAAACTTTGGCAACCTACTGAGACTAAGACACATCTCAATGGTTTTGATGTAGAAATTGTCAAAATGAACTTTGATTGTGAAATTTTCTAGAGATTGGGTCAACCCATTCAGGATCGACACAGAGAGCATGAGGACAGACCAAGGGCATTTGAAGAATTTGGAAAGAAACTCCAACTTTACATGAAGTTTTTGGATTCTTATCAACAGAAGGTACATTTTTCTGATCTCCTTTTAATTAAAAAAGACTTTTTTATTGTGTCAGTATTTGTAGGGTTTGCCCAGTGCTTTGCAAGTATGTTATGAAGCTTTAAATCTACAGCAATTCTTTTGGATTTGAGACCATTTTGATAAGTTTCTTATAACAATGTGTTTTCCAGGATGAGCGATACCTGCATTTGAGTACAGAGGAAGTGAGTACTGTGGAGCAATGTGTGCGTGAAAGCATGGGTTGGCTGAACAGCATGATGAATGCACAGAGCAAACTCTCCATTACTCAGGACCCCGTCATTAAAGTAGCAGACATCATTGCAAAAATACAGGTACGAGACTGATTGTGATCAGAGGTGAGATATGCTAAATTTTGTTTGCCAAATCGTGCTGAACTTCTGCCTCAACAGGAATTAGAAGACGTATGTAATCCAGTGATCAATAGGCCGAAGCCCACAGTGGAGGAGGCCCCTGATGTCACTGATCACAGCAGTGGAGCAGCACATAATGGTCTAACAACCAAACGAGGAGCAGAAGGGAAGGGAGACATGAAGGGAAGCCAGCAGACAATGCCTGGCACCAAAGCCATGGAGATGGACTGATATCAGTGTCTGAGTCGCAAACTCAGCAATCATCACCATCTGACCATTTAGACTGGAAAACATCAGCACGTTGGACTATTTACCATCTTCAATTTAATGGATTTGTTTTTGTTTGTGCCCTTCCAACCCTCTCCAGTGGACCTTACTATTTGAGGGCTTTGTTTAAACCCTTTCTGCATTCTGCTTGACATTGATGTGCTTCATTCTCTCAAGGTTTGGCGTATTTAACAAGTGAATAGATAACTCTGATACTGATGACAAACAGCTTTCCCCTTATCCTACAGTACAGTAAATTTGCTTTTGTGTTTACATTCCTTGTGTCTCAGAAATAGACAATGTTAGCAGTAAATCAAACACTCTTAAGAGAAAGAGGTAGTACAGTCTGCACTGGAAATATTAGTTTGTATGTAATAATACATAGTATATATTTATATTTAAGAGAAGTTAAGTTCATGTTTAGAAATTGTAAATACTATTTTAGTAAGTAAAATCAGCTAATTAACAGCATATGCACATAAAGAACTTATTCCTAGTACAATGGTAATTGTACTCAATAAACTGAACCTCTTAAGTCATTAGTTACTTTCTACCTTTTTTGTTTACTGGCATTTTTCCCATCTTAAGTACTGGGATTTAAAGAAGAAATAAAATTTATTTCATCTGATTGCTGATTTTAATTTATTTAAGAGTTGAACTCTTAAATAGAAATGCCTGGAAGGAGTCTTGGGATGAGTGAGGATTTGTGACTTCCAGCTCATAAAATCTTTTTGGCACAAATGTGTATTCAGTCCAAAGTCATTCAAAAAGAAACTGGGACTAATGAGTGTGAAAAATCCCATTAATGCTTCTAGAAAATTAGAAAATTATCTAAAAAATGTTAAAAACTCAATTTAAGTAATTAATACATTGACTTGTTATCATAATGATTGCAGAGAAAGAACCCATTTATTGAAATTAGGTTAAGAAATGCGTAAAATTGAGTGTTTTTATATTAATATAAATCACACACACGCAAACACACACAAACACACTGCTGTTGGGATGAAAAGGGGGCGTGGAAAATCTAGAGTTGTTGTCGTGTGACGCAGCGTGATGACGTAGTAACGGGCGGAAAAATTCAAAATGAAAGAAATTGCGAGGTTTTGGAGGGCAACACGATAATATTTATTTACAGTCCGAGTAAACCTATATCGGTAATACATGCAGACAGCTGATCAGGGAATATCATCGCAGAGCTGCATGCATCCGGAAGCGAACAGCTGACACGATGAGTGCCTCGATCGGTGATAAAATCGAGGTAAGTCCTTTATTCAGGCTAACGCCCACAAGCTAACTTCAAAACAGCTCAGTCCGCTGACGTTAACCCGGGTTAAGGTGTCCACACAGCCTGCGGCTGATCGGTGTCTTTACGAGATAAATATTTAAAACAGTCAAACATTTTAAACCCTGAACTATATACAGTAATAATGGAGAAGTGAGGCAACGTTTAGCAAATAATTTAGCATTAGCGAATTGATCCTTTCTTGCGTGCAGCTGATTGTTTGTGTCGATTGTGTTGCAGTTGAGTTCATTATTATTATTATTGTTATTATTGTTGTTATTACTAGAAGTATTAGTACTAGTAGTAGTTCTAGTGGTAGTAATGGTAGCAGCTGAAGTAGCAGTGACAGTTTTAAAGGGCGGTGTTGTCGCTGAGGCGTTGCCGGCCTCACCTTGACTCCTCTGAGACAAAAGCTGCTGCTTGTTGTCTGTTTGCTCTTCCACTGCGTTGCCTAGAAACGGCCACCAGTGATCCCAGTTAGCGGGAGTCCAGCCGGGATAATTAAAGGTTCTGGTTGGCCATATGACAGCGTCAGGTGTTCGTGGCTTGTCCGACAGTTAACGTCTGTTGTGAATGGATGTGTCCCCGGTGAGGTCGGTAGATGCCGGGTTGCATCCAGCATGTCGCTCACGGTCTTTGATCAAGTTATGGATTATTTATTCCAAAACTTTTCTGCCTATACGCAAAACAGAGATGAAGATAAAAGTTTGTCTTATTGTCAGGAGCTCAGGATAGAGGTATTTATTATTATATATATACACACACACACATACACACACACACACACACACACATATATATATATACAGTATATACTGTATATACATATATGTATATTGTTTGTGTGTGTGTGTGTATGTATAAAAATGTAAAATCATCGATGTAACACAAATTATTTTTATTACAAATTATTTTTATTTTTTTTGTATTTTTTTCTTTTGTAGGATTTTAAAGTCCTAACTCTGCTTGGCAAAGGATCTTTTGCATGTGTTTACCGGGCAAAATCAGTGAAAAGTGGCCTAGAGGTTGCCATCAAAACGGTAAGAATCTTTCACCTGTCATTTTCCTTTGTTAATTCTATGGTTACATGCTTTACCTTTAGTTTGCTTTATCAGGTTTAAACTAGAACTGTTGGTTCTGTAAAGGTTAATAGGTCTGAACTGCTTCCCAGGGGGTTCTTTGGGTCCCCTGACAATCCATCAATGTGGTGTGAATATTTAACGGTCCTCACGAGAGACAGATTGACTATTAGCCACTAGACTCCACCACAGTGCCATAGTATTGTATCACATTACATGGTGATGATCTGAATGACATGTGTGTAATTATCTATGTTGTTCGTATTCACAGATTGACAAAAAAGCAATGCACAAGGCTGGTATGGTCCAGCGTGTGACAAACGAAGTGGAGATCCAATGCAGATTGAAACATCCTTCAATACTTGAGGTAAAATGTTTTGTCAGCTGATCCTAAAATTTTTTTTTTTTTAATTTACTGTTTTTTTCCCCACTCTATCCAGTTTAGAGTCTGGTTTCGACATGTCTAAATTCACCATGAGACCAGGGTGAATTTTAGTTCACTAGTTGTTAACCACACATGTCCAGTCCAGTCATGAGCATTCAGGATTTTTTTTTTGTACATTTACATTCTTGTGTCTAAATTTCAGCTGTACAACTACTTTGAGGACAGCAACTATGTCTACTTGGTGTTGGAGATGTGCCACAATGGAGAAATGAGTCGGTACCTTAAAGAGCGGAAAGTTCCGTTCTCTGAGGATGAAGGTCAGGCAGAACAACTTCACTATGAAAATTAAAATAAATAATATTTGCAGTAAGCGGATTAAATCTGCCGGCTTTTAAGAAAATGTTTTCTGTCCACAGCGAGACATTTCATGCATCAGATCGTGAAAGGAATGCTGTATCTACACACCCACGGCATCTTGCATCGAGATCTGACCCTGTCCAACCTGTTGCTGACCAGCAACATGAACATTAAGATAGGAGACTTTGGCCTGGCCACTCAGCTCAAACTCCCCAATGAGAAGCACTTCACCATGTGCGGGACACCCAACTACATCTCCCCGGAGGTGGCCACTCGCAGCGCTCACGGTCTGGAATCAGACGTCTGGTCTCTGGGTTGCATGTTCTACGCCTTCCTGATGGGGCGCCCCCCGTTTGACACAGACACGGTGAAGCACACTCTGTCTAAGGTGGTTCTTGGGGAATATGAGATGCCTGGCCATGTTTCTCTGGAGGCTCAGGACCTCATCCATCAGCTGCTGCAGAAGAACCCCACCCAGAGGCCCAGCCTCTCTGCTGTGCTGGACCACCCGTTTATGACCCAGAACCTGCTTGGTAGGACCAAGGAGCTGGTGCTGGGGGAGGACGGGTCCATGGACAGCGGCATTGCCACCATTTCCACAGCCTGCACTTCCTCCACCTCAGCCAGCAGCGGCAGCCGCCTCCAGAGGAGGACGAGGCACGTGATTGGCTCTGCACTTCCAAATCGCATGGCACCTATTCAAAGTTTTACTCATCACCCCAGCAGCGCCTGTCATGAGGACAGAGACCAGTGGCAGCCACATCCGACCGACAGATTTCACAGGGAGGGCAGAAGTCGGGTGGGTCCTGTTGGAGAGAACGGGCCGCCGCATTCCCGGTACCTGAGGAGGGCTCACTCTTCAGATCGCTCCAGCTCTTCTGCATCCGGCCACGGGTCAAATCACTCCGAGCTGGGGAGATGTCACTCAGAGGAGACTTTGACCAGGCTAGCAGGACAGGTCTTACCCATGTCCTCAACTCAGCACCCATTTTCAGAGCACGGAAGACTCCCTTCTCCACCCATCAAACAGTCAGCAAAGTAAGAAGTCCATCTGATCGCAATCTTCGATTGGTTTTACAGATTTAATGGAACTAACAGATTTCACTTTCTGTTTCAGCTCTGGCTATTCATTACCCACACAGACTGTACTTCCACCCAACCTGCAGTTACAAGACATGGAGGGAGTAACTAATTGGCTCAATAATGAGGGTAAAAAAAAAACAAAACTCAGTTTGCATGTGATATCTCAGCAATGCTAATCTTTTATTGAGACTTCAAAAAAATTCATTTAAATGTAAAGAAATAATATTTTTTATTATTTAAATATAGATGTGTCATTGGCTCAAGCTTCTCCTCTGAGACCAAATACAATTGGATGATTACAAAAATTGATACCTTAAAAGTACATTTAAAAAATGCTGCTAAAAAAACATTGCTAACACGTTTCCTTTTCTATGTCAGCCTCTGGACACAGGCCGACCGACCGCAGCGCTCACAGCAACAGCGGCAGCTTCCACGGCGGCCAAGAATCTTTAGGCTTTCACAGCTGCCAAACAGACAAGCCCACGTGCCAAGGAGCAAATCTTCACCACAACCATAGCCACATGCTCCACAACTTTTCCTCCCATCCTGACTTGCAAAAGGAAAACATGCCGACAGCAGAGATTCATCTTCCTTACGGCAGAGAGTTAAAAGTCCCTTCCACTAATCCCGGTTTTGAAAAAGAGAGGAAAACGCTCAGAGACATCGTCCTGCCGCTCTGCACATTCAGACTGAAGGCCATCAGACAGAAGACCAAAAATGCTGTTGTAAGATATTTCTCACAAAAGATGATTACAGTAGTTGTTGTTCATTGTGCAATTGTTGGTGAGTAATGTTTATGTTTTTTTACAGGTGAGCATCTTGGACACAGGCGAAGTGTGTATGGAGTTATTAAAAGGCCTCAGTGGTCAAGAGAGGGTCAAAGAGGTCCTGCGGATTTCCTGCGATGGTTCAATGGTGAGTTCAGTTCATTAGAGTCTGAAATATGTCCCGTCGTCATCCACAGGTGAATGAAAAGGACTATGTAACAACACAATACGGGTGTCAGGATATTATGTTTATTATTATCTTCATGTCATGCAGGTGACAATATACCAGCCTAATGGTGGGAAGGGTTTTCCTGTCCTTGACTGTCCTCCTGCTCCTCCGGAAGATATTCTGATTTGTAGCTACGAAGATCTTCCAGGTATTCTTATTAAGGCGTCATACCTAGTACCATGTAAGTATGACATGTATATTAGACGAGACATTTTTGCATTAATTCATTTATTTTTTTGTCACAGAAAAATACTGGAAGAAGTACCAGTATGCGTCGACGTTCGTGCAGCTTGTCAAATCAAAGACTCCAAAAGTGACCCTTTACACCAAGTATGCAAAGGTCATGCTAATGGAAAATTCTCCCAACGCAGACCTGGAGGTTTGCTTTTATGATGGTGAGTCAACTGTTTTTTTGAGACACATGACCGCTCTGAGGAAAAACTTCCTGAGTTCAGAATGCCTCATCAATACTCCTGTTGTGTAGGAGCGAAGACCCACAAGACATCTGAACTGGTACGAGTGGTGGAGAAGAGTGGGAAGTCGTACACGGTGAAGGGCGAGGTGGGGCTGAACGGGTTGAGTCCAGAGAGCCGGCTGTATGTGGAGCTTTCTGATGAGGGCCACAGCATGTGTTTGTCCCTGGAGGCCGTCATCGCCGCAGAGGAGCAGCGCAACTCCAAGAACGTCCCATTCTTCCCCATAACCATTGGCAGGTGAGAGAAATGAAATATTTAAAAACGCGTTCTTGTCGTTGTCTTTCCCTTGCTTTGATGGTTTTGTCTTCCACACCTCCTAGGAGACCTACCAACCTAGAATCCCAGTGCTCGTCGTCTCTGCCCCCCAACCCTGCACCTGCTGATTCAGCTTCACAAACGCCTTCCGTGAGTGTTAAGCTCGAGGATGTGTGAAGAGATGCCACAGAAGATGTGATATCTGAGCTATGATGGGAATTATCTTTTGAATATCTACATGTGCTTTATTTTTAGATGATTTCTTACAGCGGCTCTGATTTCACCACAGCCAGCCTGAGTAAGAAAAGCTCTCCGGTGCGACAGGACCTCGTACAAAGCACAGGAAAAGTTGTTAAGTCGATATTTGTGCCCAATGTTGGGTGGGCATCCCAGGTAAATGGAAAGTCACCTAATATCATATAATCTGCACTGGAATATCATTTATGATAAAAAATATTAACCCCGTGTTACGGTCCCTGCAGCTGACCAACGGTGAGGTTTGGGTGCAGTTCAATGATGGGTCTCAGCTGGTGGTTCAGGCGGGCGTTTCCTGCATCACATACACCTCTTCAGAAGGGAGGGTCACTAGGTACGAAACAGTCCGAGTTAGGATCTGGGTGTTTATCAGCAGAACTGTAGATGTGATTGATATTTGACTTCTTTAGATATAAGGAGAACGAGAAGTTGCCAGAGCACGTCAAGGGGAAGCTGCACTGTCTCTCCACCATCCTTGGACTGTTGGCAAACCCGACGGCACATCACCGTCAGCCTCAATGACGCCGTTTTAAAGAACATCGTGGCAGCAAAGAGGGATGGAGAACAAAGTAGCGTTAGAAAGCATTACACTGTATTTTGTCTGGTTTCCCTGTAAATGTTTGTTTTTTTTACATGTACAGATCACCAAAATTATGAAAAGATATATTTTTAATAAGTGACCGTTTTGTATAGTCTTTGTTGGTTGTCGTCTTTTTGTACTGTCTCGTTTGATGAAATGCGTAATAATGAGGCAATAAACACCAGGATGCTGGGGGTAGGAATGCTGGACAGCAGGTCTGCGTGTTATTCTTAGCGTACAATATTTTCATACAGGAATTTTTGTAGAACGAAATTAAAGTATTGTTATGGTATCATTTAAACAGAGTTCATATTGGGGAACTGCCACAGAATTTTTATCTAAACAGAGTGTTGTAAGTCATGTTGTAAGGGTGGATCTAGCATCACTAGGGTCAAAAAGATAACTCGCACTGAAAATATCAAAAGTGGAAAAAAAAAAATCTGAAACCAACACAGCCAAAGTTTCACATATTTATTTCACCCTGTTGTTTTGGCCATTTAATTAAAAAAGGTCACAAAATTGTAGATTCATCTCAATTACAGAACTGATACAAAACAGCATACTGTACTGATGAAGCTGAGGCATATATACACATACTGTACAACACACCCAAGAAGTAAACATTCAGGTTGGAAGCTGGGGGCATGATGACACTGGGTGGCAGAGACGATCTAATAGGAGTAACTGTTTATTCCCATTCTGAAGCACAATGAGGAACACAACAGGACATACGATATAGTTGTGTACACAGAGAGCCTAAACAGAGACACACCTGCTGCCTTATGAAAGATGCCCCTGGAACCTGCTGCTGTACATTTATACTAGAATAACTGTTGCATCACAAAGTTTAAATTGTGGTAGATAAAAACAGGACACGACTTGTGAAAATGTTCTCACAATGGTCAGGGTATTGTTCCAGAGAGATGCTGGTGAGATGGTTGACACAAGTATTTACGATCACAGAGTGACCGGGAGTACAGCTAGTTCCCTCAGATACTGATGGAGAAAATAAAACAGCTCCCTGGGATGACAGAAGTAGAAGCAGGCCCAGAGGAATCCCACGGTTAGTGGTCCTCCCTGCTAGATGCTAGAGGGAGACGACATCAACCGTGAGATCACGTCCCTTTGAAACCACCTGAACAACCAGACCCAGCATTTGACTTTACCTAGAGTAAATGTCCACTATTTGTTCAAAAACATCCCATGCTTTCATTTCATTTATATAAAAAATTTTCTCCCATTAAATCTCAATAAAATAAAGTTGCTCTGAGTAGATATCAGGACAAAGATATTAACAAAATCAGAGTAAAAAAATCTCACAGTGAACACTGCGAACGAGACTTGGACCCCCCTCCCCAAATGACTATTGTGACATAAATACAGCAGCTGGAACAGAAGATGGTCTGTCAGGATTTGAGTTAAACGCCAATCGATTAAAGAGAATGTTTCTCTGACTGAATCTGTAAAAGTGCTGATAGAATAGAATTCAGTCAAACAACAAGTAAACCAGATGAACAAATTCCACCTTTATCTGGAACCGTTGTCATTTAAGGGTATTAAAATAATTAATACCTCATTGGTGGGCAGTCGTGCACAACTTTACTATTATTCTACTGGAATAACGGAGTATGTGACAAGTCTGTTGATGGATTAAGTTGGCATCAAGAGAAGTTTTCTCAGATTACAGACACAAATATAGAAGACATGTAGAGAGTCTGTTGATGGAGATAACCTATGAAGTCATGAGAGATGATCTCACACTGGATCCCAATGGAATTCAGAAAAAAAAACAACAACCAGAAAGAAAGAATTCTCCAAAAATATCCACAAACACAAATAGGAATGTGATCCATGTCTTCCTGCACTGGAACGGCTCAAACTGGGACTCAAACAACGACGTGACTTGTTCTGCCGATGACCTAACATCAGGCTTTTAACATACGGAAAACACTCAAACACATCGGTGCAACAACAGAGGTTAAAAAAAAATTGGTCTCAACTTTATGGAAATGAACTTTCTTCCTTCCAATCATTTAAAGTGATGTGTTTTTCATGGCACTTGGAAAAAATAAACAGCAAACCTGTTTGTTCGGTCGAATAAAACCCACAAATGTCACTCATGTTCAGACTCGTGAGCTCTGCTGTCGGTAGGATACGCTCACGTAGCAGGAGTAGTGTTCAAACGTTCACCCCCCCTCCCACTTTGTGCAGAGGAGTCAGTGGTATTGACCAGAATACAAACACGTCACTAGAACAACATAAACATGCTTGCGTGTGTGTGTGTGTGTGTGTGGGAGACATACAATGGGTCACACATTGCACATCTAGTGGCACATCCTTCTCCAGTCCTGATTTGACTCACCTCATTACACTTTCATTTCAGAGAACTCACACAAGAGAGAAAAATAAAATCAGCTATTAGGCAAAAGTTCCCAAAAGTTCACATTACAGTACTGTTAAGTCTCATTAGACAAAATGAAAAATACAAAAAGGTAGAGCGAAAAGAGCTTACACCCAATCATCATTTCCAATAACTATGGGAAAAGGTTTGTTGATTAGATATATTATCATTATTAACATCATAATTATTATGATTATTATTCATTGTTATTGTCACCATTGTCATCTGTTTTTCATTAAGGGATCAAATGGAGTGGGTGCCGAGGATCAGTCACTGGGACGAAGCCTTGGTCGCTATAGTGGAGACACAGTGCTGCTGGAAGTTGGGGGACACTGCAGAGTTGCAGCCCAGTCTCTGACGCTGGCCCTTCAGCCCGCTGTCGCCCTCTACGATCCAAGGGTTGCCGCTGGCCTCTTTTCCCAGCATGCTGCAGCAGCCAGGAACTGGTGGGGTGGTGTTCGGTACCATGGTGCCCACAGGGAGGCTTTTGGGCTGCTCACCAACAGGGGGAAAGTCTGGGTTGTGGCTCTGGAGCATGCTGGTGATGTGGTTCAGGAGGTCGGTGAAAAACTCAGGAACACCCTCATAACCTGTTGACCATGTTCCAAATGTTTGAAAAGGTTACTTGTACAATCATGTTTTTTTTAGTGTTTACATGCTAAGCTGTTATCTTTTTTATAAAATATAAGTAGGTTAAATAGTCTGATAATCAGATTTATTAAATTTGTTTTGCTTTATTATTTAAACTGCTGAAGGCAGATCTTCTCAGTCTACCTACCAGGAAAGGCATTAATGTCGATCACTGCATGTTGGCCCGTTTGGTTGTTGATGATGACGTCGATGCCAAACAGTGATACGCCAAGCGCCTGTCGCAGAGATCTGGACAACTCTCTGATGACATCATCACTAGGTGGCTGAGAGACACCCTCAACATTCTCCCTCTGAGATAAACAACAAAATATTAAAACGAATAAACCAACACACGCGTTTATATCACACAGGACCGCGGTGAAGGCCAGTCTGGACGTACCGTGGTCAAGTCTGAGGATGACTCTGGTTTGGAAACATTGTGGCTGTTGAAGAAAATTGCTTTCCTGTCTGAGAGAGCAACAGAAAAAAACAAAACGAAACAAATGTTAAAAATTTCAAGATGTTTAACAACAGTGCCATCTACTAACATTTCTCATTCTGGCACTAGGTGGCGCCAAAGACCAACGTGTTACAAAGCAGTAAGTGATCGGCGCTTCTCTAAACTCATGCCTTTAAGCCTAAAACTAAACCACCAATAGTGCCAAATCAGTCATAACTGCTTCAGTTTGAACACCTGAATTCACTTGACCATAAACCAGTGCGCTGTATAAGTTGTTTGCATCAGTGGAGCCTTCTTTGAAGCTGTGACACATTTGGAAGAATTACTTCTCTGTCTTATATTTTAATTATTCACTTTAAAAACTGCTTGATGGATGACAGCTAAGGAGTTGGGTGAGTAAATTCTCTCATGTCTTGATTTATAAAGGGCTGTGGCAATTTGTGCTGAAGGACTTATGAATTTAAGGACTGTATGAACAAACATCAATTTAACAGGACACAAGCAGGAGAGGTGAGGCTGGCTGAGACATGCCACCTATCACACTGTTACTTATCATAACCTGGCTTTTAGAGTCATAACAAAGAGGGACACACAACGCTTCAAAGATTAAATCAAGTCATTTTTATAACAAAAGTGACTTAAACATAAGCATCAGAAAAAACAAAGAGTGTCTGTAATGTAGGGTGAACATGAGGATTTGATTAGTGCGTCTGTGTTGAAAATACATGAAATAAGCCAAGGAGACCAAGCAGAAACTAAGGAGCCCAAAGCTGCATCTGAAAAGTAAAAAATTAAATCCCATTGTCTAGTCTTCGACACTTCACCTGGACCTCAGTGGAAAATGTCCTGAGGTAAAGGAAAGATGTGGAGACGTTGGAAAAAATGACACTTTTGTGAACAGAACTTGCTGCTGCAAGGAATTGTGGGACGGTCTTATCTCCTTTCATAACAGCTGATCCAGTTTATCCTGCGCTGAAGGAGATAAGAGCAGAATTTTTCCTGAGCATTCAGAGGATTCCAACAGCTCTCATCAAGTCCTGACGGCCGCTGGATACCTCTCATAGTTTACCGACTCCTCGTCTCCACTTCATGAAGGTAAAACGTGATGTACAGCATCAGACAGACAACGCTGATCTAAGTGCTTGCTCGCAACTTCCACCTAGGTATGCTGCTTTTGTTTCTCGCAAGGGTTGTGTTTTCTTTGCCCCAGCATTCCAGGCTGAATGCAACCGCTCTCTTTGTTCCACATGCTGCTGTACTGACGGCCAAACCTGGTTTGCACGAGGGCCTCAACTGTATCACACAGAAATACTGGAGTGATTTATGCCGAAGGGACAAGCCTGTATTGAAGGTCGCATCACGAGGACAGATTCTGACAGGTTTATGGAGAAGAACACCACTCCCCATGTTTATTTTAAATGGCATGTACCAACAGGGCAACAATCTGTTGCACTCTGCTGTATCCCTTAAAAGGTTGAATATGTCCAATCACAGGGACTATAAAGCCATTTTATGAGGGCTTTTATTGGCTAATTTAGAGAAGCTCTGCAACTTCTACAGTCAGGCCATTGTGGCAGTTGGCAGCCCTTGGAGTTCCCCGATTGTTTTTGTCTCGGTTTCTCTCTGGCACCACCCATCCATCTCCTTACCTGCCCGGCCGGCAGGGAAGTTCTTCAGCGACGGCCTCTCCACCACGGTGTAGGAGTCTCCCACCACGAACACCTTGTAGAGCACTGCGTTGTGGTTGATGAAGCTCTGGATCACACAGGGAGGCTTCACGTCATTCAGGTCCTCTTCGCTGAAGATAATGGCCATCTGTGAACAACGCCCAGCGAAACGACACACTATTCAAATATTAATTTTTCACACAAATGGGGCCTTTCAAACACGGCTCTACTTAAGTCCTGACTTCATTCAATACAGTGTTGAGCAATGACCACCGTTTCGCAAGCCTGCCAAGGGTATTGATTGTAGTTTTCATGTAAAGACACATGACTTATGGCCCTTTATCTGATCCTGTTGTTTGGACTTAAGTTAAATGACAACCCCATGACAGGACAAGTGTCACTGTTTACACAAAGCAAACTGTGAAGTGTAGGAGTGACCTCTGAGCCCCATGGCATCTTACCTCATGAGAGTTGGTTCCATGAGCCACCCGTGTTTTGCAAACTAAGGAAGAAACACAAGTTGGGGAATAGTGAGAATTTATGGTGGAAACCTGATTTTGACTTAATAACACAGAAATGAAAAACATCTCACACACACATTTTTATTTTTACACGTAAAGATGATTTGTGAATTCCTATCTTACAGTTCTGTGTTCACTGTCAAAGTATAATTTAAGTGTTACACTGTCAAAGTATAATTTAAGTGTTACATTAGGTCAAAAATGTTAATGTAGATGAATTACAGGTAGTCCTCAAGATACAAACATTCAACCTACAAACATTCTTAGATACAAACAACCATACGCCAACATGTCCCAATACTTTAGTTCCCCTTTCTGCCACAAACTCCGCCGAGCAGTGTAACATTAATACCCGTTAGATTCAGATTTCACATCATGTAAAAATAATTCATAAAAATTTAGAACTAAGTGAACAGTTTATTCTGATGTCAGACGTCAGAGTCATTCACATAAGTGTGGCGGAATACCTCAGTGGATTAAAACCTGGCTTAGCCTCCACAACCCCTGAGGATAAAACTCATTCAGCAGAGGTAGAGGTGTTAATGTTAAATACGGTACTACAGCATTTTGTTGGTGTTGTTTTTATGTCCTGTAGTTGTTTCTGTTAAGTCTTAGTGAATAGTACTTTTGTATTCAGAGCACCAATTTAATTTACCATTTAAATTTAAATGTACCATTTAAATGACCTCAAATGGCGAATGTAGAGTGAAATTTAATAAATAATGACTTACAAACAATTGAGCCAACAAACAATCTCTTGGAACCAATTCTGCCCGTAGGTCGAAGACTACCTGTATAGTGCTTTTCAAAGGATGTGTACTCACTGAAGGGGAATGTCAGTCCTTGCCTCTTGATCTGCTCCAGCACATCTGGGCTGCAATCCGTGTTCAGTACCATGAATGGAGGAGAGCAGAGCCTGTGGTCTAATATCAGTGGAATAAAAGAGAGGGCTTGTTATAAAAAAAAATCCAAAATATATTTCATTTACTGGATACAACAGAAGGAGGTCTTTATGGTGACAACCCGGTGAATTTTTAAATAGACCGGCTTGGTGGGAACTTTTACAAACAGCTAAATGACTCCTCTCTGGTAAAGAGCTTTACTGGATAGTGATGAGAGGTTTGTTTCTTCTCTATCATAATGAAGGGCACCAAATTCTGCTATTTCAACAAGGGGAGCAGATGATTCTCTCATCCTTGAAACATGTTTAAACAACAAACACACCCAAAGCAAGAGGGACAAAGGACTGTCACATGAAGTAAAGCACAAGGCTTTAAACATACAACCACAAACAGGAAAAACATGGAAACATGAGGAACTACAGACGAGTCCAACCAGCTGAGGACTGAGACAAAGAAAGCATCGCCTGACTGGAAGACGCAATACATTACTGTTGGCAGAATGGTGAGCAAACAGCAGGCACAATTACAGATCAGCTCCACCATACTCTAATTAAACAGGCCAGGACAAACATTCAGCCTCTTTTTCATCCATCTCCACCATGTTTTTACATCACTTCAATGTTTGTTTACCTCACATGCTGACGTCACATCCTATAGCAATTGCGGTCACTTCTGATAAGAATAAAACCACAAACATCCTGCAGCTCCATCATTCATAGTCATATCAGGGTTTAGGACGCATCTATGTTAATGTTTTGCTTTGTGTAATTTCCCCTCTATGGGGTACGCAGGGGTGATATGGCAACAGGTTGGAGATATCATCACAGGAAATCAGTGAAGGGGCCAAACAAGAGCTGGCAAATTGCTAAAAACACAATAGAAAGTCTCTCCGCCCTTTGTGTGGCATGGGCCCCAGCGGTGGCAGGGCTCTGCGCTCCAACTAATGCTGAGATCAGGAGAATTCATCCACATTTAGAACTGAGGGGAGGTCTGGGGCTTCATCCAAGAAAGTTATCACAGGATCATTAATACAATAACTTACTGGTATAGAGCTGCACCTTTAGTGGAGTGACTTGGGAAACATATGGAAGTAATAACTAAACTGTCTTGGAGTTTTAGAACTTTAACAATAAATACCCTTTTTGTAAAATGAGTCAAAGTTTAAGTCATTTAAAGGTGGCTTTTAATTGTTTTTTATGATCGCCATCCAACTGTTATAAGAGGAATATCTGTCTGTTCATCTGTACCAGACAACCGCTCATTTAATCTACTTCAAGTGTGGCATGTTAAGTTGCTGGTAGACAGACCCTGAAGGATTTTCTATTCTGTAAGCCCTGAAACTTGAAATCTCTTATCAGAACAGAACTGATCAGTCTGAACATTTAAAGTGAAAAACGCTGAGCGCTTAATCAGGGCGACAAGAAGATGGCACAACAGTGCAAGTCCAGTTTACTTTTCTATCATGCAGAGCATGATTCTAAAGATAGTAGCCACATCAATTTAAATAATAGCTAAAAGGCTTTGCCCATGAAGAAAGAGAGATTTTCAAACAGATCCAACAAGGTGGTTTATTTCTAGTTCCGGTGGAAACATCTCATTATATATTCTGTTTAGTTTGACAGCCATGTGCACTTGTTCTGTATAACAGCTCATTATGGTTACTTCTCTAATTGATACTAGTCTTTCAATTATTTCAGTTTGCTTTGGCCTACACTCAAAGAAAAATAATTCAGTAATTATTTTATTTACATCCTCCATTTTAGGTATAAAATTGTCATTTTTAAATATGAGACGCTGGTTCTCCTGTTCTTCTAGTCTGGCAGATCCTTACCTATGTCTGCAGCCAGTCAAACCCTGACACAGTTCACTTATGCTGCTGGAATTTATGTACAATAAAAATCCAGAAGAAATGACATCACAATGTTCCTGTTTTCTTATCAAGGAACTGTGTGTGGTCATGGTGGACTGGAGTAGCAGGTTTTGGTGTAATGCAGCATCACCAGGCAGACAGGCTGAGGGTTAAAACTCTGTTGTTGTTGTTGTTGTTGTTGTTGTTGTTGTTGTTGTTGCGGTTTACTGGTCTGGATCTGGGAGCAGTGGTGATGTTGACCAGACACTAATTGGACTTAAGGTAAAGATACCCAAAGAAACCACACAGGCCAAGCATGAAAGGCCAACATTACCAAAAAAGTGCAACCAGCAACACCACAGGCCAAGTCGACATCCTGGTCCAAACTGAAAGATTAGAAAGGGACCAGACTACTCCAGTGAAAAGTGAATAATGCTGAGACTGGGGAATGTGGTGACATTCCAATGCAACAATGAAGGCAAGCAGTCAGGTTAAACAAACTCCATCAATAGAAAAGTGACCTGGAACCCAAATCTAATTTAATGTGTGAATGAATTGTAATCATCAACCTTGGTTTTCAAAATGTTGCGAATCACCATTGTCAGTCATGTGGTTCACAGGTAGAGAACCACAGTCTTTTGTATCCTGAATGAATGAACCTGTCCAGGATGTTCTTTTCATGCCAAACCACGATGGCATCACATGTTACTCATTAACCTCTTTGCTTGGTACTTTCCCAGCCAATTGTTACACCTGTACCAAGCCTTTAAAACCTTTGCAACATATTCATAGTGAGCATGATGCATATTTTTAAAAAAAAAGCTGATGATGGAAAACATTGAATATGTTGTCACTGTTTTCTACTTAGTGTAAAAAAAGTTTGATCACAGCTGTGTTTTATTTAGATTTTACACAGCATTTGAGTTATTTAGGAATTTGCATACTTGAACTGGAATAATCCTTCAACTATTCGCCTTGGTGATGTTCCCTAACGCTTAATAATCACACCACTGCAGCCGAGCACCGGCTTTAACCAATATGAATAAAAGCAACTTCCTAATACGGATACTTTTATTTTTACAACAAAATGGAATTAATTTGCATCCTCTCAGTATCCTAAAGCAAGTCCAACAGGGTTCACAGCTGTCTATTTCTGTTGTTATGTGACAGACAGCACAATGCTATTATTTTCCCAGAGGCAAATACTTGCTCCGTACGCTAACCTCTCCCTGAGCAGCTGGAACTATTCCAGGTCTGGCTCTGCAACCAGCCACTCTAGGGAGTTGGAAGCTTGAAGGGTTACCCATCAGTCATAACTAAAGCAATGCTTTCCATTCTGTTGTTATTTTAGCAGGACAGGAATAGCAGTATTACTTTCAAAACCAGGGAAAACATCCCCATTACATCCCGGTGTCCCTAAAGATTGATGGTGTTAAATGCTGTCAAACAAATAAACCGTCACAAAATTAAACCTTGCCAAACAGAAAACATTTCAAGTTAAGAATTTATAATAAGGAGATCAGGAAAATGTGGATGCGAAGAGTACTTGGCTCAGTTTGCAATAGCATGCATGCTTGGCTCTGGTTGACATTTTAGGGCTAAGGGTATGGAAGGGATCAATCTCTGGCTCTGTCTAAACACCGTGTACTTTGCGCAGACCCAGTGGAGCCAAGAACGACGTTTACAGGATGCCACAAGGAGATGCTTTTTAAATGTCGTTATCCAGTTACACTGCTTTTTCATTTTCCTCTTTTGTTATCTCATCTGGACTTCCGTTGCCCTGTGCACGGTATGATTTTCATATTTAAGTGCAAAAATAGACAGGAAACTTATGGGCTATGCCTGGTACCTATGAATGTAACAGGAAGAAGAAACTCCTCAACCAATCAGTTCTCATACCGTCAGGAGTGTCAAACTCTTTTTACTTCTGGGGCTAAATACAGCGCTAGTTGATCTCAAGTCAGCTGAACTAGTAAAATTGTAGCATAATACAATAAATATAAATACTCTATGACTCTAAATGCATTTCTTTGTTTCAGCGCAACTGAGGAAATATCATGGGGGAAATAAATATTTTGGACAACCAGCTCCATGATGTGGCTTGCAAAACAATGGCTCCTGGTGCAAAATATAGTAAAATGTCAAAAATCACGTCCTCCATTCACAGCTCTTTTTTCTCTCTGAATTTTGTTACAACACCTGCTTTGTACCCCATCATGGGTAGCCACCCTGACAACATAAGCCCATTCCCCTCGATCCTGACCAGAGCTTTAACGATATCACTGAAAAAAGTCATCCGTTCTTGTCGTAACTGTCACAGCCACGAACTCTATGAAGTCCTTTGTGATGGTCAGTCTCCTTAAAAAGTGAACAACATCTGTAATATCAGTGCTCTTATCTATTGGAAAATGCAACAAATCACTTGGACTTTTTTTAGGCTGTCAGAAATCCTGTACCGTATTCCACATAAAGCTAACGTTAGCAAAAGCTTGTCACTTCTCAGGGCATACAATTTCTGCTGTATTCAGCAGCATATTTTGTCAAAGTACTTTTCCCAGTATGGCCTGCATCTTAACACTGTTTCGTTAGCAATGAGGTAGCTGGCTTTGACCGCTGCATCACTAATCTCTTGGCTATTGATAAAAACAGTCTGCTGTTCCCTCAGACCTACTAACAGTTCATTGATCTGATCATTGATCTCTGTCTTTGGAAACTGATAGTTTTCATTACAGTGAGTCTCATAGTGGCCAAATATGATATTCCTAAAGCGCTGCAACTTGTTGCATACACACCAAGCATACAGGCTACCCACTGTCCTGTGTGAATAAATAGGAGCTAGTCCATTTTTCCTAAAATACTGTACATTCTGTGTCCAACTCTTCTTTTTGACAAAGACTTTTGCAGCTTTGGGTCAGCCTGAGGAAAAAGAATGTTTTTTTCTATCCACTTCTCTCTAAAATATGGTGCCCCCCCAGTGGTCACATAAATGTTTTGCAGTTCATGTTGTCATTTCTCTTGCAAATTTCATCTTACGGGCCAGGTTAGATACTGTGGTGGGCTGGTTGTGGCCCACAGACCATATGTTTGACACCTCTGCCTTAGATAGTGATCATATCTTGTTTGGGTCAAGGTTTCAGCAGACAACCAAATCACACTAAGCTCTTGAAAGTGCACAGCTGTCTAGATGGAAGGCTGAAGGCAACAGAAGGTTGCTATTTAGAGTTTGTTTCCTAGAAACTCAAGCGCTTTCTCAATGGTGACCCTACAATTACAATTATCAGTACTTCAATTTGAAAAGAGAGCAAAGACAGATGGTACATCAAAAACGGTACATCCTACACTTTGGTGAGATACTCATCTTTTAATGGTTGCTGCAAATCTTGCAGCTAAGTTGTTGCAATCTAGTCTTCAATCATAGTGTTTGTCTTTCTCATGCAGCTGCTGTGATTAAATATCAATATTTAATCAGTGCTTGACTGATCTCTTGCATAGGATTTATGTCAGCACAGGGACCTGAAGACGGATTAATATGATAATAAACCAGGAAGGATTCAATTTGATCCTGAGAAATCAGCTTCCATTCAACCTTCAGACATCCAGAGACACTTTTCTTTTCTAGTAGGGTTGACTTGACAACGGTTTCTGTCTACAAAAACAGTCTAAGTTATCAAAACGCTAGCATACACAGGAACCAGTAGATTCCAACAACTAACATAAACAGTTACCTTGCTCTGGCTCAGATAGGAAACACAATCCAAAGTCAGACAGAAGAGCAGTGCCAAAGTTCCAAAGAATACAATTATGAATCTGTGACACTGATTTATTAGCGCTCATGTGGCCCTTGTCTGGGTATTTTCTATCAAACATAACATTGGCATGAGCTAATTCTTGCTCTTAAGTTTATATTAATTCAAACAACTCAGAGTGGAACAGTCAAATGTACCATGTCAGGGGCCATTTACCATCAAGCAACCACATAAGTGATAAAAGATGGCTTTCCAGAGAAAGACTACTTCAAGTACTTCCTACAATTGAGTACTATTCTGACTCATGCAGGCTGTGATGCCTGGCTGTCTCTCTACAGCCTCCCAATACCAGGTTGCCTTAGCAGCTGCTCCAGGACTTCATGGTCTCCACTGATAAGGAGGAGGAAATGGCCATGCCTGAGAAAGCACGGCACACTTTCCACACTTGTCTACTCCAACCTTAACCTGCATCTCTTGGTCAGTCCTCCTTTCTTTTTTGAAGCAGGGCACATTAAACTCAGCCATGTGTTGCTTTTTGTTAGAATGATTTACACCCCTTTCATGTGTTAAAACCAACCAAAATTGACAGGGAGGCTTCTTATTCAGGCCGAAGTGTGAACAAAGCACCACTGGTATCACTAGGAGAAGAGAGAGCTTCCTGAAAAAACGAGTGTGCCATCTTTGTCTTCAAATCAAATACACACAGTAATTCAGCAATGCAGCTGATACATACACACTGTTATGTAACCATCCTGTCTGTTTGGATAAAAGACTCTTCTTGTGGCTCTATTTTAAGACACTCATGACACTGCCATGCTGAAATGCCTCTGATCGGTTGCACTGACATCACAGAACAGCCCCCCATTGAGTCACAGACTTTTTGGTGAAGCAATACTTGAGGTTTAAGGTTCCTTGCCATTTATGGGGTAAAGGACATGTTGATGAGTCGCAGGTGTGTTTATATTGTGTGCGGGTAGGGAATGTGCTCCTGTCGTCATTGAATTTCTCTGCTTCTCGCCAAATGGCACTGCCTGCTCAATCATTCATGGCTCAGTGACAGAGGAAGGTGTTGCTGGACCGACTCAAAGGCAAGTTCAGTTCCTTCAATGAAAAACACGCCAGTACCAAGTTCATATGGGGTTCAGGCAGGAGGAAATGGAGAGGTGCTTTTGTTGCACGAGAGAGAGAAACAAGGAATTATGTTATCAGCAAAGCACTCTACCAGCGAGAATTAAACATCTGCTCGGAAGCATTGTATAATATAATTCAAGCAAAGGGCGACAGTGCTGCCATATGTTATCCATGTGTCCCCTCTGGGAGTGAAGAGGAAAGACAGACAACCTGTAGTTATCACAACTGGGCCGTTTTAATGTTACACAGGCTAAGTAAGGAAGAAGAGAGTGTTAGGGAATCAGCGGTTCCTTTATTATTTTAGACAACTGCTGCTTATATACACAATATTGAGGAGAGGGAGAAGGAGAATGGAGAAACTAATGTGTTGAGTTAATATGGGCCATGACACTAAACATTAACTCTATAGACAGAATTAAAAGCTTGGCCATGGCAGAACACACTTAAATATCAGTTTATCAAGTACATCAAGAAAAAACTTGCAAAGTGCTTTTTTAAAATTCTAAACTGTTAAAGAGTTTGATTCAAACTAATGGACGCTTTGAGCAACACGATGTGTGGTCGATGTACTGCTTTTCTAGCGTGTGGTGTTCTTCGTATAGTCTGTCATTGTGATTCAAATTATGCTGTAAAATTCACCTGTGCTATAAATGTACATGCTAAAATGATCAGAACAATAAATCAACCCCTCCCTATGGTAAAAACATAACAAAGCTTGTGAAGGATTTACTGTAACATTCTTTTTCATTCTTTTTAGTACACTGAGCAAAGTTGTCACGACCAGCTGAACTCTGAATGTCAAATTTCACCAATACAAGAAGTTCGATGTGATTTTGCAACAGTGTCACATTTCAGTGGGTGTACTGCTGGTAAAATGTTAGGTGAAACATTTACCTTGCATTAAGCTCTCTATCCTGTGGATAAGCTGGTAGGACTTGCAACGGTCCAACAGAGTTCGGATGGCTGGAAGGGGGTCCAAAACGATTGTCTCAGGGTGGGCGTCAATGTAGTCCTGAAACACAGACATGATCAATTCTAGGAAACAGTTTACCTCAACAATACTTTTAAAGTCACTTCTCATGGAGGGTGGGATGGTGGTTTGTCTGAATCTAGAAGTTTAAATCCAAACGTGGTCTGTCTTTTTGAGTGGTGTTTTGGGTGGGGTTTATATATTCTTCTCTTGTCTGCATGGGCTCCCAACGTGTGTGTTTACTTCCTCCAGCAGTCTAAACTGATGAAATACAGGTTAACTGGAGAATCTGAATTGCCATAGGTCTTATCTGAGTGTGGTATGAAAAGTTCATTAATTTCATCTCCTCTCTTGCCGTCTTTCTCTTATTGATCACCTGAAGGGTAAATTCTTCTCTACACCTAGTCGATCCCAGGGGGGCAGCGGACAGCCCTTAAGGCACCCAGAGAGGTTAAGATTGGTTAAGACTGGGGCTTAAGCCACCAACCTTCTGATGAGTAGACAACACTCTTACGACCTAAGCAGCAGCCGCCCCCCTACGGATCGCCATGACCCGCTCTGTCTTATTTTGAGCTAGAGAGAGTGTGACATATACGCCAGAGGTTCAGTGTAGGTTACATCACTGGATGTTAGGTCAGTGTGCGGTTTTCCATTTTACATAACTACATTCTGATTCTCTTTTCAGCTTTCATCTGGCTCTGTCCCCACACCACCTCCTCGATACTTTGCAGCTCTCATTTTCATATCTGTGGATATTTGTGCCAACCTTTCCATCAGAGAAAATTTTCATGCAAACACAAACGCTGTCTGGTTTTAAAAAAAGAAAGAAAAAGAAAAACCTGCCTGCTTATATCACCGCCCTTTAAAAACACTGGAGCTCCACTGTCACACATATTCAGAAGAAATTAAAACATGGGAGACAATGATGGTACTCAAACACATACATGAGCCTACACACAAAGCAAAGAGAGACCAAACCCTTATTATCCACATACTGATGCATATGGCATGTAAGGAAATGTGTTTGCATTGACATGCTGGACCCATCTGAGGGATTTTCTGGGATTTAGCGGGCCACGGTGATCAAAGCCAGTCGAGCTGTTATGCAAGTCAAACATGCTGCCACCACAAAATAAACCCAAATTAATCTTCGCACCAGTTCAGAAGGATACTCCGCTGATAAGTGCCACTACACGCTGATGTCTGTGTTTCAGAAGAAGAAATGCTTTTAGGCAAGAGGAGGAGGTGAGAGGGAGATGAGCTCTTGGCAGCAGGTGCAGAAGAGAAGAGCCAAAAGTATATCAGCGTGGCTGAATGAGAATGGGTGTGTTGGGTCTGCACATTTTCTGTCTGATTTTCTGTGCAAATCTGCTTCCACAGGGCGAGAAACTGTTCAGTTTTAAAGACAATATGGTCAGAAAGGACTTTCAGTGCTACTACCTGTAGGTTATGTCTGTGACACTGTCGGCAGTAATCTGAAGTGAATTTGTTTTATCCTTTTTAACCGGTGCTATCACAATGATGACACGTCAGTTAATTGTTAATTAGTTGTCAATTGTTAATAAATTTGTCTGTACATTTTATTACAACATTATATAGTATAAGCCTAATCACAGTTTCATAATCCACAAATGTCTAATGAAGTGGAAGTGACAATTATTGGCACGGTCATATTTTTATTTGATACTCATCCAAAAGTTTCAACAATAGTAAATTGTGTGGATTCAACTGTGGCTATCTGTTCAAACTGCGGCATTGTAACCATGTTTATTTTAATTTCCTCCATTGGTATTTTTTTCTCCCCTAACTACAGTTTTGGTCCAAATTCAAAAAACCACACCCTCAGAGTTATTGGCCTCTTCTTTCTTATTTGACTTGACACCAAAGTGAACCAAATCAAACTGTACTTAAACAATAAAGCAGTGCTCTGGTGCTTGGCTATGCTGCTAAATGATCTGTGATCATGTTGATAGATACCCATCAAAATTTTGTGTCTCGAGGGATAAACAGTACGTACGTCATTCACGGGGTTAATTGAATTCTCCAATAGCAGAAAAAACACACCCTAGAAACTTAATTAATGATTTAAGCAAACCACAACTTCTTCTTTTCCTTTTAGCTTTTCCCTTCAGGGGTCGCCATAGCGAATCAGTTGCCTCCATCTAACCCCGTCTTCTACATCCTCTTCTCTCACACCAACTACCTTCATGTCCTCTTTCACTACATCCATAAACCTCCTCTTTGGTCTTCCTCTAGGCCTCCTGCCTGGCAGTTCAAAACACAGCATCCTTCTACCAACATAGTCCCTATCTCTCCTCTGGACATGTCCAAACCATCTCAGTCTGGCCTCTGACTTTATCTCCAAAACCTCTAACATGTGCTGTCCCTCTGAAGTACTCATTCCTGATCCTATCCAACCTGGTCACTCCCAAAGAGAACCTCAACATCTTCATCTCTGCTACCTCCAGCTCTGTCTCCTGTCTTTTCCTCAGTGACACTGTAGACCAAACAACATCACTTCCGAGTAAAACCATTAATGTAGGAAATGTGTGGAGTATTAAAATGTATGATATGATATTGATTTTCTATTTTAAAATAAATTGTGAATTCTTTTGACTGTAAATATTGAGCTCGGCTTATTTTCTCCATCACACAAAAGGGTTATTTAAGTGTACCGTAATCCTTTGCTTGTTCGCACTTCAAGATGCATGGCTTCACTACATCGCAAATTTTTTGTAGGTGGTCATGTGATACTGTACGCGCATGGTATTGGCTGACAGCACCCGTGTGTTGTCAACCAATAAGACGTATCCCGATTCTGAAATTCATTTAATGTAATCACCCAGAGAGGTGTGATGGTGTTTTGAACCAACCATAGTAAAAATAATTCCCAATGTCATTCATAAATCCTTCTAACGTGGTTCCCATATTAAAAGAATGTACAGAATACTTTTAGTATTGTGCTTCTTGTCATAAATGACAAGGTTTGTGTATTTGTTTCAAAAAATCCATAAAAGTCCAATAGAAGTACACCACTGTTATTATCAATAGGTCATATTAACCAGGTTGTGCTCTTTCAGTGATTGTTCCACACTAGCATCATGTTTGTCCTTTCTAAATGAGTTATTCAGAAACAAGTTGACAGAACTGTTTGATGCTGATCATGACTCATCTGAGTCATTCACAAACAGGGAGAGTGAGAATGGGGCTGACGGGAATTAAATTAAATTTCACACCATATTTAGCAATGCCAGATTAATGAATACACAGGCAGACCCGTTTTCTGAGGTATGTTCACAGTAGCTGCAAACTGCTGTCCAGCTGAGATTTTTCCCACTTCAGGATGAACAACTGAATCATTCCAGTGAACAGAACTAGATCTTAAGAGTCAGAAAATGTTCACCAATAGCTGGTAATACTCTTTATGTTTGTGCCGCAGTAGTCTGAGGCTTTTGGCCCATCTGATTCTTTGAACTTGGACGCTTACATGTAAACATAACATTCCGTCATCTATAAATGTTTACCGCTGAAGCTGCCTGTTCTACCGACAACACTAACCAGAGATTCAACCTTTATTTTAGAATTATATCTAAAGAGCCCGTGTTCCATATTGTGTCTGCTTTCTACTATTCACAAGGTACCAGATGAACTTTCTCAAAGAGACACAACATTAGACAGTTGTATCACAGCGTATATAAAGACATTTTCATAAAATCTGTGACAATTTAGATCACTATGCTTGATATTTTCAAATAAGTGTGTATAAACCCATATTGTTGAAGAATGGAAATGATCAATTTAATTCATGCCACTTTTTCAAAACTTCTCTGCTTGTATTTTTCACAGCGTGATTCCTCTAAGTAAGACAGGAAGTGTACCTCCAGATGCATACCTGTACTCTTTGCACAAGCAGCACAGCCTGCGAGTCGTTCTGGTCTGCCTCTAGGATTAGGTCAGTCAGTTTGTGAATGATGACATCCAGTGGACCCTGGTCTTCTAAAGGCTGACTGAGGTCCAGCTAAGAGGAGAAGAAGAAGTCAGAAATTAAGAACAAAAGTCCCACATCAAGTATTCACTTATCAAATGTATGAATGTTTTATCTCAGAATCAGGATCACAAAATATAACAACATGAAATTTTCTTATAACATTGAACACTTTGCCTCCTGTTACTTAGTGCATTTATAAACTTGTTCTTCAACATCATTGGGGAAAAGGAGCAAATGATCACTTAAACCATTTTCATAACATTCATTATAAGACAATACACATTCAAAACAGAGTGGGGTCACTTTGACAAGGGTCACAGGATTTCATTAATTTAAAATTATCAGGACTGCGACTACCTAACAAAAAAGCACCATATATTCTAGTTTGCTCAGGCTGCATGTCTGAACCTGCCTTTTTTTTCACTATCTCACAGTAAACCAAAAGTCCTGTTTTATGCTGTTGGTTCATAAATACTGTACAGCGTGTGTTTTATGTGGGAAAGTATGGGCACATTAATTATTTTAAAACCTATGGAGTAGTAAAAACAAACTAATTTTACTTACATGCAGAAAAAAAGGGGCTTGTCATATGTTTAAATTAACCTGCCTCCATGTAGATTGAAACACCCATGGGGCATTGACTAGTTAGCTCAGGTAGGGGCTGGTAGATCTGGAATGCATAGACATTACCAGAGACATGTGACTACATGGCTGCAGTGGCTTTGTAGGTATCCAAAATGGAAAAATTACACAGTACATGCAGTAAACAAAAGAATTCACCAAAATATAGCATTATCTACTCTAGCTGCATTTTCTTTGACATGGACTTACATGATGAATGAGTGAGAATTTTAATTGGACAATACAAATTTATCAATGCCCTCCTTATTCATAAAAGTGTTGAGAAAAACCTCTCCATCCAGCCTAACGTTTCTACTCAACGAAATAATAATTTCTTTTCTTTTCTGTTTTTTGGGTTATAAGACAGGATCAGGACAGACTCTCGATCATATCCTCCCACTTATTTATAGTTGTAACTTCAGTGCAGCCAGAGTTTATGTTCAATTTGTTTTGAATTACACCACCAGGATTTATTTTTGGTGTCACATATTCTTTACAGGAAACACAAAGGTGCTTCAAGTTGTGACAGCTTGTTTTTTTCAGTTTGCTTAACAGTCTCTGTTACACAACACGTTAACACACTAACTCACTACCGAGTCAGAATTACATCTTCTAATCGTAACAGACAAAAGACAGTTCAGCAACACCAAAGCAAACACTCCAAGGCAGGACAGGACAACGCTGTCCTTTTTGCAGAGCAGATAGTATGCAAACCAAGAGTGAATACACCTTAGACACACTGGTGTGGATCAATGCAAGAACTGTAAAACTGCACAGAGTTTCAGTTGGATCAGGGTTGGCCACTGTCAAAGCCAACAGTTCCTGGTTAATGATTATGAGAGGTGTGATGGATAGATGATCAATTAGAGAACCCTTGGTCTAACCCTGAGGAGTCAATTGTACATAGTAAATCTGCTAAATATCAGATGACTTATACTATCGGTAAGAGCACAACGCCCAATCAAAAACCAATGCTGTCAGAAAACATTTGCTTTGTTAAATTTGCCATTCAGTTTATCAGGACCGTGTGACATGGTTTAAAAAAATTTTAATTGATAAAACGTGACGGATACACAAAATGTTTCAACACGCAGCAAACTGCTCAACAAAAGCTAAATCTACTTAATCCACCTAAACTACAGCATTCCATTCTCACCCCTTATACGAAAGGTGCCCGTACATTTTTGTGCATTGTGTGTCTGAACGCAGCAACGTTGTCACTGTAGTTACATAAATCTCTCTCTTTCTGAGTGCTTACTGGTTGTTGTGTAGAAATTAGTCAAATAAACAATATTTATTTGAAATCATAATAAAATTTATGTGAGTATTGTGTGAAAAAATGTGACGGCATTTTTCTCATTAAAAGGATTAAATGAACTTGTGAAACAATGGCATATCCTACATTGTGATAGAGCTCCACCTTGAACTGTGTTGGTAATTCACCACATAAAATGTGTTGACACCTGTTGATAAACTAAAAACATGTTTAGAACAGTTGCTGCCATGGACACTAGTTTTGATAGGACCCAGCACTTGTGTGAGGCTCGAGATGCATTAAATGAGTAGTCGAGCTAGGAGTGCCAGTGTGATCAGAGCAGGTGGAGGGGAATTTCCGAGTCCTGAGACATGGCTTTAAATCTCACGCTTACATAACAGTGGGCCCATGTACAGCCTGGTCCTTCCACAAAAACATCACTTGTTATCATGGGGGTCAACCCCTACTGGCAAAGACACACAGTCAAGGATGAGGCTCTCCTCTCTCTGCGTGAAGACAGAATGACCTCGCTTTGGAGCTCATCCAAAAACACAGCAGTCAAGTCACTGATGTCCTGCTAAATACTAAAAGACAAAATGTCAGCTGACGTATTTGCAAGTCCTCTGGGACAGAGTGCTAACAGAGGGCCATGGTGACAATTGGCATCATAGAAAACATGCTGGATCCTGGAGGGAGAGGCTGGACCAAGGGCAGTGTATTTTAAGCGTTGCTCGAGCTGAGCAAGATAAACTCCAGGGATCTCGACGAACCCCAATTTAGAGTGAAGAGCATGAATAATCTCATGTGTACCTCAGTTTACAACATATGTACAAGCAAACCTTGGTTTTCGAATGCTTTAGATATCAAACAAATCGGAATTCGACCAAAAAATTTGGAATTTTTTTGTCTTAGAAGTTGAACACAATTTAGAAGTCGAACGCGAAACGAACGCCTTTTTGGGGCAACCGTGGCTCAGTGGTATGGTGGGTTGTCCAATGATTCAAGATCGGCGGTTCGATTCCCGCTCCCGCCGAGTCATTTGTTGTTGTGTCCTTGGGCAACACACTTTACCCTCCTTGCCTCCAGTGGGGCACTCGCCGTTGTGTGAATGTGTGTGATTGTTCCACTGGTGGGAAGGGCAGCTGTGGCTATACGCGTAGTCTACCATAACCAAGTACGAATGAGGAGTGAATGAATAATGGATGTAATGTAAAGCTTCTTTGAGTGTCCAGAAAAGCACTATATAAATCTAATCCATTATTATTTTTATTATTATTATTTCTCGCTGCCAAGCGCGAGAAAAGGCAAGGAAAGTTGAGAGAAAACGTGACGGTAATGTGCTTTTTATTTTAGTTTACTGCATTCAATAATTTTTCGCTCAATTTGAGTTCCATTGCCTATGGTACGAGTTACGGTACCGTAAACTTCTGTCCAAAAGACGACGGTAACTCATACCTTAGGCTAACCCGATTACGTCGATGTTTTTTCTTTCTTTCTTTCTCTCTCTCTCTTTCTTTCTCGTGTTTGCTTCTTTCTTTTACATTTCTTTGATATGTTTCATTACTATACAACTTGATATATAAATGACATTATGAAATAACATATTATGTTGAAAAAAGGAAGTTTTCTTGCGACTTGGAATGGATTAAGACCATTTACATTATTTGTAATGGGGAAAATGTATTTGGAATTCGAAAAAATCGGTATTTGAACAGCCTTCCGGAACTACCTAATTGTGGTCGGAAACCAAGGTTTGCCTGTATATGTAGTATAGTGTACACAAACTGCATTTTGTTAGCACCAGTAACTTATTTCTATGCCTGTGTGTGGTGAGGCCATGGATCTTTTTCAGGCATCTCTTTAGTTGCCTTTAGCTGGATCAAATATCACCTGGCACTTGCGTTATTGTCAGACTACTCCAGCAACACACAGTGCAGATGCAATGAATGATTTATACTGAATGATGTGCATCTGTGGACATCCCATTGTAAGAGGAAGTCCAAGCATTTAACATGAGATGGGATTACTATATTTCTGAAAAACAACCAAAAACCATATGGGGCGGTTTCAAACTGGGAACTTGTTCCTCGTGGCCTTCTGGGTATTCGTGGAGGCCTCAGTGAGGCCTCTGGAAATGAAAATCATTCAGTTTTCATCAATTACAGTAATTCAGTTCAACAATTGATTAATGTGTGTTACTTAAGTGACTCAGCATGTAGCTCCATTTCTGGCTGGATAAATCCAGAGGAATGAAAAGCAGCAGCTTTAGAAAGAAAGAAGGTTCATATCCCTATCAAAGCTAAGGAGAGACGAATGACTAGGAATATTTAGAAAGCTAAAGATGTCACTTGGAGGTCACTGAATTCAAACTAACAAAACCAATTACTTTAACATGAAGATATGTCAATTCTATGACAGACAGACATATGCAGTAGGTTGTATTCTGTAAGCTATAGATGTAAGTTAATGTTTGGAAGATTGGGAGAATGTCTTTTATGAGCACTGTATTAAGAGGTCAGTATTGATAAGTAGATGCAAAACAAGGGGAGACAAGGTGTGCATGATAATGTGCTGCTTTAATAAAGAGCAACAGAGGCTGGAGAAGCAACAAAAACTTCTGTTCTTTTAGTGCTGTTCAAATAGTTGGACATACATGTACGTGGTGTTCCCACACTGACATGAAAATATAAAAACTCCCAAGGGCTGCCTGATTTACTAAAGCTCATTTCACACAGGCCTACGTCATAACCTGCAAAACCCTATGGGGATTTAAAATCAAATGCCATACATCCCAAGATGGAAATATGTGAAATATCTACAGTGCTTTTCACTTCTATCACTGTATTCTATGGATGCAAACAAAAACATTTTTCAACACTGCTTTATCTTCCAATTATCTTCTTTATTAAGTAAATATGTTGTTTGGTCTAAAAAGTACTGCTTTTGTTTCAAGAAAACCTGGTTTTGAACTGTAAATAAGGGAAACAACTTGTAAGAGGGAGTGCGAGGCTGCATAAGGCATCTGATGGGCTACTTGTAAAGATATTCTATTTAATGAACAGACAGGTGTGTTTACTGGCAAAATTTTAAGGAATCTGGAGAGAAAATGTCTATTGTGCGATAGCTTTCTGTACAAAATTTAAGTTTAAAACAGCATTTTGGTCACTGGGTACATGGTCTATGTAAGAGGATGTTATGTATCTGTAAACCTACTTTAGAGAAGTCCCTGACATGCCTGTGACCAACATAAACTAATGCCGCTAGAATAAAAACTAGGATTCATTTATCCTTCGAGATCCAAGGTTGAGTCAGTATCAGCTAGTCTGTCACACCACAGGGACAAGGTTTGTTGATTAAACTAGCTTCAAAAAAATAAATTAGCTGCTATAACCTCTTTTCACATCCTGCAGTAGGTCAGATGGTCTTTGAATCAAGATAACAGCGACAGTTCAATGCACCCATGAAGCAAAAAAAAAGAACAAAAAACAAAATAAAATAAAAAAAATTGGGTAGCAATCAGATATTGGATGAGAGAACAGTGAAATGTTAAAGACGGCACAAGCCACGCTATTATGTGGGACAAACCACACAAAGCAGATGGCAAAATACCCACCCCACTATAACATGGAAACCAATTACAGTATGTGGCATAAACTTTGGGGTGACATATTAGAACATATGCTGGCACTGGCCATCCCTGCATCTCCTTAATAATCCAATATGTCTCTGGAAAGTTAACTCCTCACTGACAAGATTCAATTATTCATGAACATCTTCTGTCCATGGACATTCTTCTTGGCCTTCAGTAAGATTGCAATTAAGGGTAAGAAGTTACAAAATCTTTATGTGAAGAAATACTATTACATTATCCGGCAACACATTTTGACACATAACAGCTAGTCACTTGGGTAATGGAAAAAAACAGCTATGTACATTTTAACCACAGGGAAGAGCATTACAATGGCTACCATTATCTTAACTTGTGATACGTTCCTGCCAGTACAGGCTCCAACTGGCATTCAGTGCATTTTAGGTAGTCAATTCACAAGTGTAAATTCAAGTCAGATTCATCTTAGTACAGCTATTAATCATGGTTGATGTGTCTTAAGTGTGAGAAGTCAGTACAGACTGATTGATAGGTTTGATTGACTGATGATGACTAATATGTTCAGGAGAAGAAAAATCAACTTTATTGATCCCCGTGGGGGAACTTCTTTTTTTTCAGGGTGTCTGAGTAAAGATGAGCAATCCCAAATGATGGTGAACTGAAGGGAAAGAACGTAACACTGTTCACATGCATCTCTGAGTACCCAGAGCTGAGGGCCAGAGGACCTGCTGTCTCCCAGGAGGGGCTAAACGCACAGTGGGAAACAAAGGCCTGCTTACTTTTGGACTATTCCCAGGGCACAGCTCGTTCTGGGTGTTCTTGTGTCCTCAGTACACAGAGAACAAAAATACCCTCAAAGCCAGGGAAAAGCAGAACCCCCAAGAAGACAAGAGACTGCATTAAATACCAACGAAGAAAAAGCAGGATGCTTTCCTATTCAACTTCGGGAAGCACTTTAACTGATGACAAATTTAGGCTACTGAGCTCCCAGGGCTTAGTAACAATTGTTACTATGACGTTTTATGGCATGTGTTATTTAGTCTAGTGTGTTCTACAATATCAATGAATGACAGCAGCACTTACCTCCATCGGGCAGTAATTCCACAGTCATCTCTCACTTAAGCAAACCACACCAGATGAACCTTTTTTTTTTCTTAACGCAAAAACACATTTAATAGACTATCCAACAGTGACGCAAACCATTTCTACATGGGCTCTACATGCTTATTTTTTAACATAAAAAATGTTCTCACTGTAGGTTAGGGTAATTGATGTTAAGTTATGTGATGACTTCTATGTTTTCAGGTAATGCTCCAATTAGATGCCTCCAATGAACAACACAACGTAAAGGTGATGTCAGGTCTTGAAATTTCATGCCATGATAAGCTCCAATCTATGATTTTCATAGACTGAAAAAAACTTGTAATTGATGTAACAAACTTTGTTTTCTTTCCAGCAAAAGTCTGAAAGATGCAAGTGTGAGAAAAGGCCTGGCTTTAGCTCTACTCAAGAGCATACATTCTTTTTATTTCCTCAATAAATCAATGAAAGACTGACTTTTCAAATAAAAAGTGTTTACCACTTACCTGAATAACTTCTATTCCCCTTTTCCTGAAAAATAAAAAACAAACAAAAAAACAAAGGTGACAATTATTTATTTGGGTAGTTTGTCGAAAAACTAAACTACCAATATACAGTTATCTTTTCAAATACCTGAACCCTGTAGGACACCATGTAAATGTAAACAGTACTAGATGAGGACATTTATACTGCTTTCAGAGACTCAGGCTTATAGGTTAAAATACTAAGTCTGAGGATTCCTTTCATATGTCCTACCCAAATTTATGTGACTTTACAAATATCTCTTCAATACACAGTGAAAACAACAAGAAAACACACTCCTGTTATTATTTCATGTTGTTCCATAATCTCACTGTCACAATTAGACAGTCTGTTCACAACATAGATTTTCGCAAACAGCTCACTCCCACATTTCCACATATGTCTGGTACACTGAAAACTCATCTGTGAAAAGAACACTTATCTAAAGTGCCAGACATTATGAAAGGTGAAAGAAGACAGTAATGATAATGAACTCTTAGACCCCAGTGAGGATAACGAGTTCTCAGGAAAACTTTTATGCAATGTTGTCTGTGATAAACTGTGACAAAATTTTTTGGGTTTTGCAAACCAATGGTTGCATTAAATTTCCCTGTAGCTGACCAGGTGAAGAAGCTCTGTGTGGAGATCTTGACTGGAGGGGTTACATGTGGTGTGCAGTTGTCAAAGTAAGTTGGAGGCACAGCCAAAAATCTCAGCAACGCTGGTCATGCTTTAAGGTGGTGAAATTAACATTATGAGCCTTGTTAGGGATTTGTACACTGAGAACCAACTGCTCTCTCTCTAAAAACCTGGACTGTGATATAGTGCTACAGGACACAACTAAATGCTTAGAGCGGCCTATTATCATGATCAGTCCAAGTAGCACCTATGCAATTATTGTGTTGTTTAAAAAAAACACCTAATTTAATAATCTATGAGTTCTATTTTTGTTCAGTGTAAGATGAGCCAAACATCAGTTGTCCTTCCTATAGGTCTCGTCTTTTTCTGACATTGGTTCCTGTCATTGTTATGCAAATTATTTTTAAACCATTCCTCTCTGTTAAAGTTTGACAGCTCAGATTTCTTCAATAGTTTACTCTGGAGAATAACAGACATGAGTGACTGACACCATTCACTGCTGGTGCTTCAATGTAAAAACAAACAAGCAAAAAAAACACCCCAAAAAAACACAGACCTGAATTGTTCAGGAACTTTGTCTGATTGCAGAAGAACAACATATGATTATTATGACAAAGTATATAAGAATCCCATAAAAGCACCTTCACAAAGGGTATAAAAGTACAGTCTTCAGATTTAAAAAAGTTGGCTTGGCAATCAGTGGATTACTATAAGACTTAAGTTAGAAATCTGACAAATACACAGAGGATATCTTACAATATAAAGCCAATAGAAAAGTCAGACTTCAGGAGATACATATAAAATCTGGTTGGCTAGGTTTAGGATGAGGGCAGAACCAGTTCATCAACTGGTTCTGTTGTCATCCTAACTATAACGAGCTCAACCTGTCGAGCTCAGTTGTTTTTGAGGTTACAGTCCCATGGCAACAGGCGTGCCATTCACTACTTCACAATAATGTGGATATTTAATACTGCAGCTGGCATGTTTCATGTGGTGTGAATGGGGTCTTTGGTTTGGGCCCATCTCAAATATGGAAATGGTCTGCTCTCCTGTATCGTTACACAGGCAGTAGAATGATGAGAAAGAGAAGACTCATAATTGAAGCAGGTCTATTTGTCTCTTTCAACAGACATGAAACACAAGTAAATGAAGGTGTAACGACAAACCAGGTTAATGTTACACAATATCTGAACAAAGTATCAGATATCCATAAACTCTGACCCTAAAGTTTAGTATTAATGGGACACCAACAACACTGTAACAGTGACTACTGGACTGCATGGCTGTATTCAATTACAACATTTACAAATGGGTGCAGATGAGGTGACTCAAGGATAAGGAAAGTAACTGGATGTTGCAGATCAATAAAATGGACTGTGGTAATGTTGCTAAAAGGTTGGCTAACCAGGTAAAGCTGACAATCCACAACTCATTTCTTGGATGTTTATAGAATGGAAAGTGCCACTCGATGGTTTTTAACAGTCACACTTCCGCTGCCATAATTGTATGATATTTATTTAAGACAAAATGTCTTCACTGTAATGTAACTCAATGCAACCTCATCAGATTTGACCTAAAATGCAACGGCCTTGCCAGATCAAAATCGTGACATTTCCATATTCTATAAGAAAGTCAGACAGCTGTCATGGGAATTGCATAATTCTTTTGAGTCTAAAATTTTTATGCAAGCTTATGGGACAAAAACGGAAACTCCAGTGGCTCTGACCGGCAGGAGTCCTTTTAGTCCAGCTGCACAAGACAAGACAGACTCTAGAATGTGGCAGAATTTCAGGTGCATTGCGCACAATGAGAGGGAGAAAACCTGATCAGTGATTATTAAGTTTACGATGTTGGCACATTCTGATAAGAACAAACATGTTGTTCATCTGTGATAATACAGCCTGATGAGTCAAAATCCTTAATTAATAAAACCGTCTTAGCCATGGTTTTATCCATAAGTTTACCAATGACACATTGGTAAACTTATGGATAAGTTTCACCTGATCGCACAACAACAGGTGAAGCAGCAGTTCACCAACGCTGGGCTTTCTTGGGACTACTGAGGTCCCCGGAAAGACTGTCACAGTCTTTCTGTCACAGACCATCTTGACCATTAAGAAAAATGACTTTTTCCAACCTGGTGTATGATGAGGGGGAAGGAATAACAAAAAAGAGCATCAGGAGTTAAACCTCTGTAACTGCCTGGTGAAAATCAGTCATACCAAGATAATAATGATCCACATTCTCTCGTGGCTCTCTTGCATTTAGATGTGTTGATATCAGTCATGAAATGTTATTAATGTGACTTGATTGCATGTTAAAAATAAGCGTTACAAATATTCTGCCTCTGAGCTTTTGTATTAAAACAGACCTCCAGACATATCTGGAGGAAAAAGGGTTAAGTAGGGTAATGGTTTACTAAGAGATTAAAGATCAATGATCCAACCAGGTCACGTCTTGAAACAAGTACAATAACCATCAAAATGCTTGCATAATGACACCTGGTCAAGGTGGTTAGTTATACTGTCAGCGTGCATTGCGGATTAACAATCCTCTCTATTCTCTCTCAGTTATCTGTTGCCATTGTTCATTTTCAGGATTAATATGGGCGGCATGAAGTACAAGCTTGAATACTTTACTGATCCCCATAGGGATTTTTTTGACCCATCCCTGAGGAGCAGTGGGAAGCCTTTGCAGAGACGGAGCTCAAGGAACTGGGGATCAAAACACTAACCTTCCAATAAGTGTATGACGCTTTTACCACCTTAGTCACAGGAGCCTCCAGTCCAATACTGAACAAACTACCTAAATGCTACTATACTCAAACGGTGAAAAAAGAATCCTTGTCCTCTTTTATAATACCTTATATAACATTTCACTTGGCTGCTGAGGGACACGCTACAACAAGATAACATACACACAACACTTGCATGGCTACCCCTTTCAAGGCTGGAGAATCGGAACAAATCCTTCCTACAACACAAATATTTCCTTCTTGTTATGACTACGCAAGTATCTTTTGTGCACATAAATAAAACATCTCACAACCTGAGATGAAAAACCAAAATGAGTTTATTTAATATCTCATTGCTCCGGTCCCAACAGGGGATACCATAATGGTTTGTCATTTGTTTCAATGCAACCCTAGACTCCTGCTTCATGAAAAAATGAATAAACGACAGCACCTACTTTAGCAGTTGTTTGGTTGCTCATCCATTTACATGTGCACCCAGGGCTAGTAGTCCTATTACCTTAAATTACCTACTCCCTCTATATTTCAATAAGTAATGGCTCAGCAAATTACCAAACTACACTATATTTTTGGTGAGTCACACATTCACTCGAGGGTATATTTCAGAAATCACAATTGTTATGTCTTCTCAATATCATTCTGTCAAGCAATCCAAATTTCTTGACAGACTTCAGCATGAAAGTAAGAAAATGTGAAAGCTCAAATGAAGATGGAAAAGAGATTATTATCTACAGGAAGAGAAGCTAAACTTGGCAAGTTTCAATCAGTGTAAAGAAGTGCATTGTCAGCACAACATCTTATCTAGTGACAGTTTGAGGATGTGTGCGTCAAGTGTTTGCGTCAAGCTATGTATCCTAACTTCATTCAATTGACCAAAACCCATTAAACTGATGTTTCAGCCACATACCTGCACAAATCAGCAAAGGCCTGAAAATTCAGCTTCTTCATCTTCTTCTCGCTGAGCCAATAGCCGACTCTCCGGCCTTTCAGGAATGTTTGCATCTCTATTGTGTGCCTTTTCCCTCTCTTCAGATGAATGTCGTGACAGAAGACTCAACCTGGATCGTCGACAAACATGAAAAAACTGTTTAACGTTTGTATCAAAAGAGCCGATAGTGAGCAATAATTATCAAGTTCCCGACTCCGTTCGTCATACATTACTAAAACAGCGCCAGAGGTGACACTTTCTAGCTTTCCAGACTGCCTCGTGGAAGTGAACGTCCTAGTAATTACCATTAATTACCTTAAACCCATATCACAATAAATGTGGTTCATCTACGAACCACTCACAGCTAACACAAGCTGCTAACGTTAGCTGGCTAGCTTGGCAATGACACTCAATAGCTAACCATTGGCATGCAATTCGGAAAGGCAGACTAACTCGTTAGTAAGGTTTACCTACAAGAACTGACTAAACAGATTCGAACCACTTAGAAATATCAAATGCGTTAACAAATGTTGCTTGACAATGGCTAGTTAGCTACTGACTTCAGTACGACAACGAGAAGGCAATGGTGAGCTAGCATTAACAAACCTGTAAATTTTAGCACAGTCCCCCCCTCAGTGTGTGTCCGCTTCAAAAACTAGCTCGGATAGTTTCCCATTCCCTGTCCGTCTGGTGAAGGAGAATGAGTTTAGGAGAAGAAAACAGGTGACAGCCCCAGCTGGACTCATGTAGAGATGTCTCTGGTGTTTTCACTCTCAGTCTCTAGACTGAGTTCAGTTGCTGCACACACCCAGGATCCAGGAGACTGATGCTCCCTTCATGATCCCTCGGAAAATGTCCCGCCTCATAGTCGCGTTGGTTTTTCGTGTAGCAACGTGACGACTAATCAACTTATCTGTCATTATTCTCAGTGCCCATTAAAACTTCAAATTGGTCCTGTTTTTTTCCCAACAGATGTCGACCATGTTACCGCACATGAAACGACCAAACACTTAAACTAATTCGGTGTGGTCTATCGATAATTATACGGAAATAAATCTGTTATGTTAAATTAGAGTAGTTGAACAGAGCACAAGGTGTCAGACTAAACGTGGTATAATGTTTAGTAAAATTTCAAGAAACTAATAATTGATTATGGCGTTGGTTATAACCCCTTTATTGAGCAGTATGGGGATTAACCCGATTACAGAGAGGTGTGTTCATTATTTGCGAAATACACTGACATTTTATTTATTTGTTGGCTGTTCACCTTGGTTCTGTAACAATACCGATAGTCTCTGAAGGCAACCTGGATGCGGTCAGACAAGTTCAGCCTTTTCCCTGCTAGAAGGAATTGCGGCCCGCGGCCCCGCTGGCTCTCAGATTAGTTTGTAAACGAGTATTTAAGGAAGTGATTAAGACAAAATATCGATCAGCAAATCCTGTTGGTGGAATTGTATGAAAATTAACTGCGTGTATGAGCTATTCATAGGGTCGTTGTAGCTTACATAATACGACTACCCTCGAGTCTATTAAGGATTCTATGAGGGAACTGAACATGTACGTATACAGTATTTCCGCGGCGCCTGTTGGTTAAAAATATGTCACAGTAGCGCCATCCACTGGAAAAATATCGTGCTGCGTTGGATAGTTTCATCGTTAAGGAGTTCGGATTTTCCATGCCATTCTGTGTAGATTTTTTTCTGTATTAATATTAACTAGTAGTAGTCGAATGTTTAAGACCCTATTTGTGAATAAAACAAGTATTTTGATACTTTGAGAAACAGAACAGACAAAAAAAGCCCTTTTTCACTTTCGTAAAAAGAAAAAAAACACACTGCTGGGGATACAAACAAACAGAAAAAAGTTCATGCCGTGGCATTTGCCCCAAATTAAAGCAAGTGTAATTGTAATATCCAATGAAAGTTAGAGATAAGATAAGCCTTAATTCGTCCTACAGTTGGGAAATTTCCATACAAACACTTTCATAGATATGATCCTTAGCAACGATAATTAGAGTGGCAATCAGGAGAGTGCTAACCTTCACCTCTGACCACAATCCTCTTTATTTGGATTAAGTCGTAAGGGAAGTGAAAGCCGTTTAGGGTCGCTGGATTTGATGTAGCCAATTATTTCAATTGAGTAGATTTTTTCTTTGTGTTTTCACAGTATGGGTCGTGCAGACACAGATAAATGGGTTTATAATGTTAAAATGAATAAATAAATCAAGTGCATCGAGGGAGTACCTATGCAAGACCAAAATGCAAAAAATAAAATAAAATACTGTACACCAGACATGGTTGTTAAAAAATTAAATAGTCTCAAAAGGTGTTAAAAGGTTATCAATTTTATTTATAATGCACTAATTTAAAGAGCCTCATAACGGAATTTATTTATTCTACATAAAACGAAACCAAAACGATCGTCTGGTATTCTAATACAGGAAGCATTTGTTCAGGTTTTACAAGTAGCAATAAACACTAATATTTTAACAATATTTTAATTGATGAATTACGCCAAGGCGGCAACCAAATCCTTAATGAATAAAACCTCACTATCACTGATATAGGAATGAATACAGTTACTGTACAAGCAATTGTAAATAGCTGGAGTTGTTGATTCTCGGTAAGTATTACGTCACTTCCGCCACGTGGTCTGAGCCCCAACTCCCGCCACGAACAGTCCTTTATCAACACGTCCCAGACCTGTGTTTCTTGGTGTCTTTTTGTTCGCGCTCTGTTCATCAACCAAAATGGCAGCGAGTCAAGTCGAGGCGGATTTCCAGGAGGACCCGGAGGCCCTCCGGGAGGCTCTGTGTGTGCTGGCGGGCAGCGACCCGGAAAACTGCTCCTATTCCCAGGTAAGAATGCATCTTGAATCCCCTTGTTCATCCGCCTACTTTCACCGTCAAATGCTGCAGGATTAAATACGAGATCGTGTGTCGTCTGGGACTTTGCACCATAAGCAAGCAGAACACATTTTTGATATGCAGTTGAAAGTTCTCCCGGTGGGTTGTAAATTGTTTTGGGAAATGTAAGAGTAAAACCTGAATCGTTTTGCATTTTGTCGCAACAAGATGTTTTATTTCCCCCGATACCCGAACAATGAGGTCAGAGAATACTAGAAACTGATAATTATAATTGGGGTTTTATCTTCAGTAGATTATAGGCTGCAGTATGTTTCTTTGTGGTGTTACAGGGTTATATGAAGAGACAGGCTGTGTTTGCCTGCAACACTTGCACAACGAGGGCTGCAGAGCCTGCAGGGATTTGTCTGGCCTGCGCCAATAACTGCCACGACGGACACGATATCTTTGAATTGTACACCAAAAGGTATTTTTTATACACACACACACATATATATTTTTTAGTGGTAAACTATTTTCTTCATCTTTTCATAACTAAATGTGTTTGTTTTTTTGTTGTAGAAATTTTTGCTGTGATTGTGGAAATAATAAGTTTGGGGAATTCAAGTGCAAGCTTATTCCTGTGAGTCCTCTGGCTTTAGAATTATTTCTAACTGAATTCATATCTTCCAGTTTGAATGATATTTATGTTCTGACTGTTCAAGGACAAAGCTGATGAAAACTTCAGGAATCAGTATAATCACAACTTCAGCGGCTGCTACTGTACATGTGACCGACCATATCCAGATACTGATGATCAGGTACTCATTTTATCTGTGCACATTCATTTCATTTTGTTTATTTGTGTCGTGTTTTTTCTGTCACTACACAAAACACCTTTTTTAAAATTGCTTAACAGGCCAACGATGAGATGATTCAGTGTGTGGTCTGTGAGGACTGGTTTCATAGTAGGGTAAGATAACCAGTGCTAATGATAGTTAACGCCTTCTCTTTCCAACATGCATTTAATCAACAATAAGCCATCTTCTCATTATGTTGTCATGTTGGTGTTTCACAGCATCTTGGTTGCACTTTAGTGGAACCTGAGGAGCTGCAGGAGATGGTTTGTGAAGCGTGCATGAACAGGGCACCTTTCTTGTGGACATATGCTGCACATTTTGCAGGTAATTTATCTGCCTGGGTTATTTGTATGAGATAGAAATGACATATCCATGTCAAGCTGTGCATACAATTTCTATCAAAATCCACAGATAATTTTCCACTTATTTTGCCTTTTAGTACCCCCAGTGATGGCTCCGCCTGAGGAGGGGGTAGAAGTCGATGCTGAGGATGAGGAAATCTCATTCACAACACAACACATTCACAAAAACCCGTCACCATCCACTGGTGCTGAGCAAACAGAGAAGGTGAGAAATCATGACTGAGGACTGTTTGCCTTGTTCTGTTTTTCTCTTGGAGAATTCACCATTTGCACAGTGAAAAAAAACAAGTAAACTGCTACTACCACCCACTGACTAAATATATACTGACTGATGTCAGCTTCACCTCCATAAGGGATGACTGAGATGATAACATCTGTTTTAATATCCTCTTCTGTGAATTTGTTATTAGATAAGATGGAGTGGCTGGATGATTGGAGAGTTGGTCTGTGGCAAGCATTGACCCTACTCTAAATTCTTCATGTTTTTCATTTTGTTTTTCTTCCACTGCTCATGGGTGATTTCAGAGAAATAAAAGTTAGTTTCCCTAAAATATCAACTTTTCTCAAACATAATTGACCTTTCGCACGTCCATTCAAAAGCCAAAAATACATTAAAAAAAAGATTCACTGTTATAGGAATATTGTTGCTCCATTCTCTATTATGAAGGTTCATTATGAGGAAAAGGGTTCTGTTGCCACTCAATATTTGGGAGGTAAGTGCCCTCTGTGTCAACATAGTGTTATTTGTGGCCACAAGATGGGGCTGAAGGGTAAGCAGGAGATGTTCTGTGGGTAGGGGGGCCTAGTCGTGCTCGTTGTAGCTATTAATCCTGACTTTCTCATTTTTATAAAAAATAGTTTTTGTTTTTTAGGTTAATGTGTTTTATATATTGTGCTCCTCAGTTAATGTTGAACTGAATTTGATATTTTTAAATATTTATTTTATGTAATTGTACAGGCAAACCTCAGTTTCCGACCACAATTCGTTCCGGAAGGCTGTTCGAACACTGATTTGTTCGAATTCCAAATACATTTTTCCCATTTCAAATAATGTAAATGGTCTTAATCCATTCCAAGACGCTAGAAAACTACCTTTTTTCGATGAAACGGCAGAAGATGAATGAATGAATGTTATTTCATAATGTCATTTATATATCAAATTGTATAGTAATGAAACACATCAAAGAAATGTAAAAGAAAGAAGCACGTGAAAGAAAGAAAAAAAACATCAACGTAATCAGGTTAGCCTAAGGTACGAGTTACCGTTGTCTTTTGGACAGAAGTTTACTGTAACTCGTACCATAGGAAATGGAACGCAAAAAATATTGAATACAGTAACCTAAAATAAAAAGCACATTACCGTCATGTTTTCTCTCAACTTTTCTCGCGCTTGGCGGCAAGAAATAATAATAATGGATTAGATGTATATAGTGCTTTTCTGGACACTCAAAGACGCTTTACATTAGATCCATTATTCATTCAGTCCTCATTCATACTTGGTGATGGTAGACTGCGTGTATAGCCACAGCTGCCCTGGGGCAGACTGACGGAGGCGTGGCTGCCAATCTGCGCCTACGGCCCCTCGGCCCACAGGTGGAGCAATCACATTCACACACCAGCAAGTGCCCCACGGGAGGCAAGGAGGGTAAAGTGTGTTGCCCAAGGACACAACAACAAATGACTCGGCGGGAGCAGGAATCGAACCGCCGATCTTGAATCATTGGATGACCCGCGATACCACTTAGCCACGGTCGCCTCAAAAAGGCATTCATTTCGCGTTCGACTTCCAAATTTTGCTCGACTTCTAAGACTTCGAATTCTGATTTGATCGATGTCTAAAGCGTTCGAAAACCAAGGTGTGCTTGTATTTTTCATTGTCAAATAGTGCAATAAGTTGGTCAAAAATGTTTAGTTTTTTTAATTTCAGGTAAACTGACGCACTTAAAACTTTTCTGTTGGACTAAGAAATGTTAATGAAATTATTCTTATAAATGGAACTATATTTTTGTTTTTAATGTTAATAGGGATACAATGTTATGCAGAGGTGTACTTACAGCAGTTTTATAGAAAAATATAGTCGCGGCAGAGAGTGGGGGAGCGCAACAGAAAACAATTGAGCAGCACCGCTCTAGGTAGTAATTAGGAATATAGTGACGCATGAGTCACTGCTTCTCCTTCTCTGGTGACAGCTTTGGCCAGGCTTCACAGCACAGCTTATTGTAAACGGGTCGCTTTCATCGCACAATGTCATCACATCATTCGCTGGTTAACTCGCCCGGATGAGTCAGCAGATGTTTTCTGTAGCCCCTGCCAATTTAACTCCGCAATTTGTCCCATCATGACTTAATTTGTATTTTAGGAAGTGGAGGACAAGAGTTCCTCTTGCAAACGAACTAATGTTGAAATGATGGGCAGCCCTGCACGGACTGTGGCGAAGACGCTTGTGTGCCGGTTGAGGGAGCTGCAGGTTCAGGGCCTGGAGAGGCCGAGACAAGGAGCGGTGTTCTGGCCTTACAGTTGGCGCTCTGAGCTCTGCACATGCATGAGCTGCAAGGTAGCCCGCACCGATCATTAAGAATACAGTACTTTGACAAGAATGTTACATGAGATCCATTGAGATGTCAGTGTCATTAAGTTTCTTTTAATGACTTAATTTTGTGTTGCACAGAAAGCCTATGTGGCTGCTGATGTTCCGTTTCTCATGGATCAGTCTGACACCATCCTGGCCTACGAGAACAAAGGCTTGGCTGAGCCTTTTGGACAACCCCCACTGATGGCACTGATTAACTCAATGGAACATGTACAGCAGCTGGAAGTCATTTACGGTGAGGGCAAATGGTTGGATGTATGGTCACTTTTTATTGATTCCCCTCCTAGGGATTTAATTATGTGTATCCTACAACTGCTCCTGGCAGGAATTTGTTTTCAGACAGAGTGGATGAACTGAAAAGTGAAAACTCCAGGAGAGATGACTGAAAGACAAATTACTTGTGTTGCTTCCCCAGGTTTCAAGGAGATGACAACTTCAATCGCTGCATTTTCAGACCAGTGTGTTGCAGAAGGAAAGGTGAGAAGCAAATGTCTGAGGACAAGTGTTGACTGGACTGTTAGAATTAAATGTAACACCTGAGATGTATTAGTTCTCATTTATCCAGCTGTTTGACAAAATTTGGTCAGTTATTATGTTTGGATCGTTATCTATGACCTCCCTCCCTCTAAATGTGAAATGTGACCCATTCCTTCCCGTTCTCTCAGATGGTGACTGATGAAGCTGTAAATCAGTTCTTCGAGGAGCTGCGGTCTGGAAAAAGACGTAAAACCAACACAGGATACCAATGAGAAGCAAGATGCGCTGCTACCATAGATGGTACAATGCTTTGAACGTTTACTGGGAAGAGACTCAATTGATCCTAGAACTCAATTAGTGCAGAACTGTTTTGAAGGTTAATGCTAGACTGCAGGTTTGGGTGTTGTTTAAAATGATGCCCTTAACTTTAAAACTCAGACATTACTTGAAGCATGTATGAACAAAAGAATGTTTCAGCGCTTTATGCTTTAGAAATATTTTCATGCTGTGATAAAACATGAACATGTTGCTATATGCATTCCTGTGAACAGTTTAAATTCCAGTTTTCTGAAGAGGCCTTCAGTTGGGACAACATGTATCAGAATGTAATGTCAATGCGTTACTGGTTAATGTAGGCTCATGTCAACCTTTTTTTTTTTTTTGCACACAAAACAACCCAACTGAGATCAAATAAATTCCTTTTATCAAACCAGTTTATTTTGAGGATGCCCAAGTTGACCACTGTTATGCTCCTTTTGAAGTGAGAGTAGAAAAATAGATTCAGTGAAACTAAATGCAACTTAATATCAATCTACAAACATGTTTCCATACCATTCAAGCACAAAGTACCTGTTATAATTCAACACAAGCAATCACACATTTCAGATGGTTCCATTTCAAAAAGGTGCTAAATAATACTATGTACACAAAACGAGCTACACTAGATCTCAGAATTATTTGATGCAGGCTGGTAGAAAAGAGCTTGCATAGGCATCAAAGTCACTTCTCCAATAAAAGCCCAGCCGCAGGCAGGGGAAGGCACTGACTTCTCTACAGCAAAGGGCAAAACAAAAGTTTTTATTCAATGGAACACTGTCCTGGAAATTAAAACAACTACTCAACATGAATATGAGGAGGAATTTGGAGTTTTGCATTTTTTCCCCATGAAGCAACTCGGATGGAAAAATTATTTTTCTGCTTGGCAACTTTCATAAACTGAGAGTTAGCATCTGCAGATAGTCCACATATTATTGTTACTTTTAAAGAAGGAAAAACGGGACAGAACATCTCCACGAATACGCATTAAAACATCGAACGATCGGCCCTCACATGAGAACAACACAGATTCTGAAACAATAAGTTTTATGCAACACATTCTTAGTGAGATTTCATGACAAAACAAGTACACAGTGATGTCCACTACAGTAAACCCAAACCTTCAACAATCACTACAATGTTCTAGAAACAACTTGAAAATCATCAGAATATGTGGACCTCAATTCATTATATACAATTTCCATTGGAAAATATTAAAATGCAATTGCCAACTACTCTTTCAATGAAAGGATCATGTTCCTTTTAGCTAACAAATGTTTTTTTCCTGGAGTGATGATACTTGTGAGGTTGTATTCCAGCTGTGCGCACTTTGTATGGAGTTGGATGTGCAACCGTTGCAATTCTTGAACAGTACATCTCATGGTATCAACACTGTGTAGGCCCATTATTTCTAATGAGTTGGCAAGATTTAGGCCTGATAACTACATGCATGGTGTTAGCATTTGGGTTTAATGAGATACAACTCTAGCAGCCATTAAAACTGCAGCAAATGTGTCCGTAGTGAACAAAACAGTCAAATAAGCAGCTAACACGGTTTGAAATATAATGACATCATACTTGAGTAAAAGTAGCTAAAACGTAATATTCCTGCACTGATTAAGGCTAGATTTGACTACTTGATGCTATTGGATCAAACCAAACATGAGGGAGCTCTAGCATACAACCACTCTTAAAATCTGATATGTACAAACAGACCTGACTAATGATGGGAGCGTACAGTACTGAGATTGTCTAAACACCTGTGTGTAGCGCAGTAATGCACACACAGACAAGCACACACCAACAAAACCCCAGCCTGATTGCTGTAACCTGTCAGTTGTCGCGGCCCATTCAGCCTCCATTGCATCTCAGTAATGAACCGGCCTGTAACCCTCCTACCCGTCCAGCCCCTGTTTGACAACCTGGGCTCTGCCCATCCTAGGGCTGTGAGAGTCTGACACAATTATCAGACTGGGTTACCAGAGAATGTTGTGCTCTGATGACCCGTTTCCTGTCAGATCAAATTTCTGCTTTGTGCGACCAAGCCTTGGCTCCTTAATGACCAGTTCTGCAGAAACGGGAGGGGAAAAACCAGTTTGCTATAGGCAAATTTACAAGAAGAAATGTTAATAAAAATCATGGGAGGAAAAGAATACAGCCAGACAATTTTACACATGATTTTATCGGTATACTCTTTCCTTTACTCGATGCTATTGTTTGCTTGTGTAAACTGAGATTCTTGTCCTACTCTACCCATTCAATGCTGAAAACAATCAAGAGACAACTTATGTGAGAGTTCATCAGTTCATAACTGAGCTACATCAAGAGTTGTGCCTTGCAATGCAGAGTTCACACAGCATAAACTTAACCTCTCACTTTATACTCAGTCCATCCCAGTGAAGCCTGAGTCATCCTCTAAATGAGAAGGATTAAGCAGGCTTGCAGAGATCAAGCTTCAACAACTAACCTGCAGCTCTTACTCTTTCCATACTCTGACTGTGTGACGGATAGCACAGTGTGATAGAGGTAGGACAAAAGAACAGGTCCTATAAATAGCAACCACAGATCACCTCTTTTTCCTTCTCTCCAACACACATACATATACACAGGCACGCATTTAGTGCTTTGCCATCCAATGTTATGGACAACCATTCATCAAACTTTCCCTTTTCCTCAACTCAACCCCTGGTCCTCCACTGGGGTTAAAGTGCAGATTTCTTATAAGGGTAGTCAGGCTTGCTGGGAGACCTGCGGTCTCTGGAAATCTCCTCGATGACACTGTTCCTGTGAGGCTGCTGGAGGGGCCCCAGTCCTAGTGATTCCCCAGCTAGAAGCATCTCTTCTGGTGCATCTCTAGATCCTGTGTTTCTGTCCTCATAGGTGTCCATGTTCCCACTAGGTGACCTTAAATGACTTAAGCCGTGAGTCAAATCAGTTTCGTTTGATCGGCCCCTTTGGATGTGCCCTATTCTAGGATGGGCTACAGAGGGACTAGGAAGGACTCCGTCATGCCTCTGGGAGGTCATTGTGAGGACATCCAGACGTAGTGGGTCTGGGGCAGTCCGTGCCTGCGACTGAGAGTCAGAAATGTAGGAGGCCGGGTAAGAGCCAGAGGGGGTGCAGCTGTGACTGTAGAGATCCGGTCCTGCAAAGGAGGGCAGAGGGTGAGTGGAGGTTGGGGTTGCAGGCCGGCAGGAGAAGTCGTAGAGGTCAGGAAACTCGGCTTGAGCCTCCAGCTTGGGTTCAGGAGCGTGTCGCTTGCACGAGTGGCCGTGTCCAGGACCGTGGCCGTGACTGAGGCGGACCGAAGGGCAGGGCCCAAAGGACAGATGGTGGCCGGAGGGGCCCATGGGACTGTGAGGTCCTTCCCTCTCCATTTCTGCTATGTGCTGCTCCCTCAGGGACAAGACCGAGACACCCAGTGCGATGTCAGGCATGAACTCCCTCATAACAGGCTCCATGTTCATCTGCTTTAGAAAACAAATGCAAATGTGTCAAGCCACAAAGCAAATGGGTCCACTCATCATCCCTGGCACAAACCAGCGGGCTATATTTGAACAAACATGGAAAGTAGCACAAGGACTCTGGGTTGTAACACACACACTCACCGCTTGTCGGTCAGAAAGCAAGGGTCGGCCCATAGCCTGTGGGTTGGTGCAATCTGGGGGCTGGGGCCTGGGCACAGAGGAGTATTCTGAGCTGCCATGCTTGGTGGCTGCATGGCGCTGGACCAGGGTGCGGTTGCAGGGGTAGGAGAAGGAACGGGTAGGGGTTGGCATGGGCACACGAGGTCGCCAGGCACCTTTCAGTTGGGCGTGACTAGGTGTGGCTGGAGGGTGGTACGGGGGAGGGGGAGGAGGTAGGGGAGGGTGGAAGCCTGCTACCCCTTCCATTTCTGTGAACATGCTATCCATGGCTGGGCTGCTGTTTACCCGACATCGACCCACCTGGCGCAGTGCTAGAATTGGACTTTCGTCTCCAAACCGTTCGTCAGGAAAGAATTTATTTGGATTCTAAGGGGAAAAAAACAACAAAAAACAAGAAATGTATAAAATATTATCGTGTTTGAAAAAGCAAACCTCATTTTAAGCTTCTACTAACTTGTAATAGTTCAGTAGCTCCATCTGCTAGACCAAACTCCCTCAGCACTCGTAGCTGCAGCTCATAGCTGACAGTCGCTCCTTCACCACAGTTGAGGGCGTAAGCTCTCTGGACCTGCTCCGTGTGCCGCAGCTCCTGCAGCCTCCTGATCATCTCCTTTACTGCAGACAGCTGAGGCACTGAAGGATACACACAATACAAACATACCCATTGATGGATTTTCCATTTACGGTCCCATTAACACAACATATTAATAATTCATTGATTCTTTGTTTTGGCCCATCTGGGGAGCTCAGACTGAACCAAAGGGAAACATCTTGTTAAAGGATATTTAAGCAGTTAGAATATTTACTGAACGGTGGTGTATTTTTGTTTCTGTGTTTTATTTAGTCGTCCTTCGATGATTTCCTTACCTGGAATTTCGTTTGCCACCACTGATGGGGCTGTGGTTGAGCTGCTTGCCATTTGCTGGTGGCTGATCATGTGACAGCACTGGGGCACGGCGTTGTTCACCATGTAGAGTGTGTCTGGGACGTTGGACATGCGTACTAACCGCAAACGCACCAGGTCCGTCTGTTCCACCATCATTTCATCCAGCACAGACTGAAGACAGGCAGACGACAGAGAAAAAGTGAGGTCGAATTTGTAAAAAAAAAAAAAAAAAGTATTTCGTCTTACATGCAGCTCAAGGACACTGAGAAGGATTTGTAAATTAGTTTCATTTGATTGACACTTCATCTAATAATGACTCTCTCTGGTCTCAGGATACGTTCATAAATATTCATGATTCTGGAAGGTTATTAGGAAAAGTGTGCAAATGCACGTAAATTGAATTTCAGTCAAGTTGATGTCGGCAACTATTAAAAATGTTGAGTATGCATAGCAGCAACTGGATTTTATTAGAAATTTTAAGATATGAACAGGTCCACAAATTTTCTAAGGCACATAACAGCGAGTCCTCTACTCTCTTTGATGATAGCTGGAGGGGATAATCCACTGCGTCCTGAGATCTCTGAAAGCTCCATTAATCAGAGGTCAATGAGCCATACCTTAGCCTCTTCCACATAGGGGGAGAAGAGGCGGGGGCGCACATAGATGCCAGCGTTCTTCTGCCTTAACCAAGCATTGGCTTTCCCCCCCTCAGCTGTGGGTAGCATGTCTGAAGGAGGGGTGCTTATCAAACCCCTTTTAAGCTGTAAAACAGGTTGAAGACTGTGAATCAAATCTCACTTTATGAAGGTCGCTTTAACTGAGGCGGATACTTTCACACAACAGCGAACAACTGATAAATTGCAGAATAGTACTGACCGCATCAGCCAGGACGTCACTGTTGGGGGGTAAGATGTGCTCGGTTCGGATGAAGGGCAGGAGAGGAGACAGGATCTCCTTTAGCTCCTCCACATCCAAGTCTCTCCTCTTCACCCCTCTTTTGTTTACGCTGTGGGCTGTGCCGCTCAACAGGTTGGGCTCTGAGTAAATGAGGACAAGAGTAGCCATCACCAACTTTTTTTAACATAATGTAAATGAGTGTGACTATTTTTCACCAGGATTATGCATTAAATGCTTTTAAGTCAAGTTGCTGGCCTTTTTTTCCCCCCACATCATTCAGGAAGGTCTATTTAACAAATTATGGATAAACACTGCAGTGCCTGCGGGTATATTCACCCTTATAATAATATGGATACTCTTCACCATAAACCTCACATCACACACAATAACATGATAATAACTATAAGGCTACTTCCTGCTAACCTGGGGAAGTCTGGCTCCTTTTTGGAGGGTCTGGTAAGTGGGCAATTTCCTAAGAACCATTAGGGGGCTGCTCGGAGGTTAATTATAGACTGTATTATCTTACCCCTGTCTGCCATCCTCTTAATAAGCTGCTGCTCGCCCCACTTCACAACATACTTGAGAATGTCCTGTTCACTCGCCTGTTAATGAGACCAAGGGAAAGCGAAAGGCAGACATATATAGGACAGGGACAAAAAAAGTTATTATTAGGACAAGATTACATGCTCTCAATATTGGAGCAACTGTTAAATAAGAATTTAGTGAAAATGTACTATGATCAGGCAGTGCAGCAGTAAAACTGAGGGCTGACTGGTTTATTTGTGCAGCTTGATTAGAACACTTCACCTCAACCATCTGGTCTGACATGAGAGTAGCTGTGCAGTGCAGGTGACAGCTCAGCTTTGATTAGGTTCTGGGTTTGAAGGCATTGCCCTCAAGGGAACAGTGTTACTCAACTTTGCAGACTCCAAATGTTGCTGTTGTGTACATTTGTGTGTACTTGGGACAGACACAGATTATTTGAGTGTGTATGTGTGTGTGTGTGTGTGTGTGTGTGCTGTATTTTTCACCAAGCAATCATGGAGAGAAAGTCAGACACGTTCTGCTGACACTTAATAAGTGAAAATGTGAAATGTGTCCTCCATGTCTGACGCCACAAAGTGACAGGAAAGGTGATGTTCCATTTCCTTACCTGTAGGTAGTCCGACTGTATTGCGCTGAGAAGATGCTCTTTGCTGAGCTCATAGAGAACATCTGAGGTGACAACCTGATTGAACTCCTCACAGAGGAAGTGCATAGCCTGCCTGTGGACCCATTTGGAGCCATATGGCTGGGAGCTCCACTTCAGGATGGGAACGAGTGAGTCCAGAGACAGGCTTTCCACAACTATGTCCTCACAACCTGAAAAACCAAGGAGATTAATGAGTTAATGTGCTGGAATGTTTAGCTTTCCAAAGAAAGCTCAGATCTTATGTCTAGTAATATAATACTTCATAAAAGTTAAAAGAACAAACAGTTGAATGTAGATGAACTAAACTATTATTAGAATAAAAGTTGTAATTGTACAACCACTAGCAGACCATCGGTAGTTCTGACTCATATCCACTGAACCAAGGAGTCCCCCCAGTAGCCCCCACATCCTCCTTGCCGTGTTTCCTAAATCGTGCACATACCAGAACAGCAGGCAGTGGTTTAACTCTGTAACACATCAACCCACAGAAATGCCTTTGATACCTTGATGTGTTTCAGTCTTAAACTGTGATGCGTAAACAGCCTCAGGAAACACGATGCCAGAGCAGAAATGCAGACGCTGCAAATATGTACACATTTCTTTAAATACTTATATACAAAAAATTAATTGAAAAGCAACACAACCTTTAATGAATAATATACCTGCTGCTTGAGCCATTAAAAAGAGAGCAAGGTTTAAAAAAATCTCCTAATCACTGACAATCAAAGTCACTCACAATAACAAGGATCCTTGCACACAAAATCTAAGTAAAGGCATTGTTCCCAACCCCAACACACCAGACCATCAGTGGCTCTTATTCTCAGATCAATAAAGTTTAATATAAAACAAATATCCATGGATATGATGCCAGACTGATCGACGTGCAGTTAAAGCTTCTTCGAAAAAAAAAAAAGCATTCCAGCTTCCTTATTCTAAGCTGTCCTGTGCATTAGCCATGATTATGCAAGTGGTGAAGCTCCTCAGGGAAACACTTATCTTAAACTGGAAGAGCTACAAAACATTTCTGGTTTGGCTCATTCCAGTATTTCACTTTTGGATCTTATACCTCTCCTAAAAGCAGACATAAGCATGTATGCAAAAAGGCAGACAAAACCCAACGTGGGACTAGAGTCTCAGGAACAGTTCAGCTCTGTGCCAGTTCTTTAGAACTCATAGCAACAGCACTTTTTTTTAAAGGGTTAGGGTTAGGAAGCGCTTTCATTATGAGCCAGAGGTCACAATCAACATTACATCAAATGCTGTCCTGGACTGACAAGAACACAAAAACAGCAGATCCACACTGCAGTACACTACAGTATATTCCTTGCTGCTCAGTGTTTCCAAATCACAATGTCTCCAAAGCATATACACCATCAACTGCACTCACTATCTTAAAAAATACGAAAAATATCTGGAAGTCTAAATGATGATGTACAAACGAACATCCTGAAAAATAATAAGGGTGAACAGAGACCTCAAGTTCTCCACAATATCTTCCATGAGTCAAAACGTGACACAGCCAGAGGCTAACAGTCAAACAGCACACAGGTAAAGCAAATGACAGAAGAGAGGTTAGCACATCTCCATACAGAAGATCTGACGGACGCCTCTCTGCTGCCCCCACCAAAACTTGTAGCAGCTACTGAAGTCACCAGAGGTCAGATGGAATTATTTCACAAATAGTTCTTAGATGGCGATATCATTTTGTAATTTGGTGTTTGAAAAAGGCCATAAAAAAGCTATCCCTCCAATGGTAATGACAAGTTTAATGGACTGGAGCCACAAAATAGACAGATAAAGGCGATGTGGAATAATATGACACCGGGTCAATCTGAAGCGTCTCACCGCATTCCACATGGAGGTTTCATGGGAACTGATTAGAGTAGTGCAGAAGGATAAGATGGGATAAAAATATCCTTACATAAGGGCTTGATGGGGTGGGAAGGATGGAGAGTTGATGGTCTGTGTTGAAGAGGGTACCCTCATATGGTATTAAGTAATTTCATCTCGACTTTATAAAACTGTGTTGAGTGACAATGACTTGTGTGTTTGAAAAATACTACTTTAAGCAGTGAATTTCACAGGTAGGAAGTGTACAACCCATAATGAGTTGCTGACAGAAACTCAGATGTCCTTTATGCATGAGTGTCAGTTGTCACAAACAGCCCTCCAAGGTACATCAGACTTTTTCTGGCAGTTTCAGCTTAAACAGACAACAGCTCAAGCTACATTTTTACTGCACAGCTGTATTTTGCATACGGCAATGCTAGGCTTGTGCTAGCCGATCGCCACTATGCCATAGGCGAAGTATATTCCAGAGTGGCTACAAGGTTTTTAGCCTGAGTAGCCACAACGGCGTTCTTATTTTTAGGAAAAAAAGGCTAAAACTTACAACTTTTTTGGACTCATGAAAATCCCCGAGTGATAACATAAGATAACAAACTTTTTCTATCACTAGGCGGCGCGAATGCTGACGGAAATAGCCGAAGTGACCTGAACGCTCCTGATAATTAAATATGCACTCGGGTCATGATCTCCTCTCGTCCAATTTTTACAAGCTAAACCCGCAAATTAGTGTACGACAAGGTGAGGATGATTGATCGAAAGAAAATGAGAATAGAGTGTTTTATTGTAGGTTTTGTGCTAAAATTCTAATTGAACAACAAATGGTGAATGCTGAGAGGGGGTAGGAGTGGTGACAGACTGATCAGAAGGTAAATGAAAGATATTATCAGGTCAGGCCCTTGTGGAATGGCTGACCAAAGACACAGATGAAGCCACAATGGCCTCCGGATCAAAGGAGGAAGATTCTACAGAGGGAGAGGATGATCTTCCCATAGATCTGTCAAAGTCACATTCAGACTTTTAATTTTTGCCATGTATCATATCTTGCTAAGAATCAAATTTATTAAAATCAAAGTGTCTAAGTCAAAGTTAAAATGTCTTCTAGTCCAAGTAAACCTTACAAGTAAACATTGAGTAATATTTTCTATGACTGTATCTTCACATTGTGAATGCAAGTTTTCAGTTGTTGAATTTCACATTTATACCTGCATAAAGTAGAATAGAAATAAAGACAGTTAAGCTTGAACTATTGACTTTAGTGTATTTTTGTAGGTAAACTGAACAGAAGATTTTGCCCTCAGAATGCACCAGAATGCAGGAAAACAACCACATTTTCTAAAATATTTCCTTGGGGAGGGCCGCCGGACCCCCCTGTAGGGGGGTGGGGTATCCTTCCCACACCCCCGCGACAAGCGGCGCCGCTGCCTTGGACACAGAATGTGGCTTTTTGTGGCTTACTCAATTCTTTTACACTGAGCCACAGTGGCTTAGTCATACTACCTCCTAGTGCAAGTCCAGCAATGTATAAAGTTATTTCTAAGAAAATTATGAAAACTAACCACATGATTATTAACTGATGAAATGATCAAAGATAGTATTGAGGGTTTCAATCTATTTGGCCAGATTTTAGTCAGTGAACACATAATGAATGAAACTGGAGTCGTGCTGGACAATTAAACAAATTTAAGGCATTGACTGAAACATTATAAAGCTCTTAGTGTCCAAATTTTATTAAAAACTTTTAATGAGAGAATAAATGCATACACTGAAGTAAAAAAAAAAATCTAGTCACATGACAAACTCAATCTGATATACTGTATTCATGTCTTTACATATATGTATTGTCACAAAGCCCAGTCATTAGCCCAAGCACCACTAGACATGGCCAATCGAGCTACTCTAGAAGTAATTTCTCTTTTGATGTGTTGGACATGTATGTGATATGAACCTACCTTGAGCCAGCATACTGAACTCCAAGAACAAAGCGATGTGATACAGCTCCATGGCCTCCTCAGTGCGTGTGCTGGCTCCACGGCCAGAAACCAGAGCCTGCACCTCACCCAGGCTGCCTGCCGAGGGGCTGCCACGCAGCACCAGCCCCAGCTCCACCACATCTGTGTACATGCAGTGGAGAATAACCTGCACATACTTCCGTGGAATAATTGACTCGTCCAGAACGATGCGGGTGGGTGTCTGCAGCGTGCGCTCTGTCATTTCCTCTCCAGTGCGAATGCGCCTCTGCAAAAGGTTTCTAAAGAAAGGAGAACGTGCTGAAAGGATAGCTTTGTGGGCCCTAAGGTCCTCATCTGGGGTCCCAGGACACCCAGTTCCTCCTGAGCTCCCTGTGGGTGCTGCTGCCACGGCCCCTCGTTCATTACAGCTCTCTATCATCTCAGAGTCTGAGGAGAAGCTGAGCAGAGCATCAAAGTAACACATGTAGTCAAACAGGCCCTTCATGTCGGCCTCCAGCGAGTTGGGTGTACCAAACTCCTCACTGAGCTGAACCAGTACATCCACGTTCTGAAGCCTGGTATCCTCTGCTCCACCCACACCAAACTCCCCGGTGTACAGGTAGTGAAGAAGGGCAGAGAACATGGGCACATCGATACCAGCCGTCTCTATGTCCATGAGAACCTCTGCTCCGTAGCCGGGGGATGAAGACAGGAGAGTCTTGAAAAAAGGGCAGCGGGCAGCTAGAATGGCACGGTGTGCTGGGAAACAAGTACCTTGGAAGATGAGGTCCACATCAGTGCAGTACTTATGCTGGTAGAGGGCAGCAAGGTCCCTTTGTAAGCTGGGGGCATCAGCACGTGCCAGACTGGCCTGGAAACTTAGCTCCTTGAGGGCTGCTGTGCCCTCGTATTCCTCCACCAGGGCATTTGTGTCACGGACATCCCATCCTGACAAAAGCTCCCTCATCTGCCGCGCATGATCTGCAGAGCGGCTGGACTTTCTCCTCTTGATGAACCTCCGTTTGAGGGTGGCCAGACCGAGGCTCTTCTTCTTCCTGTCTGTGGGCCTCTCATGGCTGTGCTCCAGGCTATACAGCTTAGACTCCCAGCCATATCCCTGCTGAGAGTAGGATGATGTCCCTGAAAGCAACACACAATGCAGGTCAGTTTTGTAAGGAAAATATTAACGTACAGTGGATATAAAGAGTTTAGAATCATCATCTCAGAAATGCGTCGGACAACAATGATTGTATTTCCTGAAAAAAAACAAAAAATAAAAACGGCTGTATGAGGCTCTTATTTGACCCCAACACCTGTTCACTCTTCCAGCCAGACCGCTAGAAACACAATCTACCTCTCGTACCCTCGTGGTGTGGCCAGCTCCATCACACCAATGTACACCACCCTCACCCAGCTACCCAAGCACTTGGATCTGATTCAGTGGTAGAAAAACACAGACAAAATTGGTTTATTTTGTGCCATTTTTGTTTCATTACAGACCAAGTACCACTTTCTTTGTCCTGCTTCACTCCTCTCATTGAACTTCAGTCTTTTTGGACACTTGGGCCCAATCAATGACAATAAATAGCAGTCTTTTATGGCATGAAAGATGGACCTCTGTCAGCAGAGAAAGCTCTGCCAAGGCGATCCTCTCTGCTCTCCCTTCCCCTGGCATCCATCAGTGTGACGAAAATAGTAATTGTTCCAATACTGTGAATAATCTGAGGACTAACCATGCATCTATGCAGATCAGAATAAACCACAGGGGTCTCAGGGGACACAGAGATAATTTGGTGACTCTAACAGTACATGAGTATATCTGACATAGTTAACACTCCATCAAGTTGGATCATAATGTATACACTGATGTCACTGTAACACTCTAGTGGAAACACATGTTGGTTGCAAATGTCTCACTGATCTGCTTGATTGATTGATTGATCTGAAATACACATGTTGATCAAAATACTTTTTCAAAATGAAATCTAAAAAGTAACACAAATAAACTCATACAAATCACAGCTATGCATGTCTAGATTGTGTACATTGAGAACCAACTCCAACATGGAATTAGAGCTTCATTTTGAACTCTCTACGTTGTTTTATTTTTCTTTCTCTCCGTATCTGTCTTTCATAAACCTTAAAAATGTAAAAAGCATCCGTTTGGTGGTGGAAAATACCATTCAGGTCAACGGTATCACTGTTTAACAGCTCTCATGCACTAAAATATACCGCTTTTATGAACAATTTTATCCAAAATGTGAGTTTGGCAGTGCTAAACATGCTGCACAGATGCTCAGTGAAAGATCTGGAAATATGAGAATACAAATCAATCTGTCAGAGCTGAGTTTCTGCTAACTATGCTCTCAATCATGGTGGTCTGAATTAAATCATAGATAAGACACATACCTATGAACGTCTGCTGTGACGGTGCGTTTCCCCCGATGCGTGGGGAGCATGAGTGTGGATAGCTGGACCCATTGGCACCCATCCTCACGTCTCTTCACTTGCTCTTTGGGCCTCCCCCCTCTTGCTGAGTCATTCTGCTCAGACGTCGTCTTCCTCGCTGCTCAGTTGTGGGTCGGGCACGGATCCTCTGAAGTCTCCTCAGAGCCCCGGGCCCAGACTGCCATGCCTGGTGGGAAGAAGATGACAAGAGGACGGAAAGAACAGTAAAAGACATGTTAAACTAAAGAATGAAAACTTGTTCGGAATGTTGCTGACTAACATCCTGCAGGGAGTACAACATGATGAGTTTGGACTGTTTGGAGATAACGAGTGGCCAGAGGCATCAGCGCTATGGAAGCTGAACAGAAGGACATCTACTATTATCTATCACACCAATTTCAAGGCAAAACTCACTCATCACCGTCTTTAAAATATAACAGGCCTGGAATTTGTGCTTTTATTATCAGTAAGACCATGTGGTCAGGTTTCTGTAATCTTAGGTTAATGGAGCCTTCCTGTGCTTGTCCCACAGGTCACACTAATTACCATTTAGCAACAAACCTAAGGCAGATGTTTGGAAGTATGATATAGGCACACAGCACTGATAGGGATACTGCAGGGTTGTCTGTAGTAGAGCGTTTTTTGTTTTTTTTGTGGATTGTTTAAAAAATGTCACTGGTGAAATCAAAACTTTTCAAAAAGCAGATTAAACATTTTTATTTTCCATAAAAACATGGTCATGCATAAATAGAATCCTGTGCAAGATGTGGATCATATTTGCTTGCAAAGCAGTGGTGGCTGGAGTGCTTAAAAGACAGATATTGCCGGTTGTCGTTACAAACAGCTACACAGCAAACTTCTTTACTCATATCTGAAAAAACAAACAAAAAACAAACAACAACACTGCTACAAATATGAAGAATATGAAATGATGGGTCAATTCAGCCCAAGCAACATCACAAAAACCACCAAGTGCCAAATGATGCATTCAGACAAGAAAAACAACAGATGATATTACATAACAAATGTAAGCACCGACCACATCACAAACAAGATGAGTCTCACTTGAATACTCAAGTCTTAAGTAAATGAATTGATTTCCCTTGAATTTTTTGTTTTTAATCAAGTTGATAGTAGACAACAATTAAAATTCTACACACAAGAGAGCTCATCAAAAATAAAACTTCTAGGATGCAAAACAATGTGTAATTCTTCTTCTTTACCTTTCGGCTTTTCCTTTCAGGGGTCGCCACAGCGAATCAATTGCCTAACCCTGTCTTCTGCATCCTCTTCTCTCACACCAACTACCTTCATGTCCTAATTACCATGAGCAAAATCACTAATTATCATTAACAAAAAACCACACACTAGAGTAGTCATGCAGGGCACCTTTTTACAAGGGAGCTTTATGATTGAGTTTTCACTTCCTTTTTGCATCACTGGGGTGAAATATTTTAATTTGTCACAAATCTAATGTATAGGATTATCCAAAAAATAACTACCATATATTTTTTCATTTTGTGTGCTACTAATATCTCAACACACTGTTTTCACAGATGACATTTAAACAGTTAGCAAAAGATAAAATGTGAAACATTCAAACATTTTTCCTTGAACTCCAAGTTAAACATGCACTGAGAGCCTCTGTAAGTTAAAGAAAAATGTCAGAGAGATGGATACAAAAACAAGTCATAACCGTAACCCTAATCTGTTTAATTATGTTTTGGTTTCACAAATGATAAGACAAAAAATGTTGTGCATCAGACGTGGGGAAATGCAAAGACTGCAGGTCAGCTATCAGTTTTCTTTCAGGTTCCTTGGGTCAGTGAACTACTCATGGTGATTGGCCATTCTTCTGCTCTATTTCTTACTGCCAGTACCTACAACAGCAAACCTGGCATCTGTTCACTCAATCAGGCTGTTAATTATGGCTTTATTTCAACTAGCAAGTGAATTGAAGATCAAAATTCAAATTATCCACAACATCTATGTTATGAGTGGTATTGCGTGAATACTGTACTTCATAAATACTAAAAGGAGACTTTGACAAATGATTCACTTCTCTTCACTTTTCAATAGTGTGATATAAAACATTATACATACTGTATTTACTCAGATTTTGTCTCCCCTCTACATAACCACAGCGCAATGGAAGGATTGTTCAATTCCAGTCTACTAGTTTTTCCTTCATACAGTTCTAATAAATCATTGTGTCTGCCCATGTAAAGCGGCACTCCACAGCCTCCCAAGGGTTCAATGGAAAACCACTGCCTCTCACTCCAAACACACAAATACTCAGCAGGCAGTCACACTGGAGATCTCCTATAAAAATGTTGGTTGATCCTTATTTAATTTGACTGCTTTAAATATGTGCAATTTTCATGGGACTTCATTTAGCAAAAATTTGAAATTGAATGTGAATATGTAAAAGAAAAGGAAGCCCCCGGGATATATATAGTTCCATGTTTACAAAAGAAGCAAGACAAGGTGTGTGTATGTGTGTGTGTGTGTGTGGGGGGGTGCTAATCTTCAAAGGGGAAGAGCAGAAGCAGACTAAAACAAAGCAACCAACAAATCACTCTGACTCCCAGCTAAGCAGACTCAAAGCTTTAACTCATTCAAATGAGTGTACCAAATTTAACTGCAGCTGCAGTGCAGAATTCTAAAAGCATAATTTAGGACAGCGTTTTCCTTGACATCTCAATCATACCATTCAACAAGAAATATCTCGATATTATGTGTTCAATGTTGATATTAAGGCCCTTTTGTGGTGGATGAAACAGTGCAGTGTTTGGGCTGCGAGCCACAGACTGAGGGAAGGCAGGCGCTGGCTGAGCTGGACTATACGTCCCTAATGAGAGGTGACAGGAGACACTCCCTGCCCCCATCTATCTTTTTCTCTCTACACACATACAAACATGTGCACCCTTTCAAACAGCTCACCTTCTCTCAGTCTATCATTAGGTTTCAGCTACAGACAGAATCCCAGCCTCCCACAGCACATTACTAAACAAAATTGTCTGGTTCAAGAGCAGGAACAATATATCGTTAAAATTACACTTCAAGGCACATTATCAATAATGTGTGTGGATTTCTTCATCATATAAAAAAAGTGGAAACTATAGGTAACTAGATTTCTTTGGCAGTCAGCAACCCCCCAACTTCATAGCACATTATTATTTCAGTGCAGAGTTTCACTGAAACAAAACAGCACTAACAAAACACCATCAGCCAGCATTTTGAAAAGTGACAGAGGTATTAAAAGCAGAATGGCATGATAACACTCAACATAACAGTCAACATTAATGTGAAGAAATATTTATGTTGAATCCTGTGACTTAAATGATGAAATCATCATCTTATTGATAGTAATCAGCACTGTTAAAATCTCAGGCCCTAATGTTTAGACGAGCAACCACTGTGTCAGTATCAGAACCAGGATTGTGATGGAAATTCGAAAATTAAAAGAAAGCATCATAAGAAACATATACTATATACACATACATATTTACTATATACACACATACTTAACTGGTTAACAAAAAAAAAAAAGCCCATCACATCCAAATAATTAAAATACAATAAAAGAATGTCAACCAATCCTCTGATTACAATTTATAAAGGTTTTAAGAGGAGAAAAAATGGTTGTTTTCAAACAAGCTTTTAAATGTCCTGTGGAGAGTCTTTGTCATTATGTGCCTATGTGACAATAACACTGCTGCAGACATTAATTAGAGACAGTTGGACACTTTTGGATAGTTGATACAGTTCATTCTTAAAATGGTTCTATTAAGCAAAGGAACTTTGAGCAGAAAGCAGAACTTTATAACAGACTGACCTCCATGGAATTTATGTGTCTGCCCTCATTCCATTGAAAGATATGGAAGTGTAATACAGATCACAAATAGAAAGGAGCAAATTATTCCCTTGGTAACGATGATTTTATATTTTGCCTGAAATGAGAGCTGGGGAAATAAAATTTCAGCAGCAAACAGACTGTTGCCTGTGTTTTTGCCAACCAGGTCAATTAGTATAATTAAGGGTACAGGAAACAGATCAGGGATCAGAACAGGCTAGAAACAGCAGACAAAGACCGACAGAGGGAACAAAAGTTCCACAATGATGACTCACGGTGGACGATTGCTGGATTGCCAGGTCAATATGACATTTGACAGGCTGTGCTGTCAACGGATAACCTTTTACTGTTGGTGGCATGATGCATACAGACAAAGGTGGATATCATACAGAACCCTAAGCAGTCACATGTTCTTTTCTTTTGGACCTTTCAGTGCCTGTACTTGCGCCAAAAATTCAATAAAGAATACTGCACACACTACAGCTAGACGATCAATCTGAAGAGAATGAATGTCAGTCCAACAAACAATAAGCAATGGTTTGAGGTGACCTATCGATGCTCATTGTCAAATTCTAGCCTGAGTAAACAGCATTCGGGCCAAAGTCCGGCTCTGTTGGTAAAACGTATCAAGTAGTTGCAAACACAATAACTTTCATACAAGTAATGGACTTCTGAACATGTAAGGCCAATAATTACATATCATTATGTGACCTTGGAGTATTCACTCAAATACTTCTGCTTCCCCAAATGAAAAGGTAGAAAGACAATCACACACTTTCAGTGCAAGGTTCATTCCAACTAGAATGTCAGAAGATTACCAAAAGGATTACACAGTCTGCATGCAGCTCCTCAACACTTTAATAGATGGGGAATAAAACCAACCAAGATTATAAAACAATATTAGAGGAACCCCTTGAATACCAATACAAACAGGATCATTTGTGTGTGATATTTGATCCAACACAAGATTTGGAAGCAAATGGAGAAATTGTCATGATAATGTCCGACTACCTGAAATTATTGGATGACTTTGATAAAGCTATAAATCGTATCCACCAGTAAGCTAAAGCCTGGAACAGCTAGGTGACAGGCCACATTGTTGCCATAGCACAGCATATCAACAACTATCTGACTCAGAAACAATAAACACCTACAGGCAACTTAGGTTGATCCACAAAGTGGAAATGTACTTTCTTGAACAGTTTTAATTAAATTTAGCCTCACAAATCGAAATAACCGTCTTAATACTTCGCCAAATGTAAATAAATCAATAATTTGCGATGGCTTTGTTAGCCCTGCGTTAACACGTAGCCATTGTTGCTCTTTGGGCTGCTGGTGAGCTATCGCTGCTTGGCGGAAAGCCTTGATTTAAGTGGAAAAATTAAGTAGGTTGTTTGTATCAACGGATAAAAACGGGAAGTAGTCCACAAATAATTCCCAACAGCCTTGCAATAGGAGTCGTATTCACCACAGCCCTGTAATTAGTTGCGTATACTAAGAAGCTAGTGGGGTAAGCTACCTTTGCTGTGTCGCTTTGACTTTACCACTCGGAAATTTTGGTTCAAGCAGGATGCGACGCAACTGTTGAAAAAAGGAGTAGTGAAAATTGTTTACCAGAGAGTAGCTGGATTGGTGGACATCGTATTTTTCGCAATAACTCCTAGTTTAAGCAGCACTTCGACTCAAGTTCTTCCTGGCAGAGGAAAAAAAAATGCAGCTCAACACCTTCTTTTTCCAACTCTGCTCATTACGCACGGCTCGACGTCAACGTCAACATTTAAGCCCTTGATGTATAATAATTTCCACTTGCATCAACTTCCCGGCGATTTTCTAGCCTTCACCTTGAGCAAAAACTAAATCCAACCGTTTTTATTTTCGGTTCGGTCCAGTATTCTCCCATGGTACCACAACGCCTTTTAGGGTGGCTGCTATGGCCTATCCCAACCCTAACCCATTTAAAATAGACAGAATAAGATAAATCACTTCCGGTAAGATATTTCAAAATAAAGTACATAAAAATAAATGTTTGAATTTTCGACAGTACATATCAGATTACATGCATTTGAAGCACATGGTCAGTGTTGTAATTTAATTTCTTTTCAGCAAAAATGTCTTGTAAATTCATAACATACCAATAAACAAATTCGGCGATCCTATATATCCTGCATATATTTTGCACTCTTAATTTGAAGTAAAGTAGTATAGTTTCCTGTGTTTTGGTGAAATTGCCAGTTTCTCAATCCTGTACACCGACTGGCCAAGAGACCCGTCAGTACACTCGGGACAAATAATATATATGCGAGCGGCCTCTAGCGATATTTTTGGGAATTGCGTTGGTTACCTCTTCAGGTCATTTTTTGGCAAAACGAAGAATGACTGCAGTGAATTGAAGGTGAAACAAGGCACTGTTTTAAAAAAATACAAGCCAACCACAGTACCATACGTATTTCCTCTTATTTATCCAATTGTGTCTTTTTTTTAGCTCTGCTTACTTGAGATTAGTATGAACAGAACGCCTTAAATCATCTAACCTGTCAACATTATATAAACCATGATAACCCTACTACTACTACTACCATAGTGTGGTAAATGTGACAGCTCACCATAGAAGAGGAAACAGCACCATACATATTTACAGATGTCGTTGTTTTAAATATTATTTTATTAGTTCTTTCGAGTATGATTGCGCCTTTTATGAATGAAGTTCATAATTTCTCCTATTGATGGCGACACAATACATTTAATTTATGCCACAACTTATAGCACACACTCTATTAAAACTTGTCTTCATGGACATAATTTCTTGATTCTAAAGTCACATTCGCAGTTTTGTTTTGGACAGAGCATGTAGTCTCATGCACTCTGAATTCTCTTGATTGTTCATAACACCTGGAATTAAATTGCTAAACAGTAAAAAGTAGAAAACATCTGAATGTGACTCCTGTAAGACTAAACCATAAATACCGTTTATTTTAATCACCATACTCTTGCACCAGTAGTCAAGCAGTTGAGCATGTACTATTGCATTTATCCAATCATGGCGTTCCCTGTTTTTGGCAGTGTAGAGGAATATAATTCATCATGAATGAATGAATAATCAGGGAATTGTGTAAACTCAGTTTTTCTTTTCTTCCCATGTTTGTTTATGAGTGATTAGAGTTGGCTGAGCTATACTCAACAATCTATCCATTTATTTGAGGCATAGCATTCTACAGACAGATCCATCCTTGTAGTTTCCTGTTTTGTTATTTGTATTGCTTTAATAGAAGTGGAATTTGAGACAATTTTTGATTATGTTCTTGTGCAAGAATTTATGTGTATACCTGATGTATAAATGGCATAAATAGTAAATTATAATGAATAATATGCAAGAAATATATAAAAAACTTTTGTGTGAGGTAGATATTAATCACAACTTTCTTTTCTTAATATGAGTGATAAGTCTGAGAGACTTACGTTTTCTTTTTACAGGAACTGTCAAAAACACATCTCTAAATGCTGTCTTCTTTTACTTTATCTACTGCTTCTACTACTGATACTACCACTACTGCTACTACTAATGCTCCATCTTAAAATACAAATGCAATGTGGAATCACTGCTTGTTTATTGGATTGTGCTTTTTTCTATTTCTGTCACAGAAACAGAGTCTGAGTCCTTAAACCGATGAGAATTTAGTCAGTGTGTTTACATGAATGTCATTGACCTGTTGAGCCAACTCCTCCCAGAAAAGAGTCATGGGAAATAAAGAAAGAAGATACAGTGTCTTTTACTATCTCACAGACTATGAGGAGACATCGCTGCAGCAACATTTCCACACAACAGAGTAGAGTGTGAAAATAAATATGTTCTCTGTGATCAAGGGACCCACACTCATCCAGTCCAGTTTATTGAAAGCCATTCAGCAAAATCACAAGTCAACCATCTACAGCAAGCCCCCGAAGGAAAGGATTGGGCCAGTGGTAGGAATTTATTCATTTTTACTGAATAGTAGAAGCTGAATGGACAGGAATCCTTGTTTCCTTGGTTATATTAAATTGTAATACATAAAACTGAACTCCAGTAATGTGTTCATTTATGTTGTTGCTGAACTATAGTGAATATAATTTTTAATTAAGTTAATTGAACTGCAACGACCATGTTGGAGGATAAACAGAATAAATATTGCAACAAGGTCAGTCTTGGAAGTTAGTGTCTGTGATACTTCACTGTTTTACCTCTAAATTGAGGAATTCAAGCGAACTGTGTTCCCCGGCCTACAGAGTGGGAGAGATGTTTTATTAATTTCTTATCCATAAGTCAGTGCAACGCTCTGGCCTCTGTAAAGGGATCCCATGCAGGAGCTGTAACACAGTGCCTGGTGTTTATGCCACTAAAAATCTGTTGATCTGTCCTCTGGGACAGACACAAGAGGTTTTGCAAAGCCAGGCTCAAGTTAGGAATGCCAAAGTGCACAGGGACACAGGGAATATAATGGTAGATTGATATAAATGGGCCTGTTGTTATCTTACTGAATGAGTGGAGACTCTTCTATTGCTGACTCAGGTATTTGATCCTCTCCAGCCAACTTGTAGATGACGGATGTTTGAACTGTGACACAGTGGTTCAAACCATTTATTGTGCTGTTGTTTAATACTGGTTAAAATAATATATATCAAATAATTAAATTTTTGTTTATTTTATCGTGGACTTTCAGCAGTTTGTCTTTGTTTGCTGCAACGCTCCTGGGTCCAGCTGGATGGATCATGCATCACATCCCAGAGTATCAACAGAGATCACTTCCACGACCATGACCCATGCAATTACGTCTGCTTTCATATGACATGCTGTATTATGAAATAAATAAAACTTAATGATCAGATTGTTTCCCAGGTTGATGTCATGTTTTTTTATTCTGTAATGTTTAGGATGTGTTACAAATAGTCTTTTAAGTACTTTAAGGCAGTATTTAGCAAAACATTTAACAGAACTAGAGCTTATGTCAGTAAATTGCCTCCTTCAAGAACTGGATAGTACAAATTTGGGATCCTTGGACTGTAACTGTGCCTTTTTTGTGTTACATTTGCCAGTTTTAGTAACAAGTTACTGTTTTTATATATATATATATATATATATATATATATATATATATATATATTCATTTAAGGGTTTTCCTTGTACATGCTTATTTGTTTGTATCAGGAAGAAGATTTCTTTGAGAATTTAATTAACTTATATCTTAAGTTACAATATATATATTTAAGAAACATCTTGTATCAGCAGAGAAGTATCACAAATTGTCACAAATGTTATGGGAGGGCTATTGCACTCAAAATAAGTGGACTTTTTAGCAAAGCAGTTCTTTCTGCTTTGATGCACAAAACCTTGTTGATTTATAGAATATGACACACCTGTCCATCAAAGGTTTAGTGATAGAGTCTATTGTCTTTGCACACTTCAACTCGTAGTTCTATTCTCATTTTATTCTGTTCATCCTCAGTCTCAAGGTTTTTTTGGTTATAGTCTAGGACTGAATATGATGCCAACTGTTCTCATTTTATTGGAGCAATTTAATGCTCTCTTTGTAAACATATTTTCCCTTCTACTATTGGTGCATTCACACTGCTCTTGTTTACTTCCATCACCTTTCAATTACCAAACAGTATTCACAGATTAACAAACTTCATAACATTTCACCCAGCCTCATCAATCTCGGCAGAGTCATCAGCCACCACCACCAGTGTCCGGTTACTAGTAGGGAAATTTATGTAACTGCATTCCAGGGTGCATGTCCTCCAATTACAATCCTCAATTACTGTCACAATCTTCCTAAAGAGTCTGTGCACTGAAGACAGTCTGGTAGACTTATTATCACATGTCATAAGGTGTAATAAAAAATGTGTTCGTTCATCTCTGAAAAAATGTTTGAACTGGCACAACTATAAGCATGTACATAAAGACACACATTATTCAAGCACATCATCCAAAAACATCATATACACTCAAAACATTTAAGTATAGTAAGAAACGTGATTTATTCTATAAATCCCCTCATCAGGTGATGAAGGGATTTGGTCACCTCACAGTTTGCTACCAAAATTAGAAAAATGTGTCCAAAAAAAAAAAAAATCGAAATATATAAAAAAAAAATCAATAATAGAAACAACAACAACAACAACAACAACAACAACAAAACAACAAAAACAACAAAAACATGAAAATGATTTATGACACAACCATCTGTTGCGTGGCTTTCCGCTTATACAGGACAGATAAACAACCGCGCAGAAATATCCGTATGAACAAACGGAGGACCTTCAGTTTTTGCTTCCTATATTCACTTCAGAGTGGGATGTTAGGGGTTGTCGGAATTCTTGAATGACAATTTGTCAAAGCCGGATCAGTCCATTTTGGGGAGATACTGGGGCAGATCAGCGTCCCTATCCGCCAGGAGAAATCGAATCCCTCAAATTAAAAACCGATTCACAAAAGGACTGTTGGTTTTAATCCAAGTAAGAGCTCGTGAAACAGCCGCACCACAGCCAAAAGAGATGGTATAAATCCATCTCTCAGAGTGGTACAATCAAGCCCAGCCTGGGCAGCGAGGAGGGGGGGGGGGGGGGGGGGGGGGGATTCACTTTTTTCACGACTGAGGGAAACACAACGCCGGGGAGGAAAAAAACACACCATACCATTAAAACAATTGACAGTCTGGGTTTTATGTCTCACCAAGTGTCTGCGAAATGTCTACGAAGGCAGAGCAGTGTAAGTACAGCTGTGTGTGTGTTTTCCTCCAGTCTTGATGTCGGGGTTTGAACGGGATGTGTGGTTTTTGATTTTAACCAGAAAGCGGATGAGGGGAGCTGTCCTTGGTGATGAAACCTCGGTTGCCATGGCAGGTTGCAACACGTCCTCTCACTGCAGAGGATGGCCGGGGGGGCTCGCATCACACAGGGATATAAAAATGTGCATTTGCATGTATTTCTATTCATTTATCGGCATGTTCAGGGAAACCAATTTGGTGGCTAAACGCGCAGTCGTCACCTTATTTATCTATTAATTATTTTTGATTGACGCGATCAGATGGGGGTGCGTTCGAAAAAAAGAGAGGCGTTCCGTTTGATCAAGGACGACCTGGCAGATTCTTTACAAGACGATACGTTGGCATCGGATTGATCAATAATGTTTGATCACAGCCTTCCTCTTCCCTCCGGTTGCCTCTAAACAGGTGGAAAAACCCGCCACAGATTCTCCTCCATGATACTGAATGATCCTGCGGTCAAACTTGGTGTTTCCGTCTCCTTTGGATAAATACTGTATTTTACTGATATAATTTAATGTTCCGATAGGTGGAAGAATTATTCAGGAAAAAAAAAAAGAAACCATCCATACGTAACCACACTCCTTCAATTATATAATATTATTACCATATCAGGATATGAGCTGTTATCTGCGTTTAGAAATCCAAATCCTTAAAAACCTGTACAATTTATCACTTAAGACTCCAGGGAGAAGCATGTGTGCTGCAGTATGTTTTGCGCCCTTAATTTTAGGTTTTGTCATTTATTTACAGGTCAGGGTAGAAGTTAAGTACCCAAAGTCACAGAAAATGGGTCAGCTTTTAAACCTGTATAAATCCAGGCAATGACAACCAGTGGCATGTCCTGAGATGTCCAAACCCACTGGTTCAATACAGAATTGTTGCAGCACCAGTCCTCAGTATCATCTGTTAAATATAAAGCGAGCCATCTCTTATATTCTACCCCTGAATATGTCTTTCCAGCTTGTCTTGGGACTTAAACTGCCAACCTTTCGTCAGTGAACTTATTTCTGTAAGCAATAGTTCACTCCCCCCTCTCGGGCTTTTGTGTGACCCTCACTGACATATTAAAGAAGGTCACCTGATGAAGCCCCGCTAGCCATGGGAACACCGTTCTGCTGTTTGCCTTGATATCTGGGGCGTCTGTGTACATGCTGCTTCTGTCTGACAGGAATCTTAGTTAAAACACCAGAGCAGGCACTCAGCTCTATGCATGTATCTGTGTTCAGATGATTATTATAACCCCCCCCCATGACAGTATCACGAGTGTTGATTTTGCTTGTTACTCTGCTCTTTATTTTGTCTAGTTGCCTCTAAGATACGATACTTGCAAGAGTATCACAACCGTGTGCAACACAATATTTACCCTGTGCCCTCCGGAACAGACATTGCAAACACTCTGAAATACTTTTCTCAGACCCTGCTCAGGTAAGTACCCTGCTCTGTAGACAACAGGTGAAGTAATAGACTGCAGAATGTTTCACGATTAGACAACTTAGTGTAGCTTGGTCTGACACATCTCTGACAGGATTATGCAGGGAAGCCAACTCTGTCCTGTTTTGACGGAGACTGTATTAGATTTAGTTTTGCATAGGTGTAGCCCAGTCTTAAAGCAGAGATAGACAGCTCCATGATGTTTATTGATTCAGTCGACAGCTGTTAGATGAACATCTCCCTAGGGTAGTTCATTTTGTCCTTCCAGAGGAGCCAGTGGAGAGGTCAGCTCTTCCGGCTCTGCAGATCCAGGGTCAGTCTGCTCTCCTGTGTGCTGTGAAAGCCCGAGGAAGGAACAGCTTGTTATTTCCTCCTCCAACACAGGTCAAGTAGGCAGCCATTTTGGACACATCTTAACACTGTGTCTCTTTTCCCACTTTTTTTCCCCCGTCTGTATCAAAACACAGAGCAGAGACAGGATATTTCTGCATCCAATTTGTTTCGCTGCTTGCAGACCTCACAGAAAACAGTAATGCTGTCCTAACTTACAAGCTAATTTACAATAAAGGGTGGGATTATTGGAAGCAGAACTTGCATGCCCCACTTTTATCATTATTATCAGCTTAGAGTGCAATCTATTTGAGATTGGCTGCTGGCCTCAATTCTACACTTTATGCCTCAGCGTCTCAGGATTAATCCTCTACCGATGATGCATAGTGTATCCTGGATACGAGGGATATTCAGCACCCGTGTTTAAACATGGCCTCTCATATGCCTTTGGCACAGATGGAGCACGACGGGTCTGCAGCTGTGGGAATCTGTGTAATCTCAAGTGACGATTTTGTCTTTGAGGGCTGGTGTCATACGAGTGTGAAATGAATCAGTCACCATGATGCCACGTTTAACATTTGCTTGATATTTCCCCTGAAGCAGAGCCTCTTAGCCTGAGATGTGCAGGGCAAATAATTCCCCCCCCTGCCATCAGTGAGGCCTGGCTTCCTCTGCCAGGACCCCAGGATTATCCATATACCTGTGCCTTCTGAGGCCTGGGGTGAAGACAGCTAAAATGACAAAGAAGGAGAGAGATGAAATTGGGCAACCATGTGTCATGCTCTTGGAGCGAAACACTGGAATGGCCAGAGGAGGTGGATGCTGATTCATAAACCATTTTTAGGTTCAGCACAGAAAGTGAATTTTTTAAATCTATTCACTGATTATATGTCCCTTTTTAAAGATGAGGCAGAGCTTTCTGAGCTCCCTGCGTCAGTCAGTCACGTCAACGTCATCCCAAACTATTACAATAAGAACAACTGCAGGCAGAAGAAGTCGTATGTAGTTTTGTTTCAGGTTTTCATAGCATAGTTTTGTCTCTACTTCATACAGCTGAGAATCTTCAGGAAGTGTGATTGTGCTTTGAATTACTGCTACACACAGCCAATGACTTTGACAGCATAGGGTTTGACAGTTGATGTACGTCATGTGTCTGTATTGGTGCATTTCTACATGTGTTTTATGTGTCGTACATGTTTGCGACTCTTGTGTTGACTGTATGTGTGTATGTAGGCACATATGTGTGTCTTTGCGTGCATATATTCAGTGTATGCGTGTGAGTGTGTCTCTTTGCGTCTATGTTCATTGTTCAAAATAATGATGTTTTCTATATGAAGGAATCGGCAGTGAAAAAGTCATACTCTGAGATGCGGTCTGTTATTGGAGCGAGTCCCACTTTGAATTTAAGATGTGCAACTTTTATGAATGAACGCACACTGACTAAAATCTTACAGAGTATAACTTTGAGGGGATGAGTCAGAAAATGTTAGATTCTGCTGTTGACAGTATAAACTGTTAATCCACAGGCTTGTAATTATGCATCTAATAAAATCCCCTTTCTCACTCGCCGACAATGCTGTAACTCTACTTTTTGAGTGACCTTTAAAAAAAAATCAATACATCAGCATTTATAATCTGGGCTCTCTTGATAAATCCCAATCGTTTACCTGATAGAACAGCTTAGCTCTTTGGTTAATGTGCAGGAAAAAAAAGAGCGATGCTCTCTGGCCCTCCCTCCCCCTCCTCTACCCTAGATGCTCCACACTCAACCCAACTAGTTTTTTTCTTTTATTTTTCCTCCCTTAAAACCAAATATGTCCACCACCTTCCCAGGGGACAGCAAACACAATTGTCCATCCTGCATTAGCTCACAAACATAATGCTACCAGTCATCTCCCCCTGATACAACCTATTCCTTTGTCATTATAGTTTCTCCTTTACTGTAGATTAGTTGTTATATTTATTTTAGAAACCTGAATCCATATGCCTGTTGGATCTCATTATTTCTCCTGATGATACTGGTACAGTATCATAATGTATGCATACGGACATTATTTCTCTGGTGCAATAAACATGTGCTGTGACCTAGGACCTCTTGATCTAACCTCACACACATGTTTATTACTGGCTGAAGCATGTTTCAAAAGTGTCACCTCTGTATTTTCCCGAACCAATTTGGTGTCACTCCCATCCTTGACAGCCCCAGTAAAGACAAGGAAATTTCTTTTTTTTTTTCTTTTTTGAAATTCCACGGCTCATTGGCCTTTTCGCATGGTAGCCTTTGACCTTGCTGATTGGAACACGGCAGCCATTGAGGGACAGTCTTTGGCACTGTGCCTTTTTGGAGAAGTATGGGGTTGCCACTGAAAACATGCCATTTTTTTATATTTTTGCTCCTTGTCACCAGATACGCATGAGATGCAGTGATCATTGCAGTTTGTGCTCATGTTTTTTTTTTTTTTTTCCAAGTTCAAAGACAGACAAAAATGATTAATTGAACTCAAGTCACTCTGAACAGACAAAGCAGGGAAAAATTGCCCGTGCCTTCAGTGATACAGTCAAATAGTGAGACACTGCATCCTATGTGGGGTTTATCTGGGTTTGTTTTTTTCTATTTACGCTGTCTCTGTAGTGCCATTTCAATGTAATGTGCTGTTTTTTTGTGTCTTTGTTGTCTCTTTTTTTCCCTTGTTCCCTTCCCCTACCCTCCCTCTCCTCCCCTCCCACCCCGGAGCAGCATTCTGTCCCGCACAGGCAGGAAGGAGAACCAGGAAGCTTCCAATTTGGCCGTGCCCATGACCATGTGTCTTTTTCCTGTGCCATTCCCACTCACCCCATCTCTAAGACCACAAGTCAGTTCCATCAACCCTACAGTTACTCGCTCCCTCCTTTACAGCGTTCTGCGCGATGCCCCGTCAGACCGCGGGGGGCAGGGGCAGCAGAGTCGGGACGCTCAGCTCTCAGAGTACCCCTCTCTGGACTATCAGGGCCTCTATGTGACCCTCGTGACCCTGCTTGACCTGGTGCCCCTGCTGCAGCACGGTCAGCATGGTGAGTCAAGGCCCAGTGCACCACTGTTTGTCATCATCATCCCTGAGCCGTCTGGCCTCTGCATGAAGCCAATGCTGCTTTTTTGGCCTCTTTTGTAACTGGAGGAGACAAGTCCTGCTGAGGATCATGAGGGATGCATGGGGTGATTGGGAGCACGCTGGATCCTGTCAACTTAATCGTTCATAAGCCATTGGATACACCAGATATAGGCCTTCTCTTCTGTGTATCATATTTGACTGCATGTTTGTTATGTACAGTGGGAGAAATGTTTTACTTATGTTGTCATGTGTAAATATGTAAGTTAACTGGAAAACATGCATAGGCAAATGTAATGTTTCAATTTTTTTAATATGTTTGGAACACATGCGAGAATGACTTATTTCCACACTGGCTCAAGGCTGCATCACAGTCAGTGCTCTTGTTTTCCATGAATATTTTACTGCTGTTAAGAAAAAAAACTCAAAAGCATGAAAACCCATCTCTTCAGCTAGAATACTCAACTTTTCCTGAGGGCAAAATTTACTTCAGTGGCTTTTAAAGGAAGCTCACTGCCCTCGTTTAAACCTCATATAACAATTAATCTCTATTTTCACGTTTGCTATCTTTAAAAGCTGAAATCCCATGTACTCTTTACATCTATGTTTGCGTACAGTACATGGATACTGTATGTACTGTTAATTGAATGAGTGTCTATGTATCTCTCTGTCTCTTTTCGCCTTTTCCTTTTCTCATCAGATCTGGGACAGTCCATATTTTACACAACAACTTGCCTCCTGCCCTTTCTCAGTGATGATATTCTTAGCACATTGCCCTATACTATGATCTCCACTTTAGCCACATTTCCCCCTTTCCTCCACAAAGACATCATTGAATACCTGAGCACCTCTTTCCTCCCCATGGCTATATGTGAGTATGACCTGATGAAAAGATGAGATAACTGATTGCTAACTAGATTAGAAGGACCTATGTGCCCTTAAAACATCAAAAATAAGTCAGTAAGCAACAGACTTTAAGATCCACCCAGACAGTTTCAAAAAATGATGCTCCCCCTTTTCCACCATGCTTTTCTGTAGTGGGCTCCACTCGGAGGGAGGGGGGAGTCCCAGCCTACGTCAACCTTTCTGCCTCCTCTATGCTCATGATTGCAATGCAGTATACCTCAAACCCAGGTAAACCATCTTAGTGACCGCTTTATAGCATGCATGCATAATTAAACAACACTTTAAAATGCTACAATTTTATCTCTGCTTCTTCGTAGTTTATCACTGTCAACTGTTGGAGTGTCTAATGAAGCACAAACAGGAAGTGTGGAAGGTATTTATCTTCTAAACACCTAAAGTAAACATAGGGACCATTGAGGAAAAGCTCCTCTCTAAGTTGAGAGCTGGAGTCATTAGGTCACATCTGAGTGAGCCACTGGGTGTTGTTAGCATGTGCAATCGCTCATTATTTGGCTTTTCCGAAAATCTATCTTGATCCTGAGGTTTCCTGTTTATATTCTAATACAAATTGCCAACCACTAAGTCAGTTGCTACTGGAAACAGAAATGATTTTACAATGATTTTATGATGATTTTGAAATAGTAAGTATTAGCTGCTACGTGACCACAGAAAAAAAGACATTACCATGAAACACTTCAGATGTGATTGAGGTTGAATGAGCTCCTGGAAAAGAATCTGGGTGTTCCAGTTTCACAGTTCCAGAGTTCCAATCTGTGGATATCTTACATCAGACACATCATCTGGTCTTCAAATATCTTTTCTTCAGTGTTCTCTGAAGTTCCTTTAAAGCCTGAAAAATTTAAAAAAATTGCCAATAAAATTTAATTTTGGGAAAATAATCTCTTAATGAACCATTTTTGCATTAATTTTATATATGATTGTTTATTTGTATAATTTTTGCTAAATCCAGAATTTTCTCCATGCAAAATGCAGATGCTTGCATCTGATTGTAAATATCAGGTGGTTTTTAAAATAAATAAATAAATAAAATTAATCAAACATGATGTAGAGGTCTGAAAATCCTGAGAAGCTTAAGCATTTTGGCATTTAGCTAAACACACTTGTCTCTCATGTTAAGAAAAATTGATTCCACCCCAAGCATTAGTGTTGTAAACATGAAGCTCGGGCAACAGGATGACAAGCTTACTTCAGCTCAAAAGCTGCAAATATTGAAAAACAGCTTGTCTGGCTCTGCTCAGAAAAATTCTACCATTTTGTAATGTGTTTGTTTAGTACTCAAAACTATAATAATTTTATCATATAGAACCCCAAATACCTTTAACTTATATATAGAAAAAAATTGCTTGAACACGTGCTAGAATAAACACATTGCTTTCAATTGCGAATGTCTTCACATATTCCTGCACTTATAGTTGCTGTTACGTTTCTATTCTGTGCAGGACCTCCTTTATGTCATATCTTATGGCCCATCCCAAGTCAAGCCTCCAGCTGTACAGATGCTGTTTCATTACTGGCCCAACCTGAAGCCACCAGGAGCCATTAGTGAATATAGGGGTCTGCAGTACACAGGTTAGACTCTCTGAAAACAGATCTTCTGCTTTATCTGTCCTTGAACTGACCAAAGGTTTCACTTGTCCCTCAATTTTCTGCTTTGTTTCCCCATTCCTGCTTTTAAATTTCCTGGATCAGCCTGGAATCCCATCCATTGTCAACATATTGAATGCCACAATGCCATCAACAAACCTGCTGTTAAGGTGACATCATTTGTGGAAAATATATGTTAAACAATAACTCTAACATCTCTGCTTTTAAGGTTTTTAAAAGCATAGACAAAATCCCACATCTTGACTTTATTGTCTTGTTACTGTAAAAGGACAGATTAGCATTCCTCTGTGTGTGTGGACGCTGCTTCCTCTGAGACTTTCATTGGGTATGCAGTGGGCATCGTCATCCCCATGCATCCCAGATTGCCTTGGCAAGTTCAGCTCAACATAATGGTGTGTTTGCTATTTTAGGTAAATAAATCAGTGCTTGCCCAGGAAGCTGTACAGATTCTGTAATGATATCAGCTTTTATGCCGCTTTGCACCAGCCTCTGCTGCTATTGGGCTGCAGTATCAGCCCCATCTGCCTTAGCTCAACAATCCTCATAATTGACAAATAGAGGAGAACAGGAGCACAGGCAGGAGCTGGATTTCAATTACCAGGACTAAGGAAGGGGGTACAGGAGGAGGAGGGCTTAATTGGAAGCAATGACCCTGAGCGAGCCCTTGAGGGTAGGGTGGCATCTAGTGAGTACAGTGAATTACAGTATACCATCTGAACACTGAGATCACGAGCACTGAGGTTTAGCACAGGGTAGCAAGAGGACAGACTGCAGCATATGCAAGCAATCATCCACACAGAGGGGTGGAGACACAGGTATGGATGTCACATGTTTTCTCATGACAAACAACCCATGAAGGACAAATAGACACTTCAGCTTCAGTAAGTGTAGTGTGCGTGTGTGACACTGGTGAAAAACACACAACTCCTACTTTGACTTTGTACGTTAACAGAAATAAGAACCAAGATTTGGTTCAATATGTTATGATATATTACAATATGTTATATTATGGAATGTACTGGTTCAAAATTAATTGCTGAAATATTTGCTCTCAGGATGTCTTGATAAGTTTTCAATTCAAGTCAATTCAAAGACTTTATTTGTCCCCAAGGGGCAATTGTAAATAAATTGTTGTAATTTATTTACTGCTAAGTAATTAAATAATAGAATTAGTTAATTCCATTTAAATTGGTGGTTGTGTAAATGAGCATTAACATGTTTAAAACTGAGGTTTGATTGGTTTGATTGATTATCTATAATAATTTATACTGCTATAAAACTTCTTGAAAAGAGGCGGACAAAGTTTAATCTCCAACCTCACACCCAACAACTTTTTGCATGAAAATAGCACATCATTATATTTTCATTTTGGATGCCATGTTCACGCTCTATAACCCTATTTGTCCTACTATACAGATGTGTATAGATCCTACGCTTTCTGTTGCCCTTGGAGACAAGCCACCTCCTCTTTATATATGTGAGGAGTGCAGCCAGAGGATAGCAGGGTATGCATCTGTTTCGCCTCTTCAATAAGTTACCATAACACACCTCCTGCCTGCCTCATTATTCCTCACTTAAACCCAGAGGAAGTCCATTGCCATGGTTACATAATTCCCTTGTGTCGATAATGAGATCATCATTACAAAACCAGACATCTACTTGTTTTCCTTTTCTCCAACATGTAGCATGTTATAATCACATGGCTCTGAAATCTTGTTCTCACTGACATTGAGGGAAGATAATTCTGTGTTTATGTGCTGTTTGGAAGTAAAGCTTGCCCTATATGCTCAAGATGCAACTGTCTGAATTTGGGGAGCAGTTTTTCCAAAAAGTCAAGCTTTGTTTATATACTTATTTCACTTTTTCAGGGACCATGCTGAATGGCTTGTTGATGTTCTCCTGCCTCAAGGTGAGAGTAAACAAAAAAGGTGCCTGAATTGTTATCAATCTGTTTTGCTTTGCACAGATAAAGACCTATTTATTTAGAATAATTTTAGTTGTGTGTAATGTATAAATAAGTTGTTTTCAAATTGAACATGTGAATTAATCTTTTTTACAGCAGAGATATCCGCCATTTGTCAAAAGAAGGTAAGATAAATGTCCTGCGACATAAATTTTAATACGGCTGCCTACTCTCTTATTTGCCCACATTCACTATGATGTCATATTGAGCCTTTTTGTGATGCTTCTCCATATTTACCACAAAAAAACAAGTCATTTTACTACTTATCAAACTGACAGCATCTCTGCAGAACTGAATCTGCACTCAGAATACAAAACAGAGCACATGATTTTATCACAAGAACAGAAAAAAATATATTTCATGAAATCTAGTGTTTTCTTCACCCACTGAAGCGACTCTGTAAAGGCCAAATCCTTTCAGGTGAAGCTGCTGGCGCGTGATGTTTGTTCGCTTTTGTTGAACGTGCTCCTGAGGGCAAGCGCTCCCTATCGGTTTCCAGGGTGGTGGAGTGTGACATGATCTCAGGTGTTCTGAGCAGCCGCTCAATATCATCAGCGGAGACAGCTGGCTGCCATCCTGGTTTGTCCGATGCCTTATAATACACAGCAGCCCTTTTTGGTTGAGCTTTGTCACACTAGTTTCAGAAGACCTTTTAAACTCCCACCAAGTCTGTCATTGTTCAGCGACACATTACTCTTCAGCTCAGAATAGCTACTTATAAATACACCTGACACCCAAGATAGAGCATATTATAAATGAAGCGACATCAATAATGTCAGGGTAGATATTATTGTTGAAAGCCAGATGGGTAAACAGAGGAACTGGCCATCAGGGAACAGATGTGTTAATTTGATATGGAACACTGCATCCCTCAAATGGCACAAGATTAGAGAGCGATCAGATTAGAAAAGCTCCCTTGTGCCATGCTTTTTATTTTTAGAAACCTGAGACACTGAGGGGACACATTAAGACTTGTCTAGTGTAGATATACACAAATCAGCTTCTCTAAGCAAGTGCTTAAAAGACGATGTGATGCTGACTGTCAGAACAGTTTGTTGCTTTTGGACCTGGAAACGTGTTTATTTTTTTGTTGGCTACAGCAGTATTATTAGCTGATGTGATTAGAATATGCTTTTATTTTGCTTCCCACGGCCCATGATAGAAATAAACTGACCTCTCCTCCTCCTCCTCCTCCCTGTCCTTTCCTCTGCTTCTTGGCTTTATAGAACTGTAGCTCTCATGTAAGGAGGGCTGTGGTCACCTGCTTCTCGGCTGGCTGCTGTGGGCGCCATGGCAACCGGCCGGTCCGCTACTGCAAGCGTTGCCACGTCAACCATCACAGCAGCGAGGTGGGGGCTGCAGCGGAGACCCATTTGTACCAGACGTCGCCCCCTCCCATCAACACCCGGGAGTGTGGAGCAGAGGAGCTGGTGTGCACGGTGGAGGCTGTCATAAGGTGTATTCACACAGTTTACACTGACATGTCACATCCAGTGGTGTAAGGCATGACTGCGATAAAGCATGACGCTACTGTGTATTATTAATGTACATATTTATGTCCACATTTTTGTTTCCTGTCTTGTTTTTCCACACATATGTGAATATTTTACACATTTATTTCTCCGTAAATCGTTCCTCTCGTCCTCATTTCCTTCCAGTCTTCTGAAGGAGGCAGAAATACATGCAGAGCAACGTGAATTTGAGCTGAACAGGCGTCGTCAGATGGGCTTGTCTGCCTCCCACCACTCTTTGGACAACATCGAGTTTGATAACAAGGAGGACGATCAGCACGACCAGCGGCTCCTCAGTCAGTTTGGCATCTGGTTCCTGGTGTGTAATCATAAGCTTTCAGCGCGTCTGTCAACAACAAGGAGTTGTGAGATAAGGATGTGGACAATATATGGCCTTTTATCACTACCGTGCTGCATCTGTGGCTACTCCACTGATTGGCTTTCTTTTCTGACCTTCGCTCACAGGTGAGTCTCTGCACACCCAATGAGAACACTCCAACAGAGAGTCTGGCTCGGCTTGTCAGCATGGTGTTCCAGTGGTTCCACTCCACCGCCTATATGATGGACGATGAGGTCGGAAGTCTGGTGGAGAAGCTGAAGCCTCAGTTTGTAACCAAGTGGCTAAAGACAGTGTGTGAAGTGCGATTTGATGTAATGGTCATGTGTCTCCTGCCCAAGCCAGTTGAGTTTGCCAGGGTAAGGTCAACTATTCTTAGAGTACATGCATTTCGATCATACCATAACTATAACTTATAACTATTTAATCAGTGCAAACCCTGAATTCCAAATATCATGGTTATAGATCTTATCAAACCTTTAAGGGTGGATATTTATGGCTCAACATATTATATTAAACATATAGTAAATGTTGCAGGGCAGGTCGCATCTGATCAACAGGCTGTATTTGATCCGTCCTACACTCCTCAGGTCGGAGGATACTGGGACAAGTCATGTACCACTGTGACACAGCTAAAGGAGGGCCTGAACAGGATCCTGTGTCTGATACCTTACAATGTCATCAGTCAGCCGCTGTGGGAGTGTTTCATGCCTGAGTGGCTCGAGTCCATCCGTACTGAGGTGCCCGACCACCAGCTGAAAGAGTTTAGAGAAGTGCTCAGGTACAAATTCATGTTCACATATTGTAAATAAACCTGTAAAACAGAGATTTGTTACATCACACTTCACTGATGAACCTTTTATGCAGAAGTAGCAAAAACACTAATTTGATGTCATGTGCACTCATCACATGAAAGCTGACCTGAACATTGAGTACTCTGCATAGATGTTTATGAGTGTCTTCATTAAATGTCTTTTATTCTATCAATCTGAAGCCTGACAACATTAAAACATCGCAATATTGCAAACGACACTGACAATTGTGACAAAATTCTTGCTTGTTCAAAAAGAAAAAAAGACGTCATCGATTCACCTCAGTTTTAACAGCATCAAATAATGTGATTCTAAATGAAGACATAAGTGCTCTTGACATGAACTTATGTGTTCTCAAGTCACATGATATTTCCAGTAGAGCTATGATAGAGCCACAATGCATTTTTTTAGAAGTCTTAACATTAAAGATAAATAATGTTTTGGTGTGAAGGAAGGCTCTCCAGAAATAAAAAAAAAAAACTCTTCTGAAACTCTTAAGCCCGGTGGGGAGTGTTTTCACTTTGAGCACTTCATTTTCAATAGTCTATAATGTATGATGTAGAGAAACATCTCAGACTAAAGAGATGACTGCATTTTTAGTTCATCAACAGAAAAGGTATTTTTGCTATCTTGCTTCAAGTAAATATCTGATATCTGTGCATTAGAAACCACAGATTTCTAGCATTACAAATGGGAGCAAAGAGAAAATAATATGTTAGTAATAATCAGGAATTTTGCATAAACAGAAACATTAAAGTTCATCTCTCCTGCAATGCCAGCTGGTATAGGGTACATGCCCCGGCGAAGAGGCTACAGGAAATGCCTGAATGTCTAAAAAAATTCAGGGTGACAGTTCACCTACTTTTAGTATGTATGATAAGCCAATAAAGCTAAAGCTGCATGCTAACAACCTTCTTATTTCAGTCTCGGCATGAGAGGCCACAAGCGTTTAACACTAACATTAATCCACCACTCGCAGCCAAATTATTCTGACTTGCATCTTTCTTGCAGTTAAGATGCTATCGTCAACGATAACTTTGTTAGGGATGTGGAAAATCTATGCAACATTATCTAAAAAACATATTCTGTGTCTTACAGTAAGATGTTCGACATTGAGCTGTGCCCCCTGCCCTTCTCCATGGAGGAAATGTTCGGCTTCATCAGCTGCAGATTCTCTGGCTACCCAGCATCTGTGCAAGAGCAGGCTCTGCTTTGGCTGCATGTAGGTACACACACACACACACACACACATTTGTCTGGTTCATTTCCTGGGGTTCAGTCCACTAGGTGTGAAGTGGACAGGTTGTCATAGACTGTGAGATTCTGGGCAGGGGCCCTGCTGAATATGGATCTGGGTCACAGAATTACTGTGGACTAGAGAAAGGAGGGGGTTTGTCTCTCATCTCATATCTTCTTGCAACTGGCTACCCTGAATACATAGATCAAATTCTCTGTCACATGTGTGATCAAGAGATTGCATTATTTTACTCTCATTAAATGGGTCACATGAAAAGGAGTCAGTGGTACATTGCTACAGAATCATTGACATGTGTTCTTGTCAATGATGAAAAAAACTCCACAATATAGTTTAATTAATTTTGCCTTCGAAAAAATTGTTCCAGACAAAGACACAATAGGGGCTTTACTTGATTGTCAATAATTTGGAATGTGGGGGTGCAAAGTAATAATAATGTTGAATTTGTCTAATGTTTTAAAGATGTTTCGAGCAGCATGATCAAAATTAAACTATTTGACTTGGTGGATTTATTAGCTAAGAGAAATAGAATCAAAACACAGATGAGTTTTTGTGATCATGGTGAAATGTAGGTGCTGTCAGAACTGGACATCGTAGTGCCGCTTCAGCTACTGATCGGGATGTTCTCTGATGGAGTGAATTCGCTGAAGGAGCTGGCCAATCAGAGGAAAGCACGCGCATCCGATCTGTCTGACAACACGGGGACTCGCAGGGTGAGAGGAATGGCAATGCCATGCTACACACAAAAAAAAAAGCATCCTGTCATTCAACTTTAAGAAAGAAAATAAACTAAAAATAAATAAATTTATGAAACAACTGTCAGATCAGTGATAAGCCCCAGTTTACGTTTTATATATAAAAAAAAAACGCAATAAAAAACACATTGCTCAACTTGAATGGAGGATTTTACTGCTTTTCTACATTTGGATGATTTAGTGTCTGTTAGATAGATTTTCAGGAATAAGGAACCCTGTTTTTCTACTGGAATGAACTTTATGTTGCCATAGTAATTGCCAATATCTAAATGTAGCTCCCTTAAAGGCTAGAACTTGATCATGATGTACAATTTAAAATTGAAATTCATAACCATGCAACTAAACATTCATGTGACATCATGACTGACAGTAACAGGGGTTGAGATTAAATAAGATGTTAAATTATTTGAATTCGAAGTCAGACACTTTCGATTTATTTCCCACAGGTGAGTGTGGTGTCAGACCCCGGGCGCCGTGGGCAACACAACACCCTCAGCCCGTTCCCCAGTCCCTTCAGGAGCCCATTCCGCAGCCCCCTGCGCTGCAGCCCTTTTAAAAACCTGGGACACGCCACCGGCCACTGTGCTCTTGATCTAGACTGTGACGATGATGACATGAACCTCGGCTGCTTCATCCTCATGTTTGACCTCATTCTAAAGCAGGTGACCACAAAGTCCTCATGAAAATTAGATTCGGTTGTTAGAATTATATCATTAAAGGGTCCAATTTTGATGCTGGTGAAAATTATCATTCAGTTTATATACAAGTATTTTTACACTATTTGTAGTACAGTCTAAAGAATTTATTCTTCTCACAGAAGGACACCAGTGCACACAGTTGAGATTGTGAGATTCTGGCATTTTGCTCCACTTTTAGTTCCCGTATCTTAATGGTGTCTCCTCTGCTGCCCTAGATGGAGCTTCAGGACGATGGCGTGATGCTGGGTTTAGACAGCAGCATGGGGAAAGATATTGTTGGTATCATCAACAACGTCTTTCAGGCCCCGTGGGGGGGCTCACACACCTGCCAGAAGGATGAAAAGGCCCTGGAGTGCAGCCTTTGCCAATCCAGCATCCTGTGCTACCAGCTGGGCTGTGAACTCCTGGAGAGGTTGACCCCCAGGGATGAGATTCGCTTGGTGGTGAGGAGCAAAAAAAACCAAAACCTGAATATATTATGCAGGGAAGGCTTTTAATTTGATCTCAAGCCCCCAACTAGATAAGACTGATTTGTCTACTTATGAATAAACCAGTCATTAAAAGTGGCCCCCAATAGATACAACATGAATCCGAGGTATTGATGAAGCACAAAACAGAAAAGCATGTTTTACCTGTGTTTGTTTCCTTTTCAGGAGCCCACAGATAGTTTGGAGGAGACATTGCTGTTGCCTCAGCCAGAATTCTCCGTCGGAACAGAGAATGAAAGCGAGGAAGGAGAGAACCCAAGTGTGGTGCAGACGGACAACCCTGTTAACCACTCTCCTGATAATGCACGTATGTTTCAGTTTTGCACACAATACTTTCAAATCACAGCTGAACAGAAAAACAATGTTTCCACCAAATGTTTTAACGCAAGATGAACACCTTCAAAAGAATACTATGCACTCTGGGTTTTATGTATTTCATTTGATAAATCTGCAGATATTATCTAAATGTATGAGTTGATCATTCAAAATTATATTTTTCTGACATGTTGAGAAAAATGATGAATCAGTATTTTCATGGAACTTATCATTCTTAAAGTAAAGCTTCCTTCTATTTCTACTGCACGCATGTCGGACTTGTGTCAATTTAGAACTCATGCTTGCATTGAAATGTTTTATATGCTGTTGAACTACCTCCATTGGGGAGTTGTTTCTACCTCTACATTGTTTCTTGCAGCCATGAAGAATAACTCAGAAACAAAGTTCTCCTACCAGCAGCTTCCTGTGTCTTTAAAACTCATATACACCATTCTGCAGGTACTGGTTCTGAATAACTACATATTAAAACAGGGCACCAACACACCAGGGGCATCCTAGAAGGATTTGTGGGGTTTTTGGTGTATATTTGGTTTTCCTATGAGCCACACATCTCCTCTGCATCCAGGAAATGTCTAAGTTTGAGGAGCCTGACATCTTGTTCAACATGCTGAACTGTCTGAAGATCTTGTGTCTCCATGGAGAGCGTTTGTACCTTGCCCACAAAGATCACCCACAGTTTCTGGCCTACATCCAGGAGAAGATGCTCATTCCGAGGTGTGTGCTGACAGGTCGTTTGTATTGTGTTGTTTTGGTCAACATTTTGACAGCAATTTCACTGTGTGTCTAATTTCATGTTTGTGTTTCAGTCTGTGGTCCATGCTGAAGTCTGAGTTTTGCCAGTTGGCCTCCCTGGCTGTGCCTCAGCTTTTGCACGCCCTCTCCCTGTCACATGGAGCAGACATCTTCTGGAATCTCATCAACTCGAACTTCAACAGCAAAGACTGGAAAACACGATTTGAAGCAGGTGAGAGTTTTCCTCATGCTTTGTAAACACTTAAAGTGCATCAGATATCTAATATAAGATGTTAGATTTTCAAGTTGATTAAATCCAATGACCTTCCTCATATGCATCTATAAACCCCTCATCAGGGTCAACAGAATGAACTGATTTTTAGTTTTAGTTACAATGGCATGTTTTGTGAGTGGAGTAGATGTGGTTGTTCATTACTAAACCCTGAGTGGAAAACCATCATTAGTCTGACTATATAATATACTACCTACGTAAACAACTCCCTGTCAATAGCTTGCACTTTGGTTGCCATGGTTTCCATGTGGTTCGAATAGAGGTGGATTGTGACATTAATTGTGACATTAATAAGAGAGAAGCTGTTTGACCTTGAGACAGAAACAGTGGAGAGATTTTATGAATCGATACATCAATTAAAGGAAACAGAAAAAAACTGATCTGGCAGTTTTCCCAAACCTTATTGAATTATTTTCTGTATAAATACCTTAAATTGCTTATTTTTAAATCGAAACTTATTAAACTTAAATAAATCCACCTGCTAAAGGTTTTTCATGTACAGTATCGCTATATCGTTATGTGGAAGCTCTGGACGTTTACCAATCTCCACACTGACATCTAGTGGTCAGCTTTGGGTACTAGCCACGTGTTATTTTTGGTGAGTCTTAAATGCCATACTGCAAAAAAATTCATTTACATACTTCATTTTTTAATGCAGCATTGCACACAAATTACCAGCCTTGTATAAAAATTAAACAGGATGAGATTGTGTGCATTTTGATAACAAAATTTTCTGTAAATTTTGAATTCATTGCTCACATAACGAGATATTTTGCTATCTTTATGTACAATACACTCCATCTTGAATTTGGAATATTGAGTGGACTGGAGTATGTAGATTATAACGTACCTCTTGCGTATAAAGTAATTTACATATAAACATATTATAATCCATTTTAATGTAATTTAAAGTAGATTATTCTACCAATAGTATTTATTATGTAAGTTCTCAGTTCATTCACAAACAAATTTCTTATTGCCATACACATACATTATAAACAAATATGAATACATCTAAATATTAGCTATGAATAACTTGTCTTCATCAGTCACCTCATATTTCATTCTACTTCTTTCATCTGGGTATCAATGGAGAGAGCTCACTTGTCTCTTCTTTTTGTGTAACCTGTGTGTAGCTGATGATGTTCTCTTTCAAACTGTTTCTCAGTGGAGAAGGTAGCCGTTCTGTGTCGTTTCCTGGATATCGGTGCCGTGACTAAAAACCATCTGCTCAAGTATTCACTGGCCCATGCGTTCTGCTGCTTCCTGGCGTCTGTGGAGGATGTGAACCCAGCTGTGGCGACACGGGCCAGACTGCTGCTGGATACCATCAAGAGGCCAGCGCTTCAGGTGAGACAGCAGTCACTGCTCATCACTGGTCCTAAATCTGATGAGACATGTTCATGGATTTCTGCACCAAAACATTTGTATGAAAAGTTTGTATCTTCACTTCTGCCTTTACAGTGTTTTGTGGTGAGGACATTTTTTTTTAACAACACTTTTTTTCAGTATAATAACAGAGGACCTTTATTGTGGTGATGTAAGAATTCTCTTCAACTGAATAGAAGTCAGTAGAAAAACATGTAACTCCAAATCCAGCTTTTTTAAACAGGGCAACAATGATCTTTCCTTTTTATAATGACAAATAATGAATTAGCCAAATACACAATATTTTCCATTTTTGAGTGTGCAACATATGCTATATTTGTGGGCAGCCTTTATTATTGTATTTTTCCTAGGTTAAACAAATTTTGAACTAAGTATTTGACAGCAAGTGTATTGAGAACTGTTATTGAAGAAAAAAATATGCAATTATTGAATGGGTCACATGAATGCTGTGATTTTTGATATATCTATTTAAATCCATAAGAAATATTAAAAAAATCTCTGTAATAATTCCTCAAAATCGAGATGAGATGTTCAATTTAGAGTTTAGTTTAGAGTTCAAAACTCAAATATGAGTAAAGATGATCAAATTGTAATACTTTTCTTTTTATAATCAGTTAATTGATTAAATTGACTAAATAATTTTATTAAAATTATTATTTTTCAGCATAAACATAACTTTGTGTGCACATATAGTAATCCTGTGTTCATGGAGCTGCAGACAATCATGCACTGATGTGTTTTATTTCTCATTCAGGGGTTGTGCCTGTGTCTGGATTTCCAGTTTGATACTGTTGTGAGGGATCGGCCCATTATCCTCAGCAAGCTCCTGCTTCTCCACTTCCTAAAGAAAGATATTCCTGCTCTTAGCTGGGAGTTCTTCGTCAACCGCTTTGAAACATTATCCCTGGAGGCTCAGCTACACCTGGACTGCAACAAGGAGTTCCCTTTTCCCACGAGTACATTCAGAGATGCTCTTACTCCATTCACTCCTGCTACTTTCGTTTCTGTGACTCTGAAAGTGCTCTACGTCAAGTTTGTAATCTTTTCTGTTGACAGCCATCACAGCTGTACGGACCAACGTGGCCAATCTCAGTGATGCGGCGATGTGGAAAATACGAAGAGCTCGTTTCGCCAGGAATCGGCAGAAGAGTGTGCGTTCGCTCCGTGACAGTGTGAAGGGTTGCCCAACGGAATCCAAAAGGGCATTTTCACTTCCAGAATCCCTGAGCAACCGACTTCGTGAGTACTGGGGATGAGCCTCTGTCTCGCTGCCACTTTGGATCTGAATCTGTGTCACTTTCATTCGATCTGTGGTCTGACAGTGTTTGCAAATATTAAAAATCCAAATGTCTCATATGTGCTTTGTTCTACATTGCACACACAGAGACAAAGTTCTTACCTTTCAATCAGTTTCTTACCAATTTCTGGAACCCGGCAGTGCTTGCATTGTGATCTGTGATCACTTTTCAATGACACAAAATTCCTTTTTATTTGCAAATACAATGTGATCCAAGTCTGGTCCCATTTTTTTCAATGTTCCACTCCTCACTCCTTTGTTTATAACTTTCATTTAACACGTATTTGTTCAATAAGGGAGGATCTTGACACTGTGTGGTTAATTTTGTCGCTGACTCTGCTCAGAAGGCCAACTAAGTTTCTGGCAGTTGCTGCTCATGATGACCTCAAACATAATGTTATATGAAATTTCTGATTAGTCAAATAATTTTTGAGAGCAGTTTTTTGTGTGTGTGTGTGTGTGTGTGTATGTGTACGTGTGTCGGATGAAGATGAAGCTCAGATACCTTCCTGTACTGCCTCGCATGTACATTCTCCTAAATTGTGTTCTTCATATGTGGTTTTTAGCTCTAAGGCTTACGAGGCAAGATCACTCTGCCCCGACACTGGGAGATATGATAGAGAAGGTCCTGCCAGGTAAACAACAACCTAAATCTGAAATTTGCAGTGTTCTTCATCATAATCACATCATGTTGGAGGAAACGTACAGTATGATTATCTTATTATTACTTATTATGTCAAATTATGATTGTAAATCTGAAAAATCAGCTTTGATCAATGGTGACAGTCATTGTTTTTTCATCTCACCTCTGGCAACTAACCGCTCATTTTTTTATGTTCACACTCTTCAAAAAATCTGCATTGCTCTAATGTGTCTTTATTGCATGGTAAACCCTTCACATGTCTCGACACAGGATGAGTTGACTCCCCCACTCTGTTACTACCCCCTCCCCCCTTTGCCCCCCCCACCTCCCCATCTTCTCCCATGCCTGTTGTACGTTTCTGCTCCTGACCCTTTGGCCCCTCTTGCAGGCCAAACCCCATCTCCTGAGGATGACAGTATCATCAAAGACCTGCTCCCTGAGGACGCCGGCATCGATCACCAGACGGTTCACCAGCTGATCATGGTGCTCATGAAATTTATGGCCAAAGACCAGAGCAGCGCGGAGGCGGACATTGGCAGTGCCAAGGCTTTCAACACGGTGAAACGTCACCTGTATGTGCTGTTGGGCTACGACCAGCAGGAGGGCTGCTTCATGATCGCACCACAGAAGATGCGCACCTCAACCTGCTTCAATGGCTTCATTGCCGGCATCGCACAAGTGAATAATATTTAATATATATGTCCTTCTTTTTTCCTCCTGACACATAGTACATGAATTCTAACAGGCCTAACTTTCATTTCTTCCAGGTGATGGACTACAATATTGGTTTGGGGAAGCAGTTGCTCCCCCTGGTGGTCCAGGTGTTGAAGTACTGCACATGTCCCCAGCTGAGACACTACTTCCAGCAGCCACCGAGATGCTCACTGTGGCCCTTGAGGCCACACATTAGACAGATGTGGCTCAAAGCCCTGCTAGTTATCCTTTATAAGGTGCTTTCATTATAATATGTCAGTGTTTTTTTCTGGACCATTGTTTATCCATTCTCATTGTAAACCTCAAAAATAATGTAAATTTCAAAGACTGTTGGGTAACATAATGATTTTGTATGCACTACAGTACCCTTACAGAGACATGGATGGCAGTAAAGTTGTCTTGCATCTGATCCACATCACCATCAACACACTGAATGCTCAGTATCACAGCTGCCGTCCCCACCCTACAGCAGGACCGCTCTACAGCGACAACTCCAACATGAGCCGCTACAGCGAGAAAGAGAAAGGTGAGCCAAAATTAAAGCCTTGGGTTGGTTAGAATTATACATGAGGTCTTCATGAATGCAGTAATGATGTTAATTTCTCTCCATCTTAGAAGAGGACAGCGTGTTTGATGAGTCAGATGTTCATGACACGCCGACTGGAGTCGCTAATAAAGAGTCACAGACATTCTTTGCACGCCTGAAGCGGATCGGCGGCAACAAGACTGTGAAGTACCAGCCGGTAGAACTGAACGCCAGAAAAAGTAAGGAGCAAAAGCTTTCAGAGTGAAGTCCAGCATGCTGGCACCTTGGTAGAAACTGTTTATGGATATCACATTTTGGCTTTCACTGGCTCTCTGTTTATCAGGTGAAATTGAACTGTCAGAGTACCGTGAAGCCAGCACACTCCAGGACAACATCCTGCACTGCGTCAGAGAAGAGAGCACCAGGAAAAAGCGTCTGCAGGCCATGCACAAGCAGAAGTCTCTGGATATTTCCAACACCGACTCCATCCTTTTCAATCTGGATGAACATCGGCGTAAATCCTGCATTGATCGTTGCGACTTGCAGGCGCCGTCTGTGATCCTACCCCCATCCTCATCCACATCACACAGCAAGCATCGCGGCAAAGGATCTTCTGATGGCTCTTCCATTCGGGTAGAAGGCAGCGATCCCGTAGATCGGCGAGGATCTCGAGGTGGCCAGTCCGACATCTGCAAACCAGTCATCCCAGAAGTTCGCCTTAGCTGCATGGAGACCTTTGAGGACAAGCTGGACCAGGGCTCGCCAGGAGGATCAGCACAGGGAAAGGAGGACCCTGACCTGATTGACCTTTCCTCTGACTGCACTTCTATTCCAGAAAAACACTCACTGCTCTCTATGTCAGACAGCGACTCCTTGGTGTTTGAGCCACTGCCTCCACTACGGATCATAGAGAGCGATGAAGAGTTTGACCTGAACACCATTATAGCCTCCAAGTTCAATGGGAGTCCAAAGGTCTCAGCTTCCCCTGCAAGCAGCAACACTTTGCGACTCTCTCCTGTGGTCCAGGTGAGTGTAGAGGACTGTTCTAGTGATAAAAAGACCCCAGATCTCCTGCTTGAAAGGGGAGGGTTAGAGCGACCGCCTCTGGAAAGGAGATCATACCGAATGACTCCCAGTGCTTCTCTGGACCTTCCAGACCGACCAGAGAATGTCTGTCATGACAGCCCAATGACCCTGAAACAGAAGCGAGACCTGTTGAGAAAGACCCCACATGTTCCCTACACTTCTTTAGACGACATCCCCATAAGCTCAGATGAGTTGACATCAGGAATGGGACCAGGAACAAGCCCATCTGGTCGGACCATCTTCTTGGACATCCCAGAAGACACAGCAGAACCTCTTTCCTCGCCAGAAATAAGCAAGAACAGCAACAGCAATGATGAAGAAGAGTATGGGGATGATGAAGAGGATGATGACATGGGTGATGAGGGGGACAGCGACCCAAAACCTGAAGATGGAAACAACAATGACGAAGCAGAGTTTAAAATCCAGATTGTTCCCCGGCAACGGAAGCAGAGGAAGATTGCCGTCAGTGCCATCCAGAGAGAATATCTGGACATCTCATTCAACATGTTTGACAAGCTGGGCAGTGAGCAGGCCTCCGAAACGGGTAAGAAGGAAGGACACATGATGATCACTCCAGATTTACAACAAAAACAAATTGAGACGTGAAGTTCATTCTTGATGGCGTCGCAAGCGGAACACAGTCGATTATATTATGATACATCAAATAAAATGGAAACCAATAGTAGAAAAATGCACACATCAAAATCAAAAGTGAGAGTTTGAATGCAGTTGGAAAACAAATTTTCCAAGAGTACCTTATTGGTAATAATGGAAAAAGTGAATTTTATATTTCAGAATAAAATGCATACTGAAACATATCCAGGGTGCCAAAAATCAATATCAAATCAGCGCTCATCAATGTTTTTATGTTTTTCCCTTAGCTATTGTATGCTTGCTCATTGAGCAGCTTTATTCTTTGGCATATAATAGGATTTATTCTGATGCTAATGTCTCGTCACGGTTGCCTTGCAGATCACAAAGTTCTCTCAACATTGGAAAAGCCACGAGAATCTGCCTCGGCCCCAACGCTCGAAGCTGCTCTGCCTGAAACTAGCCACCGCTCTTCAGTATCAAGTAGGATCCAAAAGCCTTTTAAGGCCCCTTGTAAATTTGAATGTTGTGGTGTCAAAAAAAATTACAATTTTTCTAATGATTCATGTACTTATCTCAATTCTTAAAATGTCATATTTTGTTAAGTCGAGGAAGCTGAAATGAAATTGCACACATTTGAATCTTATAATGACATCTTATTACAGATGCATGAGGAAATGTAGAAAACAACACTCTGAGGTGTTTCCATGTAATTCCTGAGAATAAGCCTTATTTTGTCCACATGAAACTATAAAATGACAGCGACCATCTCGTTCTGAGGTGTTGTTTCTGTGTCTGACTTTCAGCCCAGTACCGTCAGGTGAAGCGAGGATCTCTGGGAGCTCTGACCATGAGCCAGCTGATGAAGAGACAGCTGGAGCATCAGTCCAGCGCTCCACACAACATCAGCACCTGGGAGACAGGTCAGTCGCTCCATACTCTTCTCCAATTTTCTCCACCAGTGAGAGTTAAGGGAGGTTATTTGATCTTCCACATGTGTTTTCTTGTCTGTTTATTAATTTGTTTGTCTCCAAAAGGTGTCAAAGGATGTTGATGATGTTGGTCTGAGTCTCTTAATCTTTATCTTGGTAAAAAGGAAGAGTTGAATACATTTACATGTTCTTCTTATTGATCTAAAACAGCATCTAAAAATTGAATCTTACAAAAAGCCGTTCTTTCAATTTTTCTGTAGGTCCTACAAAGACCAGTCTTCTTTCTGCACCCAGTACGGTCAGCATGTTCGTCCCAGCTCCTGAGGAGTTCATCGATGAGCAGCCCACCACCATGTCTGACAGGTGTGTGAATAAATAGACCGTTACACATGCCTTGAAACAAACTGTCTTAATGCTTAACTGACCTGATTCATTTGTGCGGAAACAAACCAGATGTCGGGACTGTGCAGCTGTCCTGGAGGAATACGACGAGGAGACTCTCGGCCTGGCAGTGGTGGTTCTCTCCATGTTCATCCACCTCAGCCCGGATCTGGCTGCTCCCATGCTTCTGGACATCATGCAGTCCGTGGGCAGGTACTCTGGGGATTAGCAGTCACATAGCACTTCAGTAAATGAAGTTTTATAACCTCAGAGCTCATGTATAATTTATCTCTGGGTCCTGATCTACCGTTTCGTAACTTCTTTTAGGTTGGCATCCAGTGGGAATTTTTCTGGACAAGCTGAGAGGTATGAGACCTTGAAGTCATTTCTGTGCAAACTTGATTATTCGGTTTACTTATGGATGAGTTTAATAGATATGAAATGAGTCTGTCTTCAGACAGTTATTCCCTCTGTGGTATTTTGCAGTATGCTGATTCCAGGAAATGTAGCAGGTGTAGCCAAGCAGTTCCTCCGCTGTATGTTTCACCAGCTGGCACCTAATGGCATCTTGCCTCAACTCTTTCAGAGTAATATCAAAGGTGTGCTCAAACCCCAATGACTCAAAACACATAAAATGTTCATGATTAATATACCTGAATGTCCCAGCTATTGATTTTGTTGCATTTCATATGGAAGTCTGTAACCTATAGCAGATGCAGATTTTTAGATTTTTTTTTCCACCTTCATCGTTTTCATGTTAAACTTTCTTCTTGTTGTTTTTTTTTCAGATGGAAGTTTTCTGCGAACGCTGGCATCATCCCTGATAGATTTTAATGAATTGAGTTCTGTTGCTGCCCTCAACATGCTGCTGGAGGTGAGACCTCTTTCACTGAATTGTGTTGAGTCGCATCACCAGCAGGAGGAGCTCTTGGCAAAGCTAAAGCTGAATGCACTCCATAAGTCCATCTGAAACAACAAATCATGCATAATCTGCTCTGCCTTACCAATTTATTGAAATTGTTTCACTAGATAAATGACACAGATAAGAACCCGTTGGTGCATGAGCTCATCTCTGCAATCGTTTGTGCTCCAGTGTCCTAAATTCTCAACTCTCATCATGGGCATTATGATTGATCAGGACTGAATGATCAATTAAATGGAAATATCTTCGCTTACAGAGTTACTTGATTTAACACCGTAATGGTTAATGCCTTTGTGCCCCCTAGGGCCTGAACAACAAGAAAAGTTTGCCAGCAGGGGGCACAATGCTGCACTGCCTGGAGAACATTGCCTCCTTCATGGAGGCTCTCCCCATGGACTCTCCTAGCAATCTGTGGACAACCATCTGCAACCAGTTCCAGACATTCCTCACAAAGCTGCCCTCTGTGCTTCCTCTGAAGGTAGATGTGGACCTTTCCATCCCGTTGGAAAGGGGAAAAGTCATGGTTGGAAAGTCAAGGTTGGGTGTGGTTGATTTGATTATGGCTCGAGGAAAAAGTACCTTACTATGCCCAAATTGAAAGTCATTAAATTTGAACTGATTTGACCGATGTCTTTGATCTCAGGGGTCAGATTAGTGTGATGTAATCAATTATCACCACAGACAAATATAAAAAATCAAAATCCAGGAATATGCCTGTGCAACAGGCAACAACTTCTTTCAAATTTTTAAATCAGATTGTTCAACTTACTTGTTTGCAATCTGTTTGTCATCAGTGCCCGATGGATTCCAGTTTGAGGATTATCATTTGCTTGCTGAAAATCCCAACTACCAATGCAACCCGGGTAAAAGCCCAGAGCAGAATTTAACGTATTGATTAGTCTAAAGTCTGGACTTCAATATCCAACCCTATCTCATTTTCATATCTCTTACAGAGTCTCCTGGAGCCTTTTTCAAAACTACTGAGCTTTGTTATTCAGTATGGCATGTTCAGCCTTTCCTACCTCGTGGAGCTCTGTGGTCTGTGCTACAAAGCCTTCAACAAGGTACTCATGAGTGCGTTTACGTGACAGCTTTTTCTGCAGGCATGATATTTGGTATGCAGTGATGAAATGTGCTGACAACCTGCATTCATGCAGCTTTGAAAGAGTTAAGCCTTTTAAACTAATCCACAGTTTTAAAGATGTCGAGCTCCAGTTTGCAGACCTCTCGCTCATCACTCTTTTGGTTCTACACCTACTTCCCGACTCTCCAGTTGGCCAGAAATGTGGCCATGTGTCACTGATGATTAAGTAGGCAATCAGCTAGTATTGATTAACATGATTAGTTGGTGTGCTTGGACTAAGGATGTATGGTGTGTTACTGAGTGGCTGCCTCAGACAGAGATGGAGCCAGGGCTGTCTGCACTCTTAGAACCAGATGGATCCTTACTCTTCCACCACTGTCAACACTGCATGCTTTATGTCTCCTGCAGTATTGATTTTCTACACCCTCTTTAATTCCTTGCTATATAATATCCGCTTTTCAAAACCCAGAGTCACCATGAGCAATTGCTTTTGGAACCTGTGCTGCACAGATTTATTTTTTTGGGAAGAGGTGAGGTTTCTGGGAAGCGCTTGAAACACGATTAGATATATTTGGAGGTCAACTTTGAAGGACACAAAGTCAGATTCTCTGAGTTTGTTTCACCCTTTTCCACAACCGCACTGCACTACACGCTAAACATGAGTGGGCCCTCTGGCTTAAGAAGAACCCATGATTTGCTATTTACCACACGGACATGTTCCATTAACTTTTAATTATGAGAGTGCTGCGCACAGGTATGCACATTAACAAACCACACAGTGGGAAATGTCGGAGGGAGCTCTGAGCACGTGCCTGCGCTGAACATAAGCAAACATGACTGCATAGAGAAAGAGAGAGACAAAGTGGAAGCTGGGAGATGACAGTGTGGTTTGTAAACAGGCAGCTGGGCTTTGTGTGGATGGGATGAACAAAGAGAGCAGCCTGTCCTCGGGGAGGGAGAAGGCAGCCTGACAGCCTCATTTGAGCTGCCTGGGACTCTGGGAGGAGAGATCTGGACTGGCCTAAATCTACTCCTCAGCTTCACTATTCTCTGTCTATTCTGTCTCCCTTGCCTCCCCTCCCTCCTCTCTCACTGCCTGTCCTTCCCCCTCTATTCAGACTATGGAGTTTATGCTCTCCTCGCAGCATGAGTAAGGGAGAGTGATAATAGAAAAAGGCAGTCTTGCTGCATCAGTACATTTACTCCACTGTCTGCCTCCTCATATCCAGGAGAGAGATAAGTTCTACATGTCCCGCATCGTGGTGTTAGAGCTTCTGCAGGCGCTGAAGTTTAAGTCGCCTCTGCCTGACACAAACTTGTTACTGCTGGTCCAGGTAAAGACACAATCTTAAAATGCTTTTCAGTCTGCAAGAAACAAACACATCACACTGTTTCCTTCTGAGTAGGATTCTAAAACTTGTTGGATTCTTTCAGTTTGTTTGTGCAGATATCGGTACACGACTAGCAGAATCCACCATCATCCAAAAGCACATGATCTCAACGCTGTCAGGGGTAAGTTGATGTTTCTGCTGATCGTATGAGAATCAGTGTCATAAAACAGCAAGAGACAAGGACAGACCCACTGTGATTTGTTCTAAAGGATGAACTGGTTTTGTCACCAACAGTGCACAACAGCAGCTATGGAATGCATGAGACAATACATAAGTGAGCTTTTGGACTTCATTGCAGATATGCACACGCTAACCAAACTTAAGGTAAGTCATCTTCTTCTTCTGAGCACTAGAACTCTTGTATATTTTTTTTCCCTCATTTTCCATTTCGTTCCACCTTCTCTTGTCTTCACTAGAGCCATATGAAGGCTTGCTGTCAGCCATTGCATGAGGACACTTTCGGAGGGAACCTGAAAGTGGGCCTGGCACAAGTCGCAGCCATGGAGATCAGCAAAGGCAATCACCGTGACAACAAAGCTGTTGTTCGTTATCTTCCCTGGCTTTATCATCCACCATCCACAATGCAACAAGGGTGAGAACCAAACAAAACTACAGATGTGTTTAGTAATAATTCATCTTCATTAACTGGTTAGGTCACCCTAATCCGGCATTGTTTCTCCGGGTGGTGAGATATGTCAGATTAGAAAGTTCTAGGTGATTTTTAGATCTTGACGTGAATATTTTTAAATACAAAAAAGGAATTTGAAATCTCAAAAAAATAAAAAATAATATATTCATGGCTTGATAGCACTTCAAAGAAGTGAGAAATTATGTGGGCTAAGCCAACAAATATGTCAGTAGGAATAATTGATAGTGAAACATTTAGTAGAATCTGAGAAATATGACTTTTTATGGACAGATTTGTGACACTGAATTTCAATGTAATTTTTTCCTCTGCAGACCCAAAGAATTCATTGAGTGTGTGTCCCACATCCGTCAGCTGTCTTGGCTCCTCTTGGGCTCCCTGACACACTGCGCTCTGCACCAGGGATCCACTTCCTGTATGCCCATTCCTCTGGATGCTGGCTCCCACATTGCAGATCATCTCATTGTCATCCTCATTGGTTTTCCAGAACAGTCAAAGGTCTGACAGAAAGAAATTCTTATAAATATTTACTTGATTTATAACCACCTGACCTGTCTCTCCTGTTTTTGTCTCCGTGTCTCCAGACGTCGGTTCTGCACATGTGCTCTCTATTTCACGCCTTCATGTTTGCCCAACTGTGGACCATCTACTGTGAGCAGGCAGCCGCTGCTCCATCCCCGCTCAACCAGAACCAGACAGAATTCTCGTCCAGCGCCATCCTCACAGGCCTCGAATTCTGGAGTCGGGTTACACCTAGCATCCTGCAGCTCATGGCTCACAATAAAGTGGTGAGTGGTCTACTTTATGTTAAAGGTAGCTCAGGTAAGAAGAGGGCCTTAGAAATGTGGTGTGGTTGATCACGCCTGAAATATGAGAAGACGTATTTATGTTGAACCTTTGGATTTCTCTCTGTTTCATAGAAAATTAAGGTTTTGCTTGATAATTTTTTTCTCTCAGATGGTGGAAATGGTGTGTCTTCATGTCATTAGTTTAATGGAAGCACTGCAGGAATGCAACTCAACCATCTTTGTAAAGGTTTGGAACCTCTCTATTATAGTTCTGCATGGCTGATACATGATTATCTCGACATGTAACCTAATACGTGCATCCTGGCTGTCTCCTACAGCTGATTCCTATGTGGCTACCCATGATCCAGTCAAACCTTAAGGTAAGGACATGATCAACACATAACTGTCTACTGACACAATAGATGTGAGTCAAACTAAGATCTCCATCACCTTCTCTTTGTTGCTCCTTCAGCATCTGTCTGCAGGACTGCAGTTACGTCTTCAGGCCATCCAGAACCGGGTAAACCACCAGTGTCTGCAGGGCCAGACGTCCGGAGCCCCTCCGTTCGCTCTGCGCAAATGGCTGCAGTGCACCCAATTCAAGATGGCTCAGGTGGAGATCCAGTCTTCAGAGGCTGCCTCACAGTTCTACCCCATGTGACCTGTGCTCTGGTCACTTCAGGTCCAGACCTGCATGCATCCACTCCAGCTGAACCCTCCAACACAGAAAAACTCTAATGGAAAAGCGATGCCGTTTGGGATCCGTTTGAGCTGATTCGTTTTCAGCACCTCTAGTATAATCTCAGAATATGTACAGTAAAGCTATGCTATTTTACAGAACTCGTGCTGGAGCTGATCATTAAAGCAAAGCGTGACAGGCTTGTGTGGGATAATTGTATCAGGTGCCTCACTGTTGTATTCGACAGATCTGAAGAATGAGTAGATGACTAAGACCGTTTCTATAGACCCGTGTTCGTAATCGTGAGGGTCTGAAAGCAAAGGCTGACTAGATTGTATTCTTTCATATTATATCACCTTTTGAGTTGCTTGGTTGCAAGCTAGATAATAAAAGTTTAAGAGTTTTTACTAACCATTGAGCCTCTTTGTGATTTCATAAATAATGTCGGCCCATTCAGAATTCAAATGTGACATTTACTGGCCTTTGATGTCCTGACTGATTTGGAAAATGTCCAGTTTACCATAACGCCAATGACAGAGTGATAAAATCAGCTCCGTTGTTTACTCCTCTGGACGAGAAACTGAACCTCAGGTGTCTCCGGGAAAATGACATGACATGCATTACTCAGCTCCCTTCTGAGATCCTTGTCAGACTGTCAGTCATGCTGCCTCTTAGCATCAGAGCTGCGATCAATCAGACGGCCAATCTGAGCAGCAGCAGCGTCTTTGTAACTCGATAAGGTGGAGCCAGACGCAGGAGGTAAACAAGACTATTTTGGTTTCTCTCCCCTCCCTACCTCAAAGTGGAAAGCCCCCCCCCCCCGAGACTTACTTCTCCATCCTCCCTCCTCTTTGTTGGCAGCAGCGCAAACAGATTGGACCATGCATATACCAAGCAAACATAATTACCTTTTACCTAATGTGGTTTGTTGTGATTAAGCATTGTTGTGAGGTCTAACCACATTACCACAGAGCTGGTCTGAGAATAACAGATGACATGACAGCAGAGCAAGAGAGCCAAGCAGCACATCCATCTTTGTTTTGATTTTCACTGCTGCAAGGATTTCATTATCGAGCTTAAACATGAATTAGACCTTATTATATGTGTGTGTGTGTGTGTGTGTGCACTAAAAGAAGAAATTAGTTATATATTATAACTGATATATACAATATATATTTATATTTGTGTGTGTGTGTGTGTGTGTGTGTGTGTGTGTGTGTGTGTGTGCGTGTGTGTATGTGTGTGCACATGTGTTAGAGGGAAACCCACATTGAGGAAAGGTGCGGGTCAAAGGAGTCATTTGTAATAATGATATCCTACAATATGACTATTAAACACACACACACACACACACACACACACACACACACACACACACACACACACACACACACACACACACACACACACACACACACACACACACACACACACACACACACACTCCCTGGTGACCCTAAGCTAGCTGAATCAGGCTGCAGTGCCCCTTCTCATCAACCTCTTGTCTTGGCTCATCAAAGAGCACCTCTCCTGCTGCTTCCCTCCGTGTGCGAATCTGTATTGAAGTAGTGATGGATGCAGGTGTTTATGTAGCTGTGTCCCAGCGTGTGTGTGTGTGTGTGTGCGTGCGTGCGTGTGTGTGTTTCATCAAGTCCCCCTCGCTCTGGTGTTGCATCTGTCAGCCACTGCCACTGTTGTGATCGTTTGAACTCGCAGCCCTTTTCCAGAGAACCTCTCTCATTAGCAGCAGCTTATGTAATCAGTGTCCCACAGGTATCCAGCACTTTCCCCACCTCTGCCTGCTGCCTCCTGGAGGACCATATGGGAACGCTGACCTGATGAGCAGGCATCTGGAGGCACTAAGAGTAATTATTGCTGACCAAAGGCCTCTCAGTCAGACAGGGTGTGAGTGGGTGCTCAAAGATTGTGAAGGTCAGCTTTGGAAGGACTATGCTAGCTCTCATAGATGCAAACATTGTACTAATGCACCAGCACGACATGTCACCAGATGCGTGCCTTGGTGACATTTCTTGATTAAAGAGCAGGCTGAGAGAGGTCGCATCATGCAGACTGCATCAGATCAACATAATTAGTAATTTTGTAGAGAGACAATTTAAAGAATGCAAATCTCAAGCATGCTTGAAATGCCTCCTGAGAGCTTCGTTGAGACAGTGACAATCCCTGATTCCTCCGCCTAGTGCTGTCACATTGCTTTTATTACAATGAAATCCACAGCACCGTGGCTGGACAATGCATGAATGTTTAAATTGCTCAGAGCTTCCATTGGCATTAGCATCAAGTGGCGCGACTGACGGTGGGAAGGCAAAGCACTCTATGGTCCCTCATTCACATTGTAATTCATTGACATTCCTCTTCAGTGCACAGCTGCATCAGCCTGTATAGTACAGGTTTGTCTCCATTGTTTATTTCACATCGTTATACTGCAGTTAATGGCTAACACACAAATTAAAACAGAAATGGAAAAAAAATCATATTTATTTTGTGTAAGACCATTAACTTCTTTCAGTTTATTTTAAAGCACTTGCTGCTTTAAGTGCATATATCCTTATAGTATTCTTTTTTTATTACATTATGGTGACCAATCTATGATATGAAGCCTATAACTCTCTCTTATGTGCCTCAGTAAACCACATGGCATGAAGGGGGGAGGGTCACCAACACTGATCAACAACACACCCCAGCTCCACGCAGGCTGGGTGGGCATAGGCTGAACATAACAGACTAACTTTTATCATATTTGCCACATGTGGGCCACTTTGTCTGCCGTAGCATAAAAAAAGATATCTGCACGCACACCACTTTAAACACAACAGACTGTAGCTCTCATGTTATGTACACTTTTATTTACAACTGAAAAACTCAGCAATGTAATCAACTTATGCACATCTTTTTATCTGTTTGGTATAATGCATAAATTGTACTATTGATTGCCATATATACATTAATGGCTTGCTCCATCAACATGACAACATTGACATAATTCTAAATGTAGCATATTGTATAATTTTTACTATGTATAAACATATGCTCTGTCACACTGTACATTAATTAACAGTCAAGAAGGCAGATATTTAAATATCAATATTTACATTCATGCATCCATCATTCCTCTCATATACGTACATAGTGGGATATACTGTTAGCTAATAACCTGTGCATGTTTAGATGCAAGCATGTGTTTTTCCAAATGTCCACACTTTAGCCAGTATCTATACTAAACTGAAAGCCACAGAGTATAACCCACTCTCACTGAGTCCACTCATTATGCATGCACACTGATAGATAGACAGACACACACACACACACACGCACACACACACACACACACACACACGCACACACATTCATACAAACATGCATGTACACACACACACAACAGATGTAAAAAGAAAAAAAAAATACAGAGCAGCGGCAAGCGATGCTCTGATTTAGCTCAGTTGTGTTTTTCCAGCAGGGATGATCTTCTGTGAAACCTGATCTCTGGCTATCGGCTGAGTCTCCTGCCTCTCATCACCACACAAGGTCAGCCCTAGACTTTTGTACACCAATTATAAAGTGATGGGCTAAATAAATAAATAAATAAATAAAATGAATTAATGAATAAATAAATAAATAAATGAATACATACATACATACCTACATACATAAAGAAAGATTGTCAAATTAAAACATGGCTGAAGGCATCTTGCTGATCTAGAGACTCCAAAACATTTAACCAAATTGTTTTATGGCACGGTAATATTTTTGAAGGAGTGCTCTCATGTTGAGTTAACAGATCGTAAAATGGGGACTGGAATATAATGAAGCAATGTTTGGAAAACACATAGTCACATAGCACATCAATGGGACCCCAGACTCTTCAGCTGGAGCATTGGGAATGTAGAGTCATGAAGAACACCCAGAGTCGAGGCGACTGATACCGAAACACTCAACAGACCCAGCGTTTGTTCTGCATCAGTGTCTCAGCAAACTGACAGCAGGCTTAAAACATCAGAGCATCACAAATGAATTACATGGATTAAAAATGATCCAGTTTTTAAAAAAGAGCTATAAATAAATAAAATGAATTCATCAAGATGTTCAGTAGTCCTAATGATGTGAGTAACTTACGAGACAGTTTTTTCCCTTTAAGTAGAAAAATAAATTCAAAGGTAGCTAGATAGATAAATAAATAATTAAATAAATAAATACATAAATAGAGCAAATAAATCAAATCAATCAAAATGACCAAAGTATATTACATTGAGTATAGGTATTCTGAGACATTTTTGGCATGGTAAAATTACCACAATATCCCATGTTGATGTCATTGATCCTCAGTTCCTTGTCAATAAATTTCTTTAAATTGCATAGTCAGATAAATCCACATTTCAGAGCCAGGACCAACTGTCATGTCACACCTCTCACAAAGCATCTGACTCAAAAATGGAGAACCAAAGATGGACAGTGTGTTGATTGGAATATAAAAAACATTGCATTCTCTGTAAAAACTGCATGCACTTTTTTTTTTTATTGTGTGTGATGGGCTGTCCTGTCTGGCCGCCCATGGGACTGCAGCGCTGCTGTACTGTCTGTTGTTTCGTTGCAGATGTCAACAGTGTATGAGGACTGGATCTGCGGCAGACTGGCAGATAGTCCCTCTCCAGCCAGCAGCCAACCAGCCTGTCAGCAACACTTGCTGTTACTAAGAGCATAATGTTCAGCCTGCTGTGCCACTTTCAACACCGTTGGGGTTTGAGGATTTTTGTCTCCATCCATCCTGCCTTCGTGTATTTTCCTTCCATCTTTTGCAGCTCATCTTGAGCCAAATGGCATTTTCAGTCCGGGCGACAAGCAAAGAAAAACAGTTTACCTAAAAACCTCAGGTAAAACCCAGTTACATTCTGGGTGAGAAGGGATTCTTGCATCCAGGGGGAGAGGAGAGAGACAGTAATTATGATGTCACTTCCTGCATGTAGGAGGAGCCAGTCTATACCACAGTGTTGTTCGTACCCATGGCCTTCTTGTTACGGATGCTCATGGCGTACTCCCCACGACTTGTCCCATTCTCCTCTTTTCGGAGCGGTTTCCTGCGAATAAACATTTTCATAACATGAGGACAAATTCCTTGACAAGAGAGATGTGACATTAGCTATAGGCCATGTCATTAAACAGAGTTTCTAGACAATTAACCTTTAGGCTGATTTGATTTCCTGGGCTGCTATGGGTGGAAACGCTACTCCCAGCAATCCTTTCTAATAAACTCAATGTGCAAAGGTCATTTTTGCAAGGAAGCAGGAGGCAAAGATACATTGCAACACAGGGGATAAGGAAATTACCTTCACTGACTGGTAGATGCAATCTTCCCTCTAAGTAATGAAAATGTGTGTGGCTGTCAAAACAACTTGGGAATAACATTGATACATAAATTCCCCCTAAACACCGGCTGCGCAGTAACACTGTGAGCACGCTCCGGTGCAAAATAAAGCTCCAACACATGATCCCCCTGCTGCTGCTGGCCTGTGAAGAGCAGTATCATTCAATACAGCGCTTTTCATGCACTCCTAGCTGCCTTTGTGGTTATTATATTTGTCCAGTGTACTGTGACTTCTGCACCGACCCCCTCAGCTGCTCTCCCCTGCTCAGGCTTATGTAAGTCAGAGACAGATCTGAATACAGTTAAGTACAGTCATTGTCCCGCTCGACAGCGTACAGTGCCTTCACCGCAACAGAGGACCCTTGAGCGACATCTTAGCTCAGTGTCTCCTCGCCTCTGAAAGGCTGACCGGTCCAACTTGGACAAACAATCATTCCCAGTTCAGTCCGCTACCAATCTGTCCCACTTCCTGTGCATCGGGTACAGAGGGGATCCTTACAGGGTGAAATGAGCTCATATGACGTTATGCAAGTCAGTGCAACAGTCAGGCAAGAAAAACTAGGTTTTAGTCTGAAACATTTTTAAGGGAGGATGTAACATAATGTATGATTATGACATAGATATGCGTATTATCTTCTCTTTTCAAATAAAAAGTGTATGAATGACTAATTTTCAGTTAGTTTTTTTTCTGCTGAGCCATCCAGTGATAGCCGCAATGTTCTATGTTAAGAAAAAGAATACAAAGACTATTTTGAAGACATTTAATGACGCTGTTATATGATTCTGTTAGGATTTAAAGATGCCTTCGTCATTGTTATGTCCACGGACTTGTAAGGGGGTTGAATCAACACCTTGAGATCTCAGCAAAGTGTGTGTATTCTATTATGAGCGTGAAAATGTAGCATTAATTATGTCCTACACAAAACCTGATGTGGATTTACACGAAGGTTTGCTGAATCTTATTCAAAGCGACTGTAAAATATGACTCTTGAATATCACACAGCTAATATAAATGTGTTTTGGTGATGGGATGTTCATTTAGCCCTGTTACTTCTTGCTGTCACCTCAATTTGTCAGCTGTCTCAGTACAATTAAGCCAATCTGATTTCACCGTGCTTCTTTAATGACCATCTTGTTGCTGTCAAGCTTTCAAACTCTTCCTGCCACGACAGTTTTTCCACTGTCATTTCAGAGCCTTGACCCACCTCTACCCCTTCACCTCCTGTGTTCATCAGAGCTCCTCACACAACTCTTTTGTTTGGAGATTCTATCTTCTACCAAAGTTGATTGGTTTGATTGAATTATTGATTGACAAAAAGATAGATCCTCCCTCAACACCAATGTAAATTGGGATAAACAAGGAGAATCCAGGATTTTATTTTTTCACATTGCAGGTTTGATATTTCTAGCAATGTCGGATAGACAGAACAGACTTTTTAAGGTGGTTTCTCTCAGCGGGTGTGTGTAATTCAGTGTGGATCAGCAACCTTAAATCAGGGTTAGAGGACTATGATTTGGATTTTGCTTTGTTTTCTCATAATCTTGTTCCTTTAAGCGTCTTTCCAAAATGCGAGTGTTCAACAAATATTACATTTAACTGCGCTTGTGGTAAAATTACCACAATATTCCATAAAGCTGAACTCTATACATTAAGGCTACAGATTAAATGTGATATGGAATGAGCAGAATGTCTCCATGTAGTCTGGAGTGGTTAGAACTGGTGGAGTTGATGTGAGCTAAAGTGAATGAACTTTCCAGAGGGACTCTTGTCAACTGGAAGTGGAAGCGTATGCTTGGGGACACCAGGGATAGATGCTAGCCATGTGGGACAGATGCTTCTTGTTCTGTTCCTGTGGGGCTTGGGGAAATCCTCAAATGGGAAACTGTCCAGCCATAGGGAGGAAACACATTCAGCTGCGTGGGAGATGATTGGCTAGGAGTTGGAATATACCAAGAATTGCTTGAGGGGGATACATGACATTATTTGCAGTCAGTCTGGGAATTTTTCTACTTGAAAGCATCAGTGGGGCTGATACCCGTTTGCTATGCAACATCCTTGTAGCTCATTAATAATTTTAATTCTGGATATTGTTGACAGGTCAGTATTTCATTTCTCATGTGGTGAAAAACTTTTTGACACTGATGATGTATAGACTGCTGCAAGGCCCTTTCGATCCTTCCCAGCTCTCCCAGGATGTAATCTCTACTCGGACTGACCACGTCGCTTTGGGCTGCCACACGGGGCCGAGCACTGGGCCCTCAGACCGACCCCTAACCAAGTCTTCAATAATAGATGCCATGCTGTTGACACATGGCAGGTGGCAACACAACACTTCACAGGTTGGATGAATATTTCATATCAAAGCTGTGCAATCACAGCACACTTGCCTGTTTGAAGTTTGAGAAATGGATCATGGTGAAAATGGGACATGTGTTATGCTGTTTGTGATTACTCTAGCCATCTGGAAATTACAGTAACATGCTATGGTTCAAAGAAAGCGCATCATGAAACAGACAGTAAAAATCTGTCTGCAGTTTTAGTGTTACTGGTAGAATCATTTGGAGAATAGGGCACCTGACATTATTTTGACAGTAAACACCCTTATTTTGCATCATTTTGCCGTCATTGTATCTGTGTTTCTTTTGGACATGCTATATTGCATTTGTAGGGATCAGATGTGATTTGTCTTTGGATGAGCCTCTCAGTGTTTTGGGGAAAAACATTCAGCTTCCTTAGCGAGTTGGTTTGAGTTCTATTTGTTCTATCTTCTTGAATGGCTGCCAGCCTGGACTTCAGTATCATGTCTTCTGCTTTGGATGGCACGGCAACAGTAAAACACAGTCCGCTTGCAAACACCAGCCTCCCTGGTGCTGTGGCCGCTCAATGGAATTATAGTTTGTTTGTTTGTTTTTTCCAGCCCCTTTGCTTCTGAAAGATGACTGGCAGACACAGATTATAAAACATAACAAAGGGCCATGAGGGCTGGGACCTGCAGAACAAGCTCCTCTGCTGTCTGTGGAGCTCAAGCATTGGCCCTCAGCCATCTGATTTTCTTTGGGAAAGCCCAGAGCTTTGAGGGGAAGGAAGGGCTATATATATATATAACTAGTTGTGCTTTTCTCACTGTCAAACTCTCTCACACATTGTTATTGAATAAAATGCTCAATTACCGCCTTTGCTTGCTTTGGCAAATATTTTTTCTGTGCTTTTTTGCTGTGTTGTTTCCCTTTCCCTCCTCTGAGGAAGGATGGATGATTAGAGTATCCATGACAAATGTTAACGGAATAGCATCCTTCCCTTTCCTGTCCTCTTATTGGCTGGTGACTAATGAATGCCTAATGAGGCCATCCTGGACTGACCTGAGTATTTTTCCCTTCTCATTCAGAGTGCAGGGCAGCTTGGCTTGGCACATAATCTGCAGTCTAGAGCCCACAAAGCTTCAGGACACGACCCGCTTGCATGTATAAAAGATGTGGCCTGCGACTGAATGACTGCGCAAATTAATTCATAAATAATGACTTGGGTTTGGGGCTACAGCCTGTATTGCAACAACACTTTCTTACCACTACTGCATTAAAAAAAGGTGCCCCTTGGCTACACGGGGGGCTGGAGAATTGCCATAATGAATTCCTGAGCCAACCACCCATTACTTCCGCTGCCTGACTTTGCTTATTTGTTGTTTAGAGAAAGGAGAAATAGAGTTCTGCTGATGAAAGCCTTATAGTATCTGGCATGCAGGCTTTATACCGTTCCATAAATATAATAAAGAGTGATGCTAAATCAATGTAAATACAACCAAGCAAAAGACAGACGTAGCTCCTGATTTTAGCAGTGTAATTCTAAGTGTGTAAATACGCCAAGATGATATACTGCATCTATGTGTGCAAACATTCTGTTTGATAATGGATGGATGCACACAAGTATCCTCCACATGCATCCCTCTGTGAATGTGCAACGCTTTGCACGATGTGGGAGAGTGTGTGTGTGCGTGATTGCTAAATGTCTGCAAACATTAACATGGATGTCAGAGTGCATGTGTGACACCGTTCTGCCTGAATGTCACACAGAGAATTGGGTCTGGGTTGTGCTACAGGCGAAAACCTCACACAGCCTTGTCACAAATAAGCCAAATGGGGGAAAACAACAGCAGCGTCTTGGGATTCCTCTGCTCGCCTCTTTGCTTTCATTTTCATGAGCCCAGCTGCCATTCTAGGAAGCTTCAGACACTTGAATAAATTGAAATCTACACAGTATTGAGAAGTCAGGCCAATTCGATTAATTAGTTTAAAATATCGGATGCTTCTGGGCGACTCGGCATACTGGATCTTCCTCGCTGACGTTTACAACCCATTTCATTATCTAACCTCTCTGACCTAAGAGCGACCCAGTGGGGTGATGACGGGGTCACCGCGGTTTCCTACGTGACTTACACACAAAGCCAGGGGAGATCATTCAATGTCCCGTGGGTCCAACTATACAGGACGTTTAGTAGCGTGATTGTCTTTCAAATGTCATCACTAAATACAGCGTGATTTAACAGAAATTAAGTTAAATGACATCCAACCTCTTGATGGCCTTGTAGCAGATGATGATGGCTGAAAGAAGGAAGACGACTGAGGCACAGCCCACCGTTCCAAGAACTATGATATCCATCTCCATCCACCAGGGCCTCATCAAAGGCACTATGGGCTCTGCCACTTACAAAAAAAAAGAAAAGAGGGAGCAGGAGGAGAGAGATTTGGATGTAGAAGAAGAGAAAATAAACATTGAATTAATTTGAAAAATCACATAGAAACACACACAAACACACATATACCGGTATATGATTTTCCTCCCTGCTCCGAGTTCAGAAAACGCTGTGTCCTCGCCTGTTCAGTAGGTCTTAGGTTCAAAGATATCCAACCTGACACCATGAATCATTTAAGGTCCCATCAACCTTCCTTACACCAGCACTCTTGTCCACATCAATTACTGTTGCAGGAACCTCCTGCTCTTTCCACATTAGATCCATGAGGTAAGACCGCTCACCAGGAATGCTGAATAACATTATGTGCATCAGCAACTTTGTGTCTGTAATGCTGAACTTTCCTCTTGTCTTTCTCCACCATCCGTGCATCTGTTTAGTCACGTGCATAGCTATCCATTTAGCAGCATGAATGCTACTTCATTCCAGCTTTGTGCTCCTGAGCACATGGAGTCACAAACTCCTGTCTTCTGCAGGTTATCAATGAATGGAAGGGTTTACGCCACAGCAACAAACACTCCTTAGTAATGCTGTGGATTACATTATACCACAACATATTCATATGGCTCCTACAAGGCATCAATCACACCACGTCATAAATCAGTATGAATCCAAAAGCTCCTCAGAGCCAAACTTCCACTTTAATCCAACATTTTGCGCACAGCTGAAGGATTTGATTCAGTCGTTTGTAGGGATCTACTTCTTTGTGTGGAAGCACACTCCTTTAAAGGACTTCAGAAACCTTTTTCAGCACAGACTTACCTAACATAGACATTTTTTTTACTTCCAGTGGATGAATAGGTTTGTAGTGACTGTCCCAGTTTTTCAAGTAAGGAATGCATATTAATTTCATTTTGAAACCCTACAGTTTAAAGAACAATTTCAACAGACACTGTTGTGTCAATTGGTCAAAAGAGAAGAGATCAGGATAATTATGTGTGTGTGCAGATTATGTAGAGAAGTGGAAATCTAATTTAAGTAAATTATTCATAGTTTCCCCATTCTCTACAAACATTTCTGTGTAAAGCAGAAAGGGAATAAAAATTGCCCTAGTTATCATAGTTATCATGACATACTGCTGCTGATGGAAGCATCAAACACTAGAAGTGGAGTTTTCCACCAGTGCGTTGGCTGCAGTTGGGCATTCAAATTCCTGCAGACAGATGGTCATGGTATCTTTTCTAACAACATACATAGAGGGTCTATAAGCCTCCATTCATAGATGGCTCACAGAGGTCTAACTGTAAAAACAAACAAACAGTGGAACTGATTAATTAAAAGCTTTATACTGCTGTCTGTCGTGACGCTAATGATTTAACACCCTTCCCAGCTTGTAGTATTAAAGGCTGAGGCTGAGTGATTCAAAAGTCACAGTAATTGCTCAGAGTAGCTGCATCATCAGCAACGCCTGTCCCATATTTCAGCGTATGGTGGATCCGACTACATACAAATCACATCAAGTTTCATTGAGCACACCAAGGCAATATATTTGTCTCTCTGTGGATGGATTTATCATCTCAGATTAGGGCAAAAGAGGGAGTGCTGGAGAGGAAAAGGTGCTGCAACAGGCAGTGGCTCCAAACCAGTATGTGTGCTTCTTGTATACAAGCACCAACACACACACAGACACACATGCAAAAAAAAAAAAAAAAAAAAAAAAAAAATCACCCGCATTCCCGGATTTTGCCGGAAGCTCAACTTCAAAACGAAGCTTGGAACTACTGAGCTGGTTCATTAGCTCCTTATCGCTTTCAAATTAAAGCTAATTTAATTAACTCGTCTGTTTTAATCAGGGGTCCTCCGGGGGGAAACCCTAGCACAACCACTGAGCTGAGCAGCCCAGCGGGCGTGGATCTCATAGGCAGCTGGGTACTCCCCAAGGTCAGACCCGGAATAAATTAGTCTCGTGTTCAGCTGTCAACATCACGCTGGCTCTATCACACGCACATGCAAAGCTGCATCCATGGGCGCACAGAAAACTCCAGGGGGGTTGATGGTACTTTTTTTTTCTTCTTCTTCGGAGCATAAAAGGCAAACACTTAACGTCAAAACAGTTTCTTCAGACTCGCTCTCGTCTGGTTTAGTGAGCGAGATCTCTGCGGGGCGAGAGCAGACTGAGGGTGAGACAGACTCGGAGAGAGACAGGCGCGAATGCCAGCTTACCTGTGGTGCCCAGTAGCCGCGGGGGAGGTGGGGGAGGCGGTGGGGGAGGGAGGGGAGGGTATCTTCGACAGTTGCATGCCAGCTGGCACTGCTCGCTAACTTTCTCCGCCGCGGTCCGTGAGCATGACCTCTGGAGTTCTCCCTTATGGTGAGGGAGAGAGAGACAGACAGACAGACACCGACATGGAGCATCATCAGCATCACAGCGTGCAGAAACAGGGATGCACCTGCACTCGGTATCCTCTCGCTCTTTTTCATATCACGGCTCTGATGTGGTTGCTGTGTGTGAAGTACATGCACAATAGCATCACATCTATGGCTGCAGCCCGCTCCCTATAAGAAAACCACCCACCAACAGAGTGGGAAGCAGGCTGCCCCTAGGAGTGTGCGTGGGTGGACTTGGAAACTCAAGCAGATCACATTACACATGAACCCTGGCAACACTGTGTGAGCAACAGCTCACCACTATCTGTAGGCAGCAGCAGCGCGGGGCAGAGGTTAGAATACTCATCACTAACATATGCCTGCTGCAGGGATCCTGGTGGGATAACTGAATATTGCTATCATGAAAACACAGTTGACTGCTCCATATTCCCACTACTAGAAAGCTGAGTGTCTCTAATGTGTGTGTGCATGGCTTCATCTCACATGCCTTACTGGAAACCACACATGAATGCCTAACAGTATTTCCAACACACAGGTGTTGGCCTGGACTGGTGACTCCAACATCATGTGTAAACATGCATGTAATATTAATTATAGCATTATATATATATATATATATAAGTGGCTTTGAAAAATATTCACGTCCACAGTTCTTAGCCATAGTCCATCAGTAAATCGAACTCCTTGTTACATTAGTGTAACAGCTTCTCATGCGTAAATTCATCATGCTTACCTGGCAAGAGAGTAAAAACAGTGAGAGAAGGCAATGACCGAAGAGGAAAGGCCAAAAACTTAAAGTAAATGGCATTAGATCTTGGACGAGCATTCCTTTTGTGCTGTTCTCGAAGATACTAAGCAGCGTTTCCAACAAATGAATGCAGTATACATAGGCTTGAACAGTTTGAGAAAGAACCATCCACCCTGTCCAGTTCAGCGGCGATATCTGTGACAAACGTCTCCAGAAATAGTTTATGCCACAATCATTTTCCTCTAGAAATCCCGTTGTCGGTAGCATAGGACAGGCGAGCCGGTAGGAATAACTCACATCTCGAAAGAAGTTTTTTTTTTTTCTTCTTCTTATTGCCACTCAGATGGCGACGCGGATCACGCCGCTACTCCGTGTAAATATGAGGGCGGTGGATGGCCCCGTACCTTACATCCCTCCTCGGCTGCAAGCATGAGTGCAAATGGGCCATCAAAGTTGAAGAGAGAGGGAAAAAAAAAAAAAACAAAAACACGAACAAGGGAGTGATCCTCAGGAATAACGCGCGGCAGGATTCCTCCCAACTGGATCACACATCGCCTCAACTTATCTAGGCTGATTGCAGTTTGACCGAGTCCGGAGGGCAGAGCCGAGGGTTAAACTGATGCGTTCCCCTCTGTGCCAAAATACAGCGGGCTGTTTTATACCGGAGCATCACCGCCGCGCACTTGATGCAGCGCTCACATCAGCTCAGTACTGACAGCGTGTGCTCCAACAAATTCACCCTCCGCTGCTCAAAAAGTCCCCCCTCCCTCTTTAACAGCAGTGGGGAAAGGGGTGTGGGGAGGAGGGGGGGGGCTGTGGTGATGAAGGAGTCGTAATGTCATTGGGGATTTTTCTTGTTTATGTTTGTGTTTGATTTTTTTTTTATATATATATATATATATATAGTGGTAGGCAGAAAGTAAAAGCCCACAATGCGCGGAGGCGAGTCCGTCAGGATGACGCGTAATGGACCAATTTAAAGTCAAGTGGAGAGAAAGGGAGAGAGCGCAAAGACGCCTACCGACTGAAAATACTGGCATGCCCGTGTTTGATGTGCTGTTTGCCCGCTAGAACACTTCGCGGCACAACGTCCCAAAGTAGGCTGAGATCAGCAAGGCTGATGTAACTTGGCATCCGCTGTCGAAGCTCAACAACTAATCAGTTTGAATATATGTATTTATCGGATGTTTCTATTTTAAACTTCATTTTCTTTATTGACTCTTTTACCTCTGACACTATATTGATGCAATAACTGGAGCTGTAGGCCAGAGTCCAAAGAATCAGACTGTAAAGGGTAGTTTATGAGATCAGAGTTGCGTAATGGTCTTGGTGTTCTCCACTAGGCACAGTTATGAAATTAGCCCACAGCCCAGAGCCGTGGATGTGGTACTAGAGAGGCTACGTGACATTCACACTTAATTGGAATTCACTATCAGCCAGTAACTAATAGAGAGGATTCATACCAGCTTTTTCTGTTTTCAAAAGATGATGTTAACTGTTTCTGTTTGCATTATTTACATCACACAGAAGCTAAATCAGTAATTTTTTTTTTTTTTTTAGGATGACAAGATGAAAAAGCTCTGCTCATATATTCAGATATAGGTTCCAACATCACTGAGAACTGCTGTTAAATTAATTACCTTCACTTCATTTTTTTGTTGTTGTCCTGTTGGTTAATTTGTCTGTCTGGCTTTTAGCAGGATCCTTTAAAAACTACTTGACAGATTTTCGTGAATTTTCGCAGGAGAGTTGGGCATGCAGGAGGAAAGATAAATAAATTTTAAGTGGATCCAAATAAAGGATACATGATTTTGTTACTTTCCATACCATTGTGAGATCAAGCATTTTTCAGCAATTGCATCTATCATGCATAACTACACAGTTCAGATGAAATGTTGTAGGATTGGGTTTGGCAAGGACAGGACTTGTGGAGTGGATCTGGAGGAAAGAGATTCTTTCTACTTTTCTGTCCATTGTAAGGTTTTCATAAACCTTATTTACACATTAATTACTTGATGGTTTACTGTGAAACTGGATGAAAGAGAGGAGCATGTGCTATGAAATGAATTAACATATTTTGGAATAGATATATTTAATGGAACTGATCCAAGAATTGGTGGCAATTTTGTATGTTCTCTCCATTTCTGCTTGGATTCTGTTCGGGTTCCCCAGCTGCCTCCCACTTCCAAAAATATGTAGCTTAGGAAAATTGGTCATGCCAAATTGTCCGTAGGTCTGCGTGAGTGGTTGTTTGTATTTCATGTGGCCTTTACATGAGCTGGCATCTTATCCAGGGTGTGCCCTGCCTATTGCCTGTAGCCGGCTAGAATAGGATCCACAGACCGGTGACCCATGAGGTGTATGAGCAGCTCTACAAGAAAATAGATGGATGGATGGATGGATGGATGGATGGATGGATGGATGGATGGATGGATGGATGGATGGATGGATGGATGGATGGATGGATGGATGGATGGATGGATGGATGGATGGATAGATGGATGGATGGATGCATGGATGGATGGATGGATGGATGGATCCATGAATGTCTGTCAACTTTCTCTGTTGACATAATGAAATATGTTTTCTTTCCGCATTGTTTTCAGTCGCACATGAACTGTTTTACAGATTTTCATAAAACCGGTGAAAGAGTATGCCATGTGACAAAAATAGAATCACCAAAATTCCGAGTCAATCTCATTAAAGTGGAGCACACCTACTTTAAAAAAAATTTTTTTTGCCAAAAGCCTGAGAGACAGCCACTTTGAGCATGTCTTAGTGGATTTATATTACACAGTGATGTCGCCATAAGATCTTCCACAATGTGATCGATCCAAGTACAGTATTTTCCACACTATAAGGCGCATCTAAAAGCCTATTATTTTCTCATAAACCTACAGTGCGCCATATAATCTGATGCACCTTATAAATGAAATAAATTATAAAATAAACAAAGTGTTAACGGTGCGGCTTGCAATCCAGTACCAGTATACCTTATAGTGTGGAAAATACTGTACTATTACAGACCCAGAATGTTTAAATTTATTTGGCAGAAAAAATTTACAAAAACATCACAGGATACTGAGCTTGATCCCGACCAGAAAATCCATTCATTCATTCATTCATTCATTCATTCATTCATTCATTCATTCATTCATTTTTCATACTGCATTCCCTGCTTACGTGGGTCACGGGGTTGCTGGGGCCTATCCCAGCGGACTTACAGGCATGAGGCGGGGAGATGTTCCAGACATGTTACCAGTGCATCGCAGAACCACACGAAAAACAAACAGATACTCATGCACATTACGCACTACTCACACTATCATGGGATTGTTGTTTTTAGGTGCTTTGAATAATGGAATATCTGTGTGCTCTGGGTGTTGTCTAGTTGTATATGGAATATCTACAGGTTTAGGATTGTTCCAAAATGTTACTTTGAAAGTAGGAAATAGTGATCAGCATTTAGCACTGATTCCTTACATTTTAGAGCCTTTCATCAATTATGAATGATCACTTGCAGCCATGCAGGATTTTACTACTTCCCTTTCTGTATGCATACACACACTCTGTTGTGGAGGGCCAACACCATCCCTTAAACCGTTTATAGATCCATTATCTTGCATAATGCACTTCAGCAGCAGCGATACTTGAAAGGTGTCAGCTTTGCAGGACAGGGTCTGCACAGTAAATAAACATGCTTTCCCTGTCAGATCATATTCATGTTTCACACATCCACAGTCATTCATTGGGCCCAAATGATTTATTCCTCTGAAGATACTGCTCGAGTTTAAATAACAGAAGCAGAAGCCAACTGTGTCACATGCTTCTTATTCCAAATACCAAAAAACAGCATCTAAGCCAAATATTCAAAGAACTTTGGATTAAGATCAATGGATTCAGCACGTTGCCCGACAGCATTTGTATTTATTTATTTATTTATTTAGTTTTACGGCTGAGCATTCACCACATCTCTTGCCTATCAAACAGCTCTTCACAGACAGTAATGGGTTGAGCTCATGCACAAGAGCTGTGGGTGACTTTTAGAGTGGAAAATCCACAGCTGCTGTTAAACTGCATTTGCACATACAAAGCAGAGATTTTCCGGAGTTTTAGTCCACAACAAGCCTGGGTTTGTCATCTAGTATGCCCAGCAGTTCAGCTTGTCCATCCTCTCCTCCAGTCTGTCTCAGAATTGATTATCTGACAAGAAAAAAGCACTACATCCTCCTGGTTCCTTCCTGCTGCCACAACATACATCACATCCCCTTAAAAGTCAGATAAGAAAACCTCTTAATAAGATTACTCTGTCTTTCAGTGTTGTTATTCATGTAGAGATACTTAATCAGCACCCGTTCTAACAAACTGAGCTGGAAATGTTACATCAAAATCCGTGACATCTAACTCATATTTAATGGACGATTATATTAATGGAATTGTGTTTTCTTTTACAGTCTGTGCATTTCTCCTTTATTCTAGGCGTCCAGCCGCGCTTAACGTAGTGGAGGAAGATTGCCATCTAGTGGGAGAATCTGGTGCTAAATTGCATATAGGTGAAAATAATACAAAATAAAAAAGTACAATTTTCTCAAGATGAATTTTCTATTTACTCTAAACTTTGTGAGTTTATCTGGAACATCTGCATATTTTTTATTTCTTTTAATCAATAATAATCCAAGTAGACAAACATAAAGACCAAATGGAGGATACCCTGGTTTTTTGTCTAAGCTGACATTATCCTCAGACTTACCCAGAGCCAGATTCTATTTTGAGTGCAGATCATTTATTTCTCTCATTTACTGGAAAATTCATCTCCGTATTCCTCTGGGAAAATGTTTGTCGTCATTCATTACAAACTCTTCAGCATAATGTGTATGGCTGGGTTGATCCATTGCTTTTGGGAAGTAATAATATCTCACGCTGCCATTGAATATGAATGTGTTCTTTTTTTATCCAATCAATGCTTCTTAGATGCAAATTGGGTGAGTGCCAGATCTCTTCTGGTGTTTCTAAATTTACTCGACGTTGACCTACAGAGAGTCTTTATCTTTTTGAAATAAAGTGTGTGTGTATGTGTGTGTGTGTGTGTGTGTGTGTGTGTGTGTGTGTGTGTGTGTGTGTGTGTGTGTGTGTGTGTGTGTGTGTGTGTGTGTGTGTGTGTGTGTGTGTGTGTGTGTGAATTTAATCTTGTATCTCCATCTGCTCTGCTTCTTGTACTGCTGTAAAACTTTGCTCCCCTGGGCAGTGGATCAATGCAGTCTTATATTACATGAATTACATTTATTTTTGAACAAAGAAGGGAGAGTGTTCTCAATAGAAAATTCCATTAATGTACGTGGACGCTTCTGACAGAGTCATATTTCAGTTGTATTCGCTTCACTGGGCTTCAGCTGAATAGATTTTCAGTTATAGAGTGCAAACAAGGTGAAGAGTGGTGGTTCAGCAGTCTGCTTTATCCTTGTACTACACACCCCAAAACACTGTCACCAGCGTTGAGTGCATTTTGGATGTGCACCAAACGTATGATAGTTGCTTATCTCCAAAGTTGTCATGAAGTAGTTAAAGAATGTCTGTGTTAAATGGATTGATGGCAGGTAAACACCAAAATGTGCTAAAAACGGAAATTGAAATATAGAAAAAGCTGCATAAATCAGCTCAACAACCCCAAATATCTGCTTGGCAAACATTTTCTTCCACCTGCCTTGGCACAGGGACAGCAACATGCTGTGAATTTATAGGTGCTACTGTGGTCTTTCCCTTTCTCATTCTTCATCGCTTCAAAAGAACAGAAGTGGGGTGACAGGCCAAAGGAGGGGAGCCCCTTTGTTAATTGGTCTTTTCAGCTGAACAGAGAGGTGGGAGACAGAAGAAAGGGGTGACAATAGGATCCCAATGCCTCCTGAGAACAGGGGGATTCACTGCCTAAAAAAAAAAAAAGATAGACCAGACAGAGACGATACAGACCTGCAGTGCTCTCCTCAAACAACCCCAAACTGAGTGAATGAGGCAATCAATCATTTATCCTGCAGCTCACTCTGGAGAAATGACCTGTCGGCTCGATATAGAAGGTTTATGATTTGGGGCAGCATAGTGCACGACAAAAATTGAAGAGTTACTCACCAGACAAACAGTTTCCTAACATCCCATTCCTCTGCTGAGCCTCTGCTGTGGTTCAATGGAAGGATAGGTGCTTCTCTTTCTACTTCAATAAGGGGATGAAGCTCAATTAGCATTTCACAAGTCCCCCTTTTCCTCCTTCATTGCAACCTTCCCCGCGGAGCCCATGCTTTCTCCGGGGATTGTCCTGTTTTGGGCCCTTGTTGCCGTTGGCAGGGTGACAGTATTCGAGTGTGCAAACTTGTGCTATTGTTCACGGGCCAGAGGGAGCCATGGAGACCCCATAATATGACACAGGAAAATGTTTGCTGATGGCAATTCTATGGGCTTTGTCCGACCCTTTCTCCTTCATGACGACTCGATTTAAGTCTCTAAATGTTTGACTACAAATGCAGGAGTGCTATCCAGATCCTTTGCTTTTGTCCCGCGAGGTTTGAATGAGTAATTCAGCCTTTGTGTCTCTCGATTGAGGGGGCAAATAGAAAGACAAGATTCTTGAGCGTTCAAGCCCCGTTCCATGGTTATGCACTCTTTAGACCCCCCCTCCCAGCATCCTTTTCCTCACCGAACCCTACAGCTGACATCGATGGAGGGTATGTGGGGCATCCCATGATTCAAACTCAACGTTAAGAGCTCTGGGATAAAGTTAGAAAGCGCACATAATAAACCCGGATGCGCGCTGAGACGTGCGAACGCACCCGATTTTAAAAGATGTTTGTTCGATTAATCGAAATCACCGTGTAGAAAAAAAAAAGTATCGCGTCCCCTCTGCGTTTTTTTTTTTCTAGATCTCCACGACAACAATATGCAATGGTGAAGAATTCGATACCAGAGCGCTTGGAGGCTGATTGAGGTGCATTGTGAGGGGCCTGAGGTCGCTGATTGGTTCAAGGAAAGCACCATAACTACAAGGAGTTTATATTCATTCAACATGTTGTAGTGCTCACCACTACAGCCTGGACCCAGATCTGTGTCTGAATTGAATCTTTGAAAGGGTTTGGACCCAGCAGCGGTGAGTAAAGGGTTATTAAATCATCACATGTGATTTAAAGTGCAGAATTCTTAAAGCAAAGAGTAATGCGCACATGATAAATTTAAATTCGTTTTACTTATAGATCTCGATGTTACACCACAATTTCTGACATGGACTGACTGGAAAAGAAACTGTGCAACTATGGCAAATGCGGACAGTGAGGTCAAGACGTTGCTGAATTTTGTAAATTTGGCATCCAGTGATATCAAAGCGGCCTTGGATAAGTCGGCTCCGTGCAGACGCTCCGTGGATCACAGGAAATATCTACAGAAACAACTCAAGCGCTTTTCTCAGAAGTATTCCAGAATCCCAAGATGCCACACACACAGGTCAGCTGAATACGGGTGCGCCAAACCGGTAGAGACGGTTCACCAGAGCTTAAAGCTGGGAGACAAGGCCATATCGGATGCGCAAGGACTGGAGAACGTGGGCAACACCGCGCAGCAGGTGCCGATGAGGAAGCGCCAACTACCAGCCTCGTTTTGGGAAGAACCCAAGTTGGTCCACACTAAGAAGGAACACTCACATTTAGGACCAAAAAGAACCCATACGGGGATATCTGAGGACACCGAAAATGAAAAGAGGAAGAGGAGTTGGGATGTTGACGCGAAAGCCAACCTGTCAGCGTCCAATCGACGCAGCGCGGAGGAGAAAGACTCGCAGAAATTGGAGCTGACCTCTCATCACTGTGTGAGCGTCTGCGGATGCTGTCCCTTCCAGTACCACGGACATCAGCTGCTCCACAGTCACATCGTTGTCCCTCATGCGCCCCCGGGACTGTGGAGCAAATCAGCAGGGAATGAGGCGGACAGACCTGAGCGCATTTATGGGCAGAAAATTCACACTCACGTTGTGGTGAAACCCATACCGACAAAACCCACCGTCCAGTCACCGATATTCAGCGTGTTTGGATTCATTTAGTATCAGAAAAATGTGTAAATAAGACTCTTTATGTTCACTTGGTGCTCCACACAGCCAACTCTTCTTGTTACAAAATGTGTGCATGAGACACTTCCTAAAGCACTTATTGGAATACGTCTTATATTTCCAGTGTTTAGGGTTATGTAGCACTTGCTGAAAACGGTATCATGTTTACTTTGGTGCCAATCTGAGGCCTCCGAGTATCTGAACTCTGAAAGTAAGTTAACGGTTTTCTACTTTTATTTTCCTACTAGAGAATGACTTTAGTTCTTACAGCACCAAAAGTCATGTGAATGAATGAATGCATCTTGTTTTAGTTTTCTTTTTGAGTGATGAGAATAGAATGTGGGACATAGATTGCCTCCTCTTTGTCAAAGTATTTTTTGATCAGCACATTTGAAGCATTGCCTCATGTTTTCAAATAAATGATTTAAGTTCCCTCAATAACTCCGTTGGGTATTAGATCATTTTTACTTCCACTGAGTATTTCAATGAAACCAAAACATTCAGATGGGCAGATTAAAGAAACTTTTGTCACATTAAAAATGATATAAATAGACATTTTATGCACAGAGGAATCCTTTGAGGGGACCTTTTAACACACTGAAGGTATTATATGCGACTAAAAAAAGAAGCAAATGACAAATTTAGTTCCATTGCTGAGGTCTGTACTGCTTGGCATTCATCTAAAGGTCAGTCAATCACGCAGGCTCAGGTATCTGATCATTCTGTCAGGTAGAGGTAGGCTTGTGAGAGATTTCAATCTGTGGCTTCCCATCTGGGTCCGAATGCACAACCTGCAAAGGTGCAGCAGTGGACGAGGTGACACTGACGAAAGGAAGGAGAAAAGACAAAGACGTTTGTCACTTTCATACTGTGTAGTCTACATTTATGTTGCGTGCATATGTGAGGAAGTGAAAGCCATAGAGGGAAGTATCTGCACGTTAGGATGTGACTAAACGATGAGCTATTGTCTGATGCTTACATGACTTCCTCTTCACTGAGAGCCATTCTTCACGGCTGTCAAGTAGTTCTGTGACTTTGCTGCACAGCTGAACCTGACCAACGTGGTCCAGCAGCAAGTCTATGATCGCCCCTGCCCATTTGCTCATCACTGATGTTGTGATCCATTCACAAAACTGAAGGAAAACACAAGGAAAAAAGTTACCTGTAAAGAACATTGAAAGGACATCAACTCCACGAAACAGTCTTTGCTTAAATTTCACACCTGTGTTTCCCTCTCTGATGGCTCATTGCAGTTTAAAGGAGGCATGTAGCCGTTCTGAAAAACATATCCACTGCTTCCACCACGGGATCCTCCTTCTGCTGGGTGAGCGCCACTGCCATGTGAACAGGCAAAACAGGAGCGGGCATCACAGCCATTGTCCAAAAGGCACTTGAGAAGTGGAAGGTTATTCATGCAAAGTGCAAGAGCAGCAGGAAATGTAGTCGGACAGGAAGGGATTCTGGCGTTGGCGTCAGAGCCTCTGTCCAGCAATAAGGACACAGTTCTGACACAGCCCAGCCGTACCGCCATCAGTAGGGGGCTGATTGGGTCCAGGTTCACATCAGCACCAGCCTTTAGTAGAACCTCTGCTGTTTCGGCGCTGCCATTGGCGATGGCAAAGTAGAGGGCTGTCGTGCGTCGATCAGCGTACTGGAGAGAGTGACTGTGGGTCAGTGTTGCATTTATGTCTGCACCTGTCTTCAGTAGCACAGCTGCCACTCTGTGTCTGTCGTGCTCCGCTGCCAGGTGGAGGGGGGTGATCCAACTGTGGCGGAGCCTAGCTCGACTTGTCACTGGGACTAGCAGGGACACAATCCTGCATGCAAAAGTCAGAATGTCATCCACATAGAAAACAGGAAGAGAAAAACGCAAGGCATGTGCTTTAGCTCCATTTTTAGTCACCAGGCTACTGTCCACAGATTTTATTTATTAAACCTCGCAGGTTTGTGTTTCCTTATAATTATGATAATATCTAGTTACAATATCTTCACTTACTCATGGTGGCCATATTGTGCAGCAACATGCAGCGGCAGCAGTCCTGAGTTAGTGGGTTTATTGGCATCTGCATTTTTAGTCAACAGCAATGCAACGCTTTCCTTGTGGCCATTTTTACTAGCCTCATGCAACGCCGTGAAGCCATCACAGGTCTGCATGTTCACGTCTGCACCTACAAAAAAAAGCATTAGTGTTTCATAGCCTTTAAATGGAGATCAGAAACATGAAACGGACGGGGATGCTTTCATCAGAAGAGTACCTCTCTCAATCAGGTAATGCAGTGCCTTCATTTGTCCTTGCTGAGCTGCCACAATGAGCGGTGTGATGCTGTAGGTGTTAGCCGGATTTATTGTGGCTCCTGCGCTTATTAGCATTTCACACAACTCTGTGTTGTTCCTGGACACTGCCTCGTGGAGTGCTGTCCATCCCTGGCCACACCGCTGGTTCACAGTGGCACCGTAGGACAGAATGAGGCTCACCATGTCCGGATTCTCCAACTCACAGGCTGCAGGAACAGAAACAACACTGAGCCATCTCTGCCAATAACCACGCTGATGCACGGTTATCAATGTTGGTCTTTGTCTCTCTAGTCTTGCTGCACATAAGTGATTTCAAAGCTGTACCTTTGTACAAAGGGGTGTCTTTGTTCTTGCTGCTGATATCAGGGTCAGCGCCTGCCTCCAGAAGGCACTGCACACATGATGCGTGTTCACATGACACAGCAAGCAACAAGGCTGTTTGCTCCTGCAAGGTACGTTTATCCACGGAACCTGGATGAGCTGTGGCAGAAATACACACACATCACCCAAATCAGCTGAGTTCATGTTTATTTTCCACACACCACAACATCTGAATACATCTCTGGGCTCATGTGATCTCAATTTGAACAAGAGTTTGGACTCCCAATGATGCTTTCGATGTCCTACCCTTGAGTAGGATCTTTAAGCACTCCGTCTGTCCGCACAGGGCTGCATCATGCAAAGGTATCCACCCATGTTTGTTCTGCTTCAGGAGGCGGTGAGCGGCGGATGCTGCCACATCATTAACAGCCTTTACATCCCCCCTCCTGATGGAAAAGACCACCGGGTCCTCATCCCTAGAAAGCGGAATTTAGAATAAAAGTTAAGGCAGGCACCACCGTACAAACATGATCGAGGAATTTGTGTATTTACATGACTGACTGAGTATTTTGGGTTAAATTATGTCATAAAACAAAGCAGGATTAAAATACCCAGGACCCCCTCCTTACCCCCACCCTTACACACACATCACATAAACAAAGCCAGGGACTCACTCCTGCTCCAACGTCACGTCGCGCTGATCGTTTTCACTCCTGTCTCGTCGCTGTCGCGATACAACGTGTTCAAATTTACCTCCAGCATTACGGAACTGTGATAAATATTCTGAATATCTGAATTTGGTCATTACTGGTGTGAGGTTTAAGCGGGATGTCTTCAGAGCGGCGAGGCGCGCCGAGCTGGACTCAGCTGTTAGCGCAGATTATTTTGGGACAGTATTGTCAGGCTGCGGGGTGAAGGGGTTTGTCCATATAAGTCAAGAGCGATAAGACCAGCAGCGCTGGAGATAATGCAGTGAAGGGCCGTGATGATGTGTTTTTATCAAGCATATTTTTGTTCTTTTGTTAATTGGCTTATTTGCCACATTAAACACCTGGATGAAAAGCGCTCATCTCAAAGGGAGATTTCGGATGAATAGCAGCACAGGAAAAATAAATGAAAGATAAAACAATGACATCTACAAAATAAAAGCTCCTCAACGGTTTATGAGTCACTCCTTATTTCCGTATCCTGTAATCAAATGGGCTGGTAGTAGGGCCACAGCTAAGGGTTTCACAAACGGCCTTTCAATGCATTCATACAAAAAGTGGACAAGCTTACAAATGTTAATAGGATATATTTTTGACATTTTCTTAACATTCAATCATACATGTGAGGAAACACATGTTCAGTCAATTTAAATGTCCCAAAGTGATTGTCTAAGACTAAAAATTTAAATAACAAGGAAGGAAACAGTTGAATTACAGAAAGAAACACCTTTCATGAAAAATATAACAATCCCGCGAAACCTCCTGAACATTTTATTTTTGTTTCCAAACTCCCTGATAATATAATCTTGGTATCCTTAACCTCACAGTAAATAGACTGAGATCATTTTATATCTTTTTTCTTACGATGATTTTTCAGTCATGTGCCCCATGAAAGAGTTAGAAAATCAGGTCAGGTTCAGGGGGAGTCAGTAGATTGTGAGATTGTGTGTTAAATTTGGCTCGGCTGGATAGCGTCTCATTGAAACTACAAATGATTCTCATCCCCTCAGGGCAGACCAGCAGATATTTGAGTCACATGGGGATATAATTTATCCTATTCATGACCTCTGAGTACAGCTCATGAGCGTCATGTGCCAAACTTTGTTTTATAGAAGCATTTCATATTTTAACTTTCTCACTCACTAAGTCACTGATTAACTGCAATTAAATTCAGATTCTCCCAAAGGGAGAACTTTGATTTCATGATTGACAAGCTGAATATCGATTTCATTGTTGCCTCTGGTGTGTAGAGTGATACTTTCAGTATCACTCTACACACCAGAGTATATTTGATGGGTCCACTTTCAGTCGACCCATCAAAATGCTTTACATAAAAATTTTGCAAAATAAAGCTTAATTCATTTGTTATAGACTGTTTGTTTGAGTTTGTTGTTGTTGTTCACTTGCCTAGTGCCTGGTGCAAAACATTCTATTTCTTTTTGTTCCAAGATGTAAATAAACACAATATAATATATATTACTATTAATAATAGAATCAGATTTTGTCACATTTCCCCTCCAGTTTATTACAATAAAGCAACTACAGTACTGTATATTGCGGAGCTATGAGTTCCTCAGCATTTAGCGTTTAGTATTTAAAATCTAGATGGAAATTATCCAAACTGTAAGGTAAATAATAATATTTTCTTTTGGCAACTTATTATGCTTATGCATTTGTTTTCAGTATTTGAATAGTCTAACATCAATGAACAGTAACAATTTTGAATTCCCGTGGACTAACAACACTGTCCTACCTCTTACACCAAATAATTACAGTGGAAAATACAAGTATATTCAGAACAAAGCACTGTCATTAAGCTGAAAACTGCAGACATGATGATGCTAGCAGAAAACTCCATATAACTACCATTAATCAATCTGGAAAACAAAGAGCACATTCTTCCTGCCTCAACTATATGAAAAAATGCCTGACAATATTCTACCACTTTTCTCACCTGAGCAAGTTTACTGTTGAGTTGGCTGAAGCATAGAGAGCCAGGGAGCAGCCAGCCAGCCTGTCTTTGGTATCACTGATTAGCCTCTGGTAAAGAGACCTGGATGTTCTGATTGTAATCATCACAGGATGAGACGTCTTGTCAAGCCTGAGGCTCCAAACATCCAACAGTGTGCGGCTGATTCTTCTTCATAGATCAGTGATGAGAATCAGAGCAGAATATTTGAGCAACCCAAACAAGTTGTAAAAACAGGTTTACAAAGTGTCCAAAACAATAGATGAGATATAAATAGTATCAAAGTCCCACACACTAAATAGCCAGACTGAAAGAATTAGAAGCTAAGTTCATTTGACAGTGCTTAAATCTGCACTGGCAGGCATCAGAGAGCAGCAGCTCAGGCCGTGAGGATCGATGCCTTTTAAGGGCATTTTCAACTGTGTTTTTAGTTCTCTTGATTCTGCAGAGGCTACGCTGAGGTGAGATCGTGAGCAGTGTCTTAGTGAGCTATGCAGCACAAGGATGCCATTAGAATAACACACAGAGCTGTAACTAGTCTATTTGCTCATGTGTCTTTGATTAACAGACTAAGAAAAATAGGTTCTTTCAGTACACTTAAAAAAGATGAACTAAGACAGTAGAGACACAGCTAGATAATCATGTGCGTAAAACTGTTAAAAAAAGATTTAACTATCAAGTTTGAAGTATTTAAACTCTTTATAACTCACCAGTGATTCAGGTTACAGGTGTGGATCCTCTGTGCTGGACTGTCTTAAAACCATCTGCTTGCGTGCTTTTAAAGCATGCAACTGTGACCACAGATTCTTGTTTCACAATGAAGTACTTGTCAAAAAAAGCTTCCTGTCTGCACACTGGAAGTGGGTTCAGTCTATTTACAGCTAGAGGAACCAGATTAACTAGTAGGTGTAAGGTAATTTCTTTTCAGTTAGTTAGCAGTGCTGAGTTGTCCAATCTTTGATTCAAAGGAATGCCAGTCATCCAGAAACATTATTACTATATCACTGTAATTTATCGCATTGCTATTTTAACCTGTCTGTCCCCTGTTATGACATCTCAGGCCAACGTCTACTAAAATTTGTATAATCTATTTTTTTTTAAATTCTAACTCCACTCTTCAATTGGTTTACTAAAGTTAAACCACCTGGAATTGGATCTATCTGATGTGTAGATCCAGTTTGACTCTAGTTTTCATATTCAATAGCTGTGAACAAAACTTCTCTTACTTCACGTCTAGTTTTAAGATGAATGTATGATTCTACTTCGGTGCCATCACTTGTTATGTAGAAAATTAAAACCTCCCGTGGGCATACTGTGTGCTCACAATGGACTTCCCACTGAGACAGGAACAATTCTGTTTCCACTGGTGATGGTTTTGAATCAAGATTTTCATATTCCAAATTTGATATTCAAATCCATTTTCAGCAGAACACACAGACTTATTTGCATAAAATGGACTTTGAATGTGAAGATCACTATTTTGTTGAGACTTTTTACACCTCCTCTTTGAGGGAAAAAAATTTACAAAACACATTAAACTTTTTTTTTTTTAAAAAGAAAGCCTGATACTTGCATTGTGTAGCAGGAGATCCTCAATCACCACATTATTTCACAAAGAGTGTTACATGTAACTATGGTGATGTCACCATGATGTCACTTGAGTTGCAACAACCTCTAGTTAAATGAAGTAATACAGTACTTCATCATTTCACTATGGAAAGCCACTTCTAGCATTTGCAGTTGTGAGTTTATTCTAAGTAGCTCATGAGTTACTGATAGAACACGATTTCTTATAATAAAAGATTCAGATGTATTTTCTCTGTCCTGAATCCATCCATCCATCCATCCATCCATCCATCCATCCATCCATCCATCCATCCATCCATCCATCCATCCATCCATCCATCTGTCCATCCATTTTTTCCATCCATCCACCCACCCACCCATCCATCCATCCGTCCATCCATTCATCCATCCTCTTGTAGATGAAGCAAACGCAATCATTTCTTCTGTTTATCCACCTTGTTGCTCACGTTTCTGCTGGACCCTCTCTCAGCTAGATACAGGCAACAAACACACAAACAAACAAACAACAAAACAACCCCTCACATCACTGTGAACTGTATCTCACAGTGAAGAAAGAACAGTTTAAAATTGGGAATACACTTTTGAATTTAAAACTCATCCTGGGCTGAAGATCAACCTCAACAACACTTTTCATCAAAATCTGTTGGAAATACTGGTAGATATTTTAAAGACAAACAAACAAACAAACAAACAAACAAGTGATTACATAACCCTCTCCAACTCTCATTAAGGGATGCAAAGCACACATGCGGTTTGTGCAAAAATGAGAACTTTTATTTGGATCCTTCGGTATATTAAACCCCACCTGGACTATTGTCTGAGTTTTGTTCACATTGCAGTAGAACCAGCAGATAAAACAGGGTTAGATCACCTCCAAAAACCCCGGTTCTGACCCGGGTGTGGAAGTCCGTGTCACGAGAATGAGAATCGAGTGAACCGGTAACGATCTCTTGTCGATGCCTCTCATTCAGCCAATGATAAAACAATCGCCATGACAACCGAGAAGCCATCCCATTCCCTGCCGTCGCGCTCACGTTTCCTTGGCAACAGATACACAAAGCCAGGGAAACATCCGGAAAAGACGCTCGTTCGTCCGAACGTGGACTGACGGACCTCGGTGGTCCGGATCCATCATGACTTCTTCCCTTCCTCTCCTGGACAGCAGCGATCCTCGTCTGAACCTGACGGTGAAAAACAGAATAAGAAACGTGTTCGTCACACAGACGGAGGAGGTCAGGTGAGATTGTGGTTTGGTTTGTTATCACACATCATGCATAAAGTCTTCTTTCTTTCTCTTTGAAAGTCTTCATAAACGTCTCGATTTTGTCCTTAGACAGAAAAAGGAGGAAAATATCAACCATATACCTGTTATAACAGAGGTAAGTCACCATCAGTCAGCAAGCCAGACAAATAACGGGAAATGGCTTTGTATTTAGTAATAGAATTAAAAAATATATTTTATTGTGGAGCTTGTAACTGACTTTTAAAAGTAATTAATGAAATTCATTAAAAGAACTTTTAAACATGTGGATGTTTGTGTTTGTACTTATAGTATTTTGCATATTCTTAGAATTCAAGCAGAGTGCTTGAGTCAGGAGTGAACACTTTGCAAAAGACTCTGGTTCTGAAGAAGCAGGCAGAGTTGAATGAAGTGGACCGACAACTCTCCCTCAAACGACAGGAGTTCAAGAGCTGTGTGGAGGCTCTCGCCCAGAGAAGGTCTGACCTGGAAGTGAAACATCAGCAGGTGAGTTGAGCCAGTCCAAACCATCGGGGACTCGATGTCTATTTCTATCAGATGACCTTGATTTTTTTTGTATCCAGACTAAAGAGAGGACGATGAGATTTGAGAAGTTTGTGGCTGAAAATGAAGCGAGGCGACGTCGGGCGCAGAAGAAGTATGAGGTTGCGCGGGATGAGAACATGATTAAGCAGAGAGAGATAGAAGATCTGAAAGAACAGCTCAAATGGCTGAAAGCCAGGTGGGATCTTTAACCCTGAGCAAAAAGGTGTCATGATGTTTCTCATCATGACACCTTTTGTCTCAGTTTTTTCAAATAACATTTCACAGGCAGCAAGATTTAAAGGACATAATGATGAAATACAAAATCTACGAGGACTATTTGAAGAAAACTCTAGATTATCTACCCAGCAGTAAGTCCAGAAATTGCTCTTCTATCCACAATTTATTAATATTAAGTTAAAACTGTATTTATTAATTTCCGACTGGCTGTAAATGACACAACCTTTTTCAGCTTACCTTGACAGTGGGTCCAAAACTTCAGTGATGCCCATCATCTGGCGTCATGAGACCCTGTCCATCACTTACCAGGAACTCCTGCAGCGCTTGGTGCACCTGGAGGAGGAGGTGCAGCAGGGCCAGCGGGACCTGCACAACATGAAGCAGGAGCACAGCTTTAACAAGCTGGTCAGACTTGAACAAATGCTATATAGATAAATGACTGAATGGAAAGCTTATGGGAGTTTTCATGTGTTGCAGATGTCCATGAAGGAACTGTCTCAACTCCAGGCTGAGCTAGAAACTTTGAAGGAGAAGAACAAACAGGCTGAGGTTAACCTGCTAGCGGAGCGAGGTCTGTCCAGACAGAAGGTGCGTCTTCACGCTCATTATGAATCAGAAATGACATTTGGATGGAAGTGTTACATGTGCCACCATCTCTCAGGTTGAAGAAGTGGGAACCTTACTGATGGTCATCAAAAACCTTGCAGAGCAGTGTTATATAGCAAAATATGGACCTTTGGAAGACATGGAAATACTGACAATGATGGACATGGTGAAGGTAATCACTGGAGCAAGTAGTTGGATGTGTTCAATAGTTAGTGCTGACTCCACCTTCTACCCAGTTCCACCTGGCCTGCAGCCCTGTACATTACCATCAATTGTAGAAAAGGAATACATTGGTAGCATTATTACTGTATAATTCATGTTCCTGAATAAGAGTTTGATTTCAGGAATGCCTTCTGGACAAGGCGGATACAGAGAGGAGAGCGAGGAGGCTGATGGAGTCGGGGTCTGCAACGACAAGTAGAACAGGTCTGACTGGCAGAGGGGAGAGGGGATCCACGAAAAGCATCGTTAGTAAAGCACGGCTCAAAAGTCCAAGTACAGCCAGGACAAAGAGCGAGACGATGAGGTGATGAAGAACTTTTGGAACCTAACATCCTGTTTTCATGCTCGTTCTATCATGAGAGTGAAAGTGAATTTTTGAGTGTCGTATGATAAAATTTCACAGTACTGTATAGTATAATATTGTAAATACAGGATATAATGTGTAAAATTTCTTTTCAGATGTTTTAATGACTGAATTGAAATTAAATTTAGATTATAGTGTGAGAATTTTGTGAGATGTTTTGCATTTTTATTCATGAAATATGGTAAACATGATTATTTTAAAGAGAAGATTAGATTGCTCTGTTGTTGTCACATATCCGTGTTGTCAGGCACCGTTCTACATATTTACATATTTATTAAATTTGTCACGCAGACAATAATCACCACGTATATTGCATTACCACTTATCTGAGTGTTACAGCTAAAGCAACAAAACATCCTGAGAAATACTTATTGTTGACTTGTTAGTAATTTACATTCCTAAAAGCAGGTAGTCGGTCAACTGCATGTCAAAAATGAGTTTCTCATGACTGATCCTGAAAAAACAGCAAAAGATATTTCAAATATTTGTCTCCACTGGTTTCATATACAAGGAATATTAGTATTACATTAACCTAAAATTTTCTTTTCCCATCCTGACCTGTTAGTCTTTTTTTAACCAGCAGCAATGACCAGCTTTTATAGGCCATCCACTCAGCTGTAAAATGAACCAATCTCTAAATCAAGTGATGCTCATTTGCGTCGCCAGCAGCTAACCTCTGGAACAAACCTCTTCTTAAATAAACTGGGTCTGTTGTCTGTATAATAAAACAAAAATTATTTAACACACTTTTTAAATGGTCTTTTCTATATGTGTATGTAGGTACTGTTTGTACGTTTGTAAGAATTTTGAATTTATCATGGAGGCATTCTGTGCTTGTGTTGCATTTTCCTGTTGTTCTTGTTTTATGCTAAGCCCATTGTAACTTGTGTTCAGATGCTATATAAATAAAGTCATACTTACTTTTTTTTAAATGTGACACACATCTTGGACGGTGAGTGTACTGTGACTGTGACAGAATTATCTTATTTGCCATTTTATATTCTGCATTTTATTTATAAAATTGAGCAAATATATTATGTAAAACCTTGACAATCTTAAAGGTTTTCTCATGGCCTTCAACTGCAGACAATGATCTGTTGCTACTGTATGTTCCATTGTTACTCATCAGAAAAATGCAGGTAAAGCTGTAAAACATGTCAAGACATTTTCAGAGTGTATTTTGTGACACAGCATCCTACTGGACTGTCTGACTCCATTCCCTTCAGGCCCTGATATCACCAGAAAGCTGTGTACTGGGAATCATCTGTAAAGAATTATTAAATAGCGTTATTCAAATACAGTATCGCATGAACATTTCTAAATACCGCTGTATGAGAATGTTTAAATTTGATGTTACATCCTAATTCTGTTCCGCTGCATGTCAGAGGAAAACATTTTACTGCTTACTGCACTAAAATTATGTATATTTCGTGGATTATAAAATTTTCTGTTCCAACTGGAGAAAATTTTTTTCCAGTGATGTGTCTGTATATAGTTCTCATTTTGTGGTCATTCTTAGTGAATATATACAAATATGAATGCTTTTCTCATGCGTAATTATTCCCTGTTAAACTAACCCACTGATGCAAAAAGGTTTAAAGATTTCATCTTCAAAAATGACTTGGATGAGGCACCATGACCAGAATCGTGCCACTACCCTGCTGCTTGATTTTGTCCATTGTTCAGGAGGTAAGAAGCTCCTGAATCTCACACTGTCTCCTCCAAAATGAAAACCTTTTCAATTGATTTTCTTCTATCTTGAATTTGCTAGCATTTCAAGTTTTATGGTTGTAGGCCACACACATACACACACTTTGTCAAATGTCCCAGTCCAGATGTGAGGAGAAATTTAGTAAAATTGTTTTAGAAATCGTCTTTTAGAAATTGACTTACTATTATTGTAATAAGTCAATAAATAGACAACATTATTATCATTATTATTATTGTGATTGTTGTTGTTTATTTATTTATTGACTTCTATTTTCATATGACACAAATATGTTTTTAACTCCAGACAAATCTAAGCACATGTTTTAAAGAATGATTAAGGACCTGAGTGTTCCTTTCACCCTCGATAACTGTCACCTATCGGTCTGACAGTACAGTATTGGACATTCAGGGTTGCCATGTTTTCAAAACCCGTCTTTCCAACCTTTGCTTTGAGCCTCCTGACTACGTCTTGACGTCAGCATTAAAACGGGCCGCGTGCGGCCCCTTTAAAACGAACACGTCACACTTACAAACATCCGGTTTCAAGAAAATGGGAAATAAATTGCACCAATGTTTTGACACCGGCTTAACGCAAAGAGGCTTCTGAAACTGTACCGACATTTTTCTTACGTTGTTTCCACGTTTGTGGGGAAAAACCCGGACCTGTCACGTGACCGCGGACAGCCGCTGTTTGGTCTCGCGGGCAATAACAATCTTTGTTTGTCGACAGATGGAGGCTTGGAGACTCGTCTCAAGCAGAGAGGACATTTCTAAGCTGTTGCCTGCGCAAACGCTGCCTGCTAAATATAAAGTATGTCTGTATAACGGTTATCAGAGTCACCCCGATTTATTAATGTCGACTAATCGCATGTTTTGCACTTGATCAGGATTTAAGCGCCCAGTTTTCCTCCGTCAGACAAGTGCGGGGAGATGGGAACTGCTTCTACAGAGCGCTGTGCTTCGCCCACTTGGAGTCGATCCTGCACAACGCCAGGGCTCTGCAGCGGTCAGTCTCCATCATCACTCCACTCCAACCGATGATCGATTATTAATGTGGTCATGACTTAATGGTTTAAATTCCAGATTTAAGGAGACAATCATTGAAACCAGCAACCACTTCTCCTCTGCGGGATTCGATGAGAGTTCCTTCAGGCATCACATGAACACAGTAAATCAAGCATTTCTCTTACAGCCGGAAATATATATATATATATATAAAACTGCTATTAAATGATCAAAAGAAAACATAAAATTACTTTTTTTTTGTAAGATGGTGTATGTTGTGGAGCAGTGCCAGCGTGATGAGCAGGAAGAGCAGCTGCTCCGACTCTTCAACGAACAGATGACTTCTGACAGCCTGGTGCAGTATCTCAGGATGCTCACTTCTGCTCACCTGCAAAACCACGCAGACTTCTTCTACAACTTTGTGGAGGCGCCCAATCTGCTAGTCTATTGCCATCAGGTTAGTGACATAGTGTTGCTGCCACCTAGTGACAAAATAGTGACTAATTTTTCACAATCAAATTCCAAAAATAAGAAAGCTATGCCAATGCAACCCCAAAGTTAATGTATGGGTTTTCCTCTCATACAGGAAGTTGAGGTGATGGCAATGGAGTGTGATCACGTGGACATCTTGGCTCTGTCACAGGCATTGGATATTTGCATCCACATAGTCTCCCTGGAGGGCGATGAAGAGCAGTTGACTCACCACGTCATTCCAGAAGGTGCTGAACCCTCCCTGCATCTCCTCCACCAAACCTCACATTATAACATCCTTTACCCAAGACCGCAAAACTGACCAATGATCCACGAGGACATGGCTCAACTCAGGAATGACTTTCAGAAAAACTCTAATGGACTTTAAGACACTTTTTAAAATCAAATCTTAGTTTACAGCAATTGAATATCTTAAAATACATTTTTTGCACGTTTTGCAATAAGCTTTTTTATAGAAATTTGTTTGCTTGAATGAAATGTAAAACTTTATGTAAAATGACATACATCAATTCTATTGAATAATTTTCAATCATTTTTATGGTAAATCACAGCTGCTGTTTTTTTTTTGGGTTTTTTTGTCTCTTTTTTTGCTTTGGTGAAACAGCCTTCTTTAACTTTTCTGCCTTCTCCTGTGCTGAGACCCTGGTGAGGGCACTTTCCTTCTCTGCTAGAGGCATGTGAGGCAGCAAGAGCTTTCCCATCTGAGTGGGGTACTTGGTCTTGATCACATTTTTGAATATGGGCTGGGAGATCAAATGCTTCAAATGCTTTTTCATTCCCTTCACCATCTTCTGCTGCTCCCTGTCATCATCTTCATCCCTTGTTCTGCCTGGGGACATGAAGTGAATATTTAGTTGCCTGTTGTTACACATTTTTAAACACACTGTACTTGTTATGAGAGATTTTACCAATTAAAAGGTCGTCATCCAGGTCCACCTCCAGAGCATCTGCTGCCTGTCTCAACCAGGAGTTGTGCTGCTTCGCTCTGCTGTTATGAAACTCAATCTTCTCTATCTGTCTGGCCAAATCTACTCTCTCCTGTGGAGGAACATGCTCGTCAATAAATGGAAAAATTCAAAATTGAATGAGATCTTTTCTTCACATGAAGTAGGACCTGGATCCCACCTTTATTGCTTCCATGCATTTCATCTCTATGGGGAACACAGGAAGCTCCTCATCCTTTTCAAGAGTCTTATAAATCTTCTTGAAGTTCATCATGTCTTCTGGGCCGATCAGCAGCAAACTAAGACCCTCTTTAGTGGCTCTTGCTGTTCTTCCACTCCGATGGACATAAGTCTCAGATGTCCTGGGAACCTGGTCAGTGTCAAAGTTGATCAGCATCCATGTTTACAGAGGGTGATAATAAAGGAACTGTTTGCATGTAACTATCTTAAATAATAATATGCACTTACAATCTAGAAACAAGACTTTACCTGGTAGTGGATGACATGCTGGACATCTGGGATATCAAGTCCTCTTGCAGCCACATCAGTAGTAAGCAGGACACATCTGTGAATGAAATGTGGATATAAACATTCTTTTCTTTCTGGGTTTCATTTGATTGTTCAAAAGAAAAATCCACAGTCATATTTGTTATTCATTCATTTTCTACTGCTTCGAGAGGTGCTGAAGCCTATCCCAGCGAACTACAGACGGAGAGCGAGGATCCACTCCGGACGCATCCCCGGTGCATCACAGATCCGCATGAAAGAGAAACACACACATCCAGACCTACGGGCAATTTGGAGCAGATCAATTGCATGTTTTTGGAGGTGGGAGGAAGCCTGAAAACCTGGAGAGTAAGTCCCTGCCTCAGATATCGCAGTAATGCAGAACGCACCTGTCTCTTTCAGCAAAGCGTTCCAGGTTTTTCAGGCGTTGTTTCTGGTGCATGTTTGCATGAAGAGGCAGCGGTGTACAGTCCAAGATCACCAGCAGGGAGTTCAGTCTCTTGATGCAATCTATGCTGTTGGCAAACACCATGGTGCGGCCGGGATACTGCAGTAAGAAGTAATATAGGTAGAAGTCCTTCTCCTCCTTCTGGCAGTGAATTTGCGTCTCTGTGAGGGTCTCCACTGTCGCCTCCTTCCTGGTCAGGTCAACAATTTTGGGTTTGGACTTGATACCCACTTTCTCCATGAGAATTTCCACTCTGCTTCTCTGGTCCAAGCTCCTCTTCTTCTTCTGCAGGAGCCGGGTGGGCAGGCTGCGAGCCATGGTCAGAGTGGCCGAGAAAACAAATGTCTGCCTCATGGGGTTAAAGTGTACGGTGTTCAGCATCTCCAGCAGACTCTCCAGCTCTGCAAAGTGGCCTCTCTCTACCATGCGATCTGCTTCATCAATGACCAGGCACCTGCAGAATAATTCAGGAAGACAGTAGCATTTTAAAATTGATCAGTTGTCCTGTGCTACCCATGGTGACACTGTCCAGTGAATAGCATTTCAGCTTCCAGTGGACTATGAAAGAAGATTAAGTCAGTACTATCCATTTGTTCTCTATACTTCATCCTCATCACAGCATAGAAATCAGACATGCTATGTCTTACTTGATTTCCAGTGTATACTGCAGTTGATGGATTTTTCTAAAGATATCTACAAAATTCTGAAAATGGCATACATAGGGACAAAGTTTGTTAGACACAAAATGCTAATTTTATCTGAAATCAAAATTTTTCCGACATCTTCATACATGCCATATATTAGTTTTCATAATGCATTAGTAATTTTCACCTTCATAGGACAGATTTTTGATTTGTGACTTGCCTAAGTTGTTTTAAGTTCATCAGATGTGGATGTTTCTCCTTGATCAAGTCCCACAGACGTCCTGGAGTGGCAATAATGATCTCTGGTCTGCGCTTGAGGATCCTCCTTTGTTTCTGTTGTGCCATTCCACCTACTACTATTGCTGTTTTGATGTCTGCAAAACAGTAATACCATGACTATTTGGACATTCATACTTCAGTATAATTATTCAGAAAAACTTTAATTATCTACCTGTGAATTTTGCGACAGCGTCAATGTGGTGTTTAATCTGAACAGCCAGCTCTCGGGTGGGAGTGAGCACAAGTCCAAGCAGAGGTTGACTCTGACTGCTAGCAGGAGTTCCTTCTGCTTCAGTCGCCTGATCAAAATCAAACTCTGCATTTTCAATTACTTGAACACATCCAAATTTATTGTTGTTGTGTTCATAAACTTTACGCTCATCTTCACTGTCATGTTCACTTGTGCTGCCTTGATCCTCCTCTGTGACGCCTGCACCCTCTCCATTGTCCTGTATGTCATCCACTTCGTCAACTATTGAGGATTCTCCCAACTTTGGGGACGCCACAGCTGGTAAATATAAACTCTCCACCTGAGCTGTTGATTTGGCAATATCAGGAGCAGGATTTGCTGAAGTGTTTCTCCACTCCAAGATGGTGTGGATCATGGGAATACCAAAAGCCAATGTCTTCCCACTCCCTGAAATGAAAATGTTTACATCATCTTAAGTTATGGGAAAACAAAATCAGATTCAAGAAAAAGATATTTTCTCTTACCTGTCTCAGCTGCCCCCAGGATATCCATACGATCCCTGATTGCTGAAGGTAAAGTCAACGCTTGAATAGGAGTTGGTGAACAAAATCCAAGACTACTCAATGCTTTTAGCACAGGGGCAGGAACAAACAGGTCCTTCCATGCGCTCACATCTGAATCTTTGTCATTAGAGCTAGAAAGTGCCCAATTTGTCCAATTATTATTTTCTTTTTTTAGGGGCTTACTCACTTTTTCTTCATTTTTTTCCTGCCCCTGAGGGCTTGATGGAGACTCTGGGCCTGCAGCCTTTTCTTCCTGTTTTTTCTGTTTCATTCTCTTCTTTTTGATCTTTTGTGTGGGTTTTAATTCAGCATCAGGGTTTAAACTGACTGCATTTTTTGAAGAGTCCTCTTCAGCCGGTGCATCCTCCATTCCCTCCTCGTCACCTGCAGCCACATCCTCTTGTGTAGCTTCAGCACATGTTTCACCAGGCTGGACTGAATCTTGTTCTTTTGGTTTCTTTTTCTTCTTCTTGGCTTTCTTCTTTGCTGGCTGCTCTTCCTCTTTGCTCTCCTCCTCACCTATCTTCTCCTCGGATTCCTCAACCTCGCTGGCTTTTCTTTTCTTCGCTTTTTTCTTCTGCGTCTTTTTCAGTTCTTTCTCTGCTTTGGCTGCAGCCTTCTCGGAATCCACCAAACGGTAACTTTTCAGCTCTTCAAAACACACCAGACCCTCCATGCCCTCCTCGGAGAAGAGGCTGGGATCAAGATCTACAGCTTTCCAGTTGCCTTTCACGACGATACTCCGTTTAGCTCGTTTTTGCGGCCCAAAGGACTGGCGCTTTTTTGAGGGCTTCATCTTGTTTGTTTTCATTATTCCACTGATTAAAGTGTATCAATATGTTCAAATATCTCTCTTGAACGCGTTTGTTAAACGTGTAACGTGACCTAGCAGCTAGGATAGCTAGGTCTTAGCTAGCAGCTAAGTCCCTCCGAATGTATAGAATACAGTAGAACACGTATCGTATACAGTTAGCTTGTTTAGCTTTCAAAATTAACTAGTGAAAGTTGTACAATAAAAATATATTATCGTCACTGACTGTCGCAAATGGTAACAACCACGCACAACATGAGGATTCGGCCATGACAGTGTTGATCACGTGTTTTGAAAAAACTTTATTAGTCCAACAACTGCAGCCACGATTCCAGAGACCTTTTCCTTCAGGAATGTTCCTGTTAATAGTAATAATAATAATAACAATAATAATAAAGAATATACTGTATGTGTTATTTCCTGCGTTAGATTGTGTCAAACTATAATTTAAACCTGTATTTAATATTCAACATATTAAGCAATGTTAAAAAAATATACGAGCCAAAAGTAGCTGATGTAACAGAACTATGTTCCCGAACATGCTGGTCTTTCGGATATTTGTAGTGTGAATAAGCAAATTACGAAAACTATTGATTTAAATGTCTTTTGGGAATTTTTAGATATTTTCATGCTAATATAAATACGTTGGTTAATGTTTTTCTAAATAATCCACCAAATAAAACCATAAGTGTTTAATATGTGTCAAACATTTATTAATTTGACCATTAATATGAGTAACAAATTACAATTTATAAACCACTAAAAAACGATTCATTAAAAAATGGTAACGAATGTTTTTAAATGCAATGAATACAGTTAGAATATAATTTGTTGATTTATCCATTATATTGAAAGTGATTCAGTTACTGAGGCTCTCACACTTAATGTGTGGCATACAGGTGGCATTCCTTGGGAGTTGAAATTATTTGATCAAATCCAAAATAAGGCCCCAGATAACAGTTCTTTATTGTTTGGCATACAGGCAGCCTTGAAGAACAGAAAAGGACAAACATTTTAGGTCAATTTTAAGATGTAAAAAATTGAAGTAATCTGTGAACAGCATTAAAAAACAACAAAATAGTACGTGCAATCACTACAGAACTCAAACAATACAGTTATGAGTGCTAGTTTTTGGTGGGGTCAATCACCCTCCCCATGAACAGCATGCAGTTTGTGTCTTCGTGGTATATGAAGAAGAAGAACGGTCTGTTGATGGTGAAGGTCTTGGGTAAGGAATACGAAGTGATGCCGATTGTTGTGGCAGCTGCTGCTGTGGTTCCAGTCTCATCCACATCAATCACAGCCTTGTGTAGCACCTGTGATTTCACATAAAACATTATCATAATCTGTAGACAATGGAATATGGATGCTCATATTTTAAAATCTTATGAAAACTAACCTCTGACACCTTGAGGCGTTCATTCTTACTCAACTTTGTGAGATTGGCTGAATTACTGAACACGCTGCCCATGCCCATGTCTGGCAGAAGGTCGTGTAAGGAGTACGACTGCTCCATCTTGAACTTGGGCATATTGACTTCTAGTTTGCTGTGAATGATATGTGATGAGTAGACTCCCATGTTACCTTTAAATATTTAACATCAGGTGTCTTTTAAACCACATTTTGCAACAGATGTCAACAGATGTAACACAATGTTTCAAATTGTAGCTAAAATACTTGAGAATACATGAAAGCTCTGTGTGTAATTTTTTGCCTTTCTCTTCTTTTTTTTTCTAACATTTTTTCACATTAAAAACTTACACTTTTTTCAACTTTTTGATCCAGCTTGAAAACCTCTCAGCTGTGATTTCCTCATCAATTTCTGTGTAGTCCATGCCTTTGTTTGGCAGCAGGATGAGCATAGAAACACCTTCCAGGTATGGAAGCTTCAGCGCTTTGGCACCAAGAGGAACATCATCCATCATGTAGAACTTATCATCTTTAAACATCATCGGCACCTGCACAACACTGTAGTTGTCAATGTAGAAGGGTGCATTATCAGTAAAATTGGGGTTGAAAGGCATCTTCCAGGTGCCTGTGGACAAAACAATCCTGTTAACTGTGGAAACTGTCAAAGGTTAACACAAGATGACACCCTAAACTACAAGTGTTGTAACTCACCCTGGAAGAAAATTGTGTTGATTAACATGAGTTGAGTCATTTCATCCAAGGTGGAAATCATCTCTGTCACCTTGCCATTAGTTTTCTGCTTGATATACTCGTTGATGAGGCTGATACTTCCTTTTGTGTTGCTAAAGTCTATAGTTTTGGTGTCTGTGTCAAAAAACATCTTAATTTGGTCCTGAAATAAATTCTCCACCTCAAACTGTGTGTGAATAAAGAGGGCCATGCCTTGATCCAATTTCAGCGATCCATTCTGGGTGATGTTCTCATTAAGGAGTTGAAAGAGTTTTGGGAGAAGATCTGGCTGGTCTGCCCGCTCCAGCTCATCCAGGTTAATCCCCTTAAGTATTTCCGTGTGTGTGACACCATCTGAAGCCATTAAAAGAGCAGCAAAGCTAGTGGAGATGCTCAGAGGTGAGAAAAAGATGTTTTTGTCATGGTAAGTGGATATTTTCCTGTAAAGGTTCATGGCAAAATCCATGTTTCTGAAGGAAAGATCTGAGATTGTGGGACCATCAATGTGTGCTTGTTGGACCGGAATGAAGAAGCACATGTAGACCACAAGGAAAATAAATCCCATCATCTTATGTGCTGACATGTTTGTAGATCTGGCTGAACAAACACTGAAAGATGTAAACATTCCCATATGAAAAGATTACTAAGAAAACAACCGAACATCAACAGTTAATTCAAATTAATATTGCAGACTAGATCTCATACAATATTCTTCCTTATTTACCTTACAATCATAATCACACAGAATTGAGACTGAATTTTTTTTCTCACAAAATTATCCATATACGTACCATTCAGCTTGGGTAAGAATATGTCTGAAGCTCCATCTATTATTTGGGGATACAAAGTGCAAGTGTGCTCTGAGCGTTACATATTAACTAAAATCAGTTGTTTTTTTTAACATACAGCACCTCCCCCACGTGGGTATGCCACAACAACCCCTAGTAACCAAGTAACATTAAATTACCAGAAAACAAGAGACTTCAAGAGGAGTGAATGTCACTTTAATCTGGGAATAAGAACTATACATTAAATCAAACCATGTGGAAAATTACAGGTGTTTACTGTGAGAATGTAGTGAGAGAAATTAGTGTAAAAAAAAAAACCCGGCTACCAACATTTTAGCATCATTCACACATGCCCTATAAATAGAAAACAGCCTAATGGATCAAAAAGAAAGACAATAATTCAATCAGGGAAGTCGCAGTCATCCAGCGCAAGAAGACATAAAATGCAACACATCTAGACATAATCATGCTGAAAATTGGTTCCAGAAAACAATTGTAAACAAAATTCCCAGTTTTAATGCTGTAATGTGGTCCAGTTGTTAACATTGTGTGCTGATTTAGGATTTTATGAATGAACAGGGTGAAATTGATTTGAACGAGATTTAGCATAACAAAAGAAAAAAACTACAAAAGGTGCAAACATAGTGAGAAATTTTAATGTTTTGTTTTTCTTTGGATTTTAAATTCTACAAAGAATGAAATTAAATGAAAGTCTCCCTTCCTTCTTGCTATTTTACTGTTATTTCTGGAGGTCATCAATCAGCTAATGGCTTTTGTTGCTTTAATCAGTAGCAAATGTGCAAATTAATATATATTTGTACAACTAATGTGTACGACATTTTTTAAAGTATTACTGGAATACAGGATAATTCAAATCATTGCAATCAAGCGAGTATTTCAGGGACGTATCATAAACTGGTTTTAGAACTGTGCTCCGTTACCGTTCATGACAAATACTGAAAACGCAGGCCTGTTGAATGTGAGACTGCAGTTTAAGACGGGGAAAAAACAGATAACCGGGTATTTACATCTCAGCTGCAGCTTAATGGTTTTCACTGAGTGCTTCTTTGTTTTAAATTTCACATCAACTTTATCTGGAATAAGTTATGAAAATTAAGCAGTTAGTCATTCAAATGTATCTTTAACTCAGCAAATAGCTCTGTAGAATTGTCGTTCAGTGTCCATCTAAAATGGCCAAAACATTCGTGGACTGTTAATCTTATTTATTAGGCCTACTTAAACACTTAAACGTGACCAAAAAGCCATATCAAACATATCATACCTTCGGGGTACAGTCACACATATTCACAAAAACATGATTGAGAAAAAAAAAAAAACCCCACATGTGTCAGTGCTGCTTTTTCAATACATCACAACAGGGAAATATTTCAAACTAAAATGGCATTGGAATCTCCTGCAAAAGCAAGGATATAAATGAAGACAGTTATAGACAGTTAATAAATTTTTGTTTGTGGCATGATCATTGGTCTTCTGTGATTTTCACACTCATTCCTGTTTGCATTCATCCACTCAGGTAAACACACTCTTTGTATGCTGAAAATTAAATTCCATGTCTTCCAGAGGAAAAACAATAAAAAAAAGAGTACACAATACAAATAGAAGGCGCCATGGTAAAAAGGCATTTGCAAACTTGGATTAACTGCATCAAGAGTTTTGTTGTCAGCATATTCCCAGCCTCATCGAGTTAGAGTAGACTAACTGCTGCTTTTTCTTTGCCATTGTTATCTTCTCTGTAGCCTGTCTGCGAACTAACCAGGGGAAACATACCAGCCCTGTGGCGATCCATGTGTTCGCATTTGCAAAAAGGTTAGAGGAAGGAGCAAAGCTAACCCTCTACGGGGTTGTCAATCCAAGCAGTAAACAAGAAGGCAAATGTTTCATATCGCCTTCACTGACTACGTTTTTGCTGTTGGTCCTCCAGTCCAGTGTTTTGTGATCCTAGAAGAGGATTTGGGTTAGTACATTTCACGACTTGGATTATTTTAGAAAGTCCTTCAAACTTGCGTTATGTACAGTAATAAACGTGGATGTACTGACCCGAGCCACATGTTGATTCTGTGTCTGGTTGTTTAGGAATGTCTGGCTGAGCTTGTTGTTGCCTAAAACGTCAGAAGGGAAAGACAGCAGCAAAAATGTGTTAGACATGTAGTACTGCTTTTGTAAGACTATTTTTCATTATTGTTTTTGCCCCTTCTGCATCTGTTACCATGACAACGTCTGCAGTTATACCTACCGATCAAAGTAGGCTTGTCTCCTCTTCCTCAGTTCCTCGGCTGTAAGCGTTTCCTTTTTAACTTCTTTTTGTTCACAAGTGCTTCCTGCTACCTGGCTCCCTGATTTCACATTTCCTTTTTCACAGTCTGAAGACTCGCTGCTCATTACAGCTCCTGTTATTAAATAATGAATCATCTTAAGTGTTGGCATGTCAACATAAATTCAGTAAACGCTTTTATTTTTGTATTTTAATGCTATTGTTGTGAACAAATAAAACTATTAAAATAAGGCTGTAAGATACAAAAATTATTAACATGACTCAGGTGTAGAGTCCAAACAATACATAGCAAAAATATATTAAAATGCTTAACATAAGTGTAATACATTTTTCTCCTTTACCTTGCATGCTGAGCTGTATTGCCCTGCGTAGATCAGCTTCTTCATCTTCCACATCTATGTCCTGTCTGCTGAGTGCCAGAGCTCTCTTCAGCTGCTCATCATCTTCATCAACAACGTCATCTTCTGCACCAACACCCATTTCCATTTGTGCCAGAGCTGCTGATCTGCTGCTCAAAGCACAAAGCTTCATAAGCTGCCACACGTAATTCAAAGTTTATTGTTAGCAACTTGAAACATAGACACACACTAAGATACTCCTTTTCTGAATAACTATAAGTTGTTATAGGTTGGAGCATTTGCATATGCAATTCATACCCAGCACTTGTCTGAGCCTCCTCCTCTCCAATAAGCCTTGGTCTCTGTTGCTGGTGCACTCTCATGAACCCCAGGATCTGTTCTGCTTCACACTCCGGGAGGTTTCCTCGGATCACAAATATTGAATAACCTGCAAAATTAAACTCTTAGAATCTTTTCTGAATTACAGCCTGCAAACAGTTTCAAAAGACTATATTTTACACTACCTTCTTGTTGTAACTGTGCAAGGAAAAGTGCTAGATAGGTGTCCGATATCAACTCTGGTCCAGTCAACAATGAGTTCAAATTAAACCACTGTAATAAAAACATTCATAAACACAAAAAATTAAAATAATGCAAGATTATTTCTTGGTGATGATGACAAAAAATGCGTCATACCTGTTGTCCAAGTTTCCGTATAGTAAACCAATGCTCTTTATAGTTGCAAATAAAGGCTTTCTCATTTCTGAAATATAAAGGACGGAACAGCTGTCAACATACACCTCACCTGTCAGGTAGTGAATACAGATGAAGCTACAATAGTAATGTCCTAAAAGAAATAATCATTACATTGGATTAACCATCAAGCTCTGATACTCCCGGCTGTTGAAGAGGATTATCTCCAGGCCCCATACTCTCAGAGCATTGCTAATTACCTAAAGAAATAATTTGACAGGGAATTAAACTGATGTCATTGCCAGACTTAACATTTATTGATCATTTAATGAGCAAAAAATAAAGTCACTCACTTGAATTGAGAAGAAACCGCTGTCATCCATGTTACCAGATGGTTGCTGGAATCAGAGTCACAGATCAAGTTGGGAGCTGTTTGGTTTGGTAATAGCTTGTAATAACTAACTTTCACCTGCTGTGTTTCCTCACCTGTAAGAAAGTTCTATACTCCTCGCTGGCCATTCCTCCCTCCGCCATCCTCATCCTCTCCTCTTCATCAAGCTGGTGAGCGATGGAGGACAGATCCACGGGAGTGAAGTACTCACCCTGGAGCAGGTTGTTGAGACAGTGCTGGGCACAAAGGGAGCCCTCTTGCTACAAACACAAACATGATTGCTGCTAAGACATCGGCGCAAATAACACAGATTAAACAGGGAATTAGTTATGTCAAGAAATTACAGATTAATCCAAACGGGATCAACAATCATTTTTAATGGTTTGGTATATATCTACTTTAAGTACCATACAACATTAGAGCTCAAAACAGCTAGCTTGCGCACAGTCTCTCCATTTAAAGACCATATAGCAATGCTAAGACACCTTTTTACCAACTACATATTAGATAGCAAGCTGACTACCTTTACGAATCTCTCTGCGTCGACACACATTGCAAGAAATAAACTTTTCTTAACCTCTGAAGAGCAGGAGCAATTAGCATTTTAGCTTTCTTGACAACAATACTCCCAAACACCACCACAGACCTCATCACACCGACCAGGCCCGAGAAACAAATCCCTACCGGAACGTCCAAAGCTTTCGATACAACCAGGAGGGAATGCTGAGGCTAAACATGTGGAATTAAAGGGTTTAACTTACTTTCTCGTGAAATATGGAATCCATATTCAGCTTTCTGTCAAACATTCAACTCTGACCTCTCGCCCCGCTGCATTCATCACCATGTAAAGAAGGGATAATTACGACCAGCGCCACCTAGCGGCTGGGTCCCTTCTCTGTCTATCTATCTATCTATCTATCTATCTATCTATCTATCTATCTATCTATCTATCTATCTATCTATCTATCTATCTATCTATCTGTCTGTCTGTCTGTCTGTCTGTCTGTCTGTCTGTCTGTCTGTCTGTCTGTCTGTCTGTCTGTCTGTCTGTCTGTCTGTCTGTCTGTCCAGTATTTAATTTCCCTGTGCAAAAGAAAGCAAAGACGATGAACTCGAGGCAAAACAGCGAACGATCCCGTTGTGTTTAGTGGGTGGGGAAAAGCTAACAGGTCTACATATATATAGGGACACAACCTAAGATTAAACGGCATCTTCAAACGAAACACTCGTTACTTCAAAGCAAGAAAGTACACTATTTATACACACAGAGAAACAGGAAACTTTTATGAGAAATGCCACGAAGGTGAATGAAAGACCACTCAAAGTAAACTAAAATTAAAAAAATTCCCACGTTGTGGCTAAGCCATGAATGCCACCTGTCTGTAACTATTAAAGCGGCCAAATAAAAAGCCAAAGTCCCTCTATTAAATTACAAATAATAGATTTATTGATACGTGTTTTGGACTCAGATATATATCTGACAGACTATTCATATATAGAGCGAGCGAGACAGAGAAAGAACATTTTTGATTTTATTTACCTACTTCCTTCTTTGTTTATGTATGTTTTCTTTTACCTATTTTCTTCTTTGTGTGTTTTTTTTATTTTTTATTTTTTTATTTACCTGCTTACATTTTTTTTGCCCCGTCTATTTTTTTCTAATTGGGTCGCAAACTGTTTTTCCATTACAAGTCGAGCAGTCTCCTAGTGACACATCCTCCTTTACGGCAAATGGAATATGGCGGAGGGGGAGAATTCTGTTAACGGACTGGAGCTCAGCAAGGTATGGTTTTCTCTTCTGTACACTAGTTGACAGTGGTTAGTGCTACTCGGGGACGGGACGCTGTAGTTTAACGTGTTATTTCCCATGTGAAATATATTTCGAGTTCACAGATGAAGCGCGTCTTTTTTCCGGGCTAGCATTCGCGGCTAGCTCTTGTGCTAGCTAGGCTGATGGTTAAAATGTCAGGAGGGGAGCTGCAGTGTTTACTGTTTCTGTCAGTCTGTGGCTCTGCTTCCAGGGCCAGAAGTAAACAACAGGGTGGTGGAAAACACACCAGTGTTTCTGTAATGAGATTTACACACTGTGTTAAAAAACTCAACCAACGATTGCTATGGGAACTTATTCTATAATGACAATTAAATGGACCTGGTTGGATATGTTTTCCTCGGCGATTAAGATTAAACTACAGAGTAGCGCAGAGATGAGAGGTAAAGTATGTATGAGATGCCATTTCTAAACTTTAGAACACTTTACAATCAGCGAATGAATTGATATTTACCTGATATCCAATCTCTATACCTGTTCAAGGTTGTAGACATCAACACTAACATGGGATGAAATAAAAGCAGCATGTGATGAAGTAAACTAAGATACAGGTCTGCCAGGTCTCCTTTGGAACTTTTTTCTTTACATAGAAGTAAGCTTATTTTGTGACTTAGGCATGAAAAAAAAGCCACAAATGGAGTAGAACTACTTCATGAGAGTACCAACACACAATATATTTTTGCCTTCTTCACAAAGGTTTTAGTGTTCAAGGTTTTTTTTTTTTTTTTTTAAATGTCCAGATAATAACATTTGGAAATTTAAATTGATTTGTAAACATGATGCAATGTCAAAGGTAAATATCTATCTGAACATCATGTCAGAATATTGCTTTCTACTTGTGTTTGTGTGTCAGCAGATGGAAACAGATGAAAGTTTGTGTTGTGTTTTGTCCAGCAGGAATGGCTGGAGGCCACAGACATGAGAGGGGAGCTTCTCCGCTACCTGAGAGAACAGGTGCCTCAAATCTTCTGTGTGAGGACGGAGCGCAGTCCTCAGGAAGAAGAGGAGCTCATGCAGAGCAGACTTCTTCACCCTCTGGAGTGTTTTCTGTTTGGAGAGGATCCTCTGGAGGGTCTGGAGAAGCTCAAGCAGGGCAGCACCTCTTCACAGCTCTGTGGACGAGTCTTCAAAGAAGGAGAGACTGTCTACTCCTGCAGGTAGGAATGGACCCTCTAATTATGGTAGTTATGATAGAATCAGTAATAAACACTTGCGATCATGTAGGACATGAAATTCAGCTTTCAAAAATGATCGGCCCCTGTGCTGTCTGTTTTGTTATGTTTTTTTTCTGGATGAATTATAAAACCACCAAGTTCTTAGAAGCCATTGTAAGTGCTTTCAAAACAAGTAGTGTGGCCTCAGGTGATTTTAGCTCTGTAGTGATTGAGTAACCGGACAACCTCATAGTGTTTGTGTAAAGTGTCTAAAAATGAATAGTTAATGAGTAGTCTCTCTCAGATTTCAGTGTGGTTCAGTCTGTGAATGGAGCTGAATAATGTGAGGCACCAACATGTACTTGTAGTGTTTTTCATATTCTTCCCAAAGCTCTAGTTTTCTTATTGAAGAATATTCCAGTTCATCCTCGCATACTTTGAAATAGTTGAAAGCAGAGTATCCCAATTTTTATTCTGTTGTTGTCACTGGCCAGAGAGAATAGAGGGAGAGAGGTGACAAACGTTCATATGCTCAACAAGTTGAGACTGAGTTTACATTTAATGCAAATAATTTTTAATACATGAGAAGTTGTTGAACACTTTTATTGGTACAAGAACTCAAGCAGCACATATACAGACTTTGTTGGCAATTAAGTTGACGTGAGCTCAATTTGCTTCAATTTTTCTTAGGGATTGTGCAATAGATCCCACTTGTGTCATGTGCATGGATTGCTTCCAGGATAGCGTGCACAAAAGCCATCGTTACAAGGTTGGTGCAGCAAAGGCTTATATTTTTAACGTTTCAATTTTCATTTGAATTTCCCTTCCATCCGTCCGTCCGTCCGTCCGTAATTGTCTCTTAGATAAATGAAAATTTATATGTATAAACTTATTCATCAGATTCTCAAAGAATTGATTAGTAGTCTCCCCAGTTCACTACATCCAAGACAACTGCTCTCCTTTAAGCCCCTTAACAGCTGAGAAAAACTCAGCGTATACAGTATTGTACATGTTCTATTTTTTTGTTCCTTCAGATGCATGCATCTTCAGGTGGGGGCTTCTGCGATTGTGGGGACGTGGAAGCTTGGAAGATCGGCCCCTGCTGCTCCAAACACGATCCCGGGGCAGCCACTTCCATGGTAACGGTGAGTTACATAAGAGTGGGGAATTGGGATGTGGGAGGGGCTCACTCATCTCATTCTGCGTCAGTGAACCCCAGAATGCTTATTTTCCCATCTCAGTCCCAGATGGCGCTCTTTTGGCTGTGGCTTTGGCTCCGGAAATGAGGAGGAAAAGCACTTTGTTGACCTGCATCAACTGAGAAAATTTATGATGAGGTTAAAAGCTGGTGAAGTTGATTGAGTATGTGAAAGCCATTGGAAAGCAGTTGTTTTTTTAAGCTGGTGGGGGACCACCCTTGATACTGTTGAATCCTACTGAACCGTGCAGGATGGTTTTCATCACGCGTTTGTTGGTCCTTTCATTGCTGATTGACGGTGTTGGTTTTCCTCTGATAAGATCACACGGGGCTTTGAGCAGATGTGCAGCTTCTCATCGGTCCCTGTTTCTGTACACAGCAGGTGCTTCTGGTGGGAGAGGCTGCTTTGTGTCTTCTGCACCAGATGTGAACCTGTGCTTAACAAGCAGTGACATATCACATGTTCATGAAAGCAGCAGCTCTGCACTAAACGTGCAATTTCACATCACTCTTGGTTTAGATTGTGGAAATTCCAGCCCTTGTTTTCACACAGTAGCGTATGTGTAGCTGGACTTACTGTATGCTTTGTTTGGATTGTGGGTCAATAGTCCGACATTTGTATGAAATGCTTGGCTGCACTGTGGAATGTTTGCTCTCAGAGAGCATGGTGGCTGCTTGTTTAGTTTTCATGAAGAAAAATAATTGAGATCCTTGCTTGTGATATTGTAGAATCACTGCAAGCAACTTAAAAGTAATCAATTAGTGAATTACACTAAACTTTTTCTTTGCCATATTCACATCAGTTTCTGAGAACTCTGTGTTGATTTTCTTGTACCAATGAGAGATTGAAAAGGTAATGAGATCATTCATATTTATTTACTGTAGAACCTTAAGATACGGGTTTAATCCATTCCATGACTGACCTCGTAAGTCAAATATTTCCCCATGTAAAATAACTAAAATCGCTTATTCAGTTCCAGCTTTGTAAAAAAGACCCAAAGCCCTCTAAATTATGAAAAAAAAACCAAAACATTTTTATCAACCAATCGATATGCATACTTACGTGTGCGTAATTAATTAATTTCATAAACAGTGATAAAGTATGAAAAGATAAGCAAAAGTCACAAGCACTCACAAGCTACGTCTTTATTCCATGAAAGAGAACAAGATCTGGTAGTTTTTTTTATTTTTCTGTGTGTTCACAAGATGTCTCCAACAACAGCAGTAGTTTCTCAAAATATTTTTGATGAGAAGTCGACATGTAGATATAAGATCTGTTTGACTGCTTCCATGACATCTATTTGTCAAGCTTTCTTTCTGGATCGTAATTAAAAAAACACACAAACTTTTTGTCATTTGTTTTTTTATTTTGAAAATTTCATGCCTCTATTTTATGCAGAAGGCTTTTTTTTTCATTATTCTTGACTAATATTCAAAATCCTTTCTTCAGAAGGGTCCTGACACGTAGTCATTGTGTGTAATCAGTTCAGTAAAGGCTTTCACTTTCACTTTCGTCAGTAAGTGCTCCTATGGTTGGGAATCCTCTGTATTTTAGTCTTGCTTAACATCATGCAAACATCATGACGGAAAATTAACAAACAACTGATGATATTCCACTGCTATGGACAGTTGGATCTGGATCAGGGCGTTTCTATAGTATTCAGTAAAGGAACAGAGAGGGATGAGTCTTGACTCTGCCACTGACACAGTCATCCTCATTCATTCAAGAAATTACATCTCATTTTAAGTGTGTGTGTCCTTGATTCCTTTTGTGCAGGAGGAATGTTTGTTAGAGCCTGAGCTGTATGAACGTGCTGAGAAGCTTTTCAGGGAACTGCTGCACTACGTCACAGATTTCCTGGTGTGGGAGGAGAGCTTGGAACTGCCAGCAGAACTCCAGCCACGGTATCTGCATCAGACAAGAACTTTTTGAAGACGTAGCAGGGCTCTCAACCTAACTGTGGCAGTGTCTGTCTTCATCGATGCAGGAATAAAGACAGCGCATACTACTGTGTGCTGTACAATGATGAGCACCACTCGTACGACCATGTCATCTACACGCTACAGCGCTCTGTTAACTGCAATGAGGCTGAGGCACAGACACACACAACACTTATCGACAAGGAGGTATTTTTTTTTAGGTTTTAATGGCTCTTGGCTTTTCTTAAATGTACTCATCATTTAACTGCTGCTAACTGTTACACAGGGTCGGCGGGCAGTAAAGAGAGGAACTCTTCGTTCCTGCCAACAAGCGAAGGACCTCATCCGGGTAATCTCAAACCACTGACTACTCAAGTGTAGTTATTTAGAAAGTCGACAGGTCTTTTATGACTGTGTATTGTATTTCTGAATGAGCTCCTGCTGTCTTTCAGTCCAACTCTGAGCACATCTCTCTGCAACCGCTACGTGTGGAGATCCTTCACGCAGCAGTAATGGCTCATCAGACTTTTGCTCTGCGCCTTGGCTCCTGGTTCCAAAAGATAATCGGTTTCTCAGGTGCTGTTGTCATTGATTATCAAGTGTGCAGCTCTGGACTCTACCTTTTTTTATAAAACATTTCTCTACCTTATTGCTCATTATTCATAAACCCATGTCTGTCTTGTGCAGTGGGATTCAGGCAAGCCTTTTGTCAGGTGGCACTAGAAACCAACCCAGAATCTGATTGGCCATGTCTCATCAGCAGACTCATGTTGCACGATGCCAGGATGTTCAAAGGCATGTGGCTGAATTATCACGCAGCATTTTAATTTAGTTTTAAAACATCACTAATATAATAATTTTTTTTCTCCTCTTCTCATCAAGGAGCTCGCAAGATTGTACATGAGCTGATTTTCTGTAGCATGCTAATGGAGACTGAGTTCAAGAGGCTTTTTGCACTTGAGTTTACAAAGGTAAAAAAAAATAAAAATTAGCTGCCGTTGCATTTGGTTTTTTTTTTGCTTGAATTAATAGATGCTCCATCTTTTTTTAGCACTTTAAGCAGCTGCAAAAAGATTTCATAAACGATGACCATGAGAGGAGTATATCCATCACTGCTCTGTCCGTTCAGATTTTCACCGTCCCCACATTGGTAAATAAATTCAGACACCAGTTTAGACATTGTAGCCCAGTATCATTTTTAATGAGCTTTATTCCTCACGCATCCCTGCTTCTGCTCCAGGCCAGACAGCTGATTGAAGAGGCCAATGTGATTAAAGTGATAGTTGATACGGTCATGGAATTGCTCCGTGAACATCTGGACATCCACAATCGCTTCTTCTTCCTCGGCTACAATGGAGATAAGTTCTCGCGCATCCAGGTCATCTTCCACGACCTCAGGTCCTTAAACAGGAAGTCATTTTAATCATATCATCCCTAAATTTTCAGGGTTTTTAATATAAAACCTAACTTTTGTTATGTCTCTCAGGTATATTCTGATCAGTAAACCCACAATATGGACCGAGGACTTGCGTACACAGTTCATAGAGGGGTTCAAAGTCTTTCTTGGACTCCTTCAATGCATGCAGGTAACATTGTAGGGCTTTTACATTAGGTCACAAACCTGAAAATCCAGATATTTAATGAATCCTGGCCTTATTTGACTTTACAAGGGTATGGAGGAGGTGAAACGCCAGTTTGGTCAACACATCGCAGTAGAGCCAGAATGGGAACCTGGCTTTTCTCTTCAGATACAGCTCCGTCATATTCTCGCTATGTTTCAGGACTGGTGCTTCTCTGATGTGAGTTGTCATGCACCATTAAGAACAAGAACTTAACCCTCCCTTACATTCTGTTCATACATAAAAATACACAAGGGAGAAATAAATATCTGAGTCCAAGTAGTACCGGTTTTCTCCTTACAACTCCCACAGGATGAGATCTTACTTCTTGCATTTAAAGAGTGTAGAAAAGCCCTGATGCAGTGCAACAACCAACCCTTCCAGAGAGATGCCAGCGACTACTACATGTGCAAACACATCCTCCATGTCCGTCCATATAAAGTGTCTCAGCAGCCCATCAGCATACACTTGCCTATCTCCAGGCTACTGGCCGGTAGGAGAAATCCTCAGTCATGTCAGTTGTATTTATTTTTTGTGGACTGAACTAACAATGCTGAACACTTTAATCTCCAGGCTTGCACGTGCTTCTGTGCAGAACGGGAGCAATAGAACGTCTGGATGATATTGTAAGTCAGTTAAAAATAGGGATGGAAAACAAATATTCCGTGTGTTTTGTTTTACAAAATGAAGCCACTTCACATCAGAGTCAATGCTTCTCTGGGTCTGTTTCAGGAGAGCTTGGATCCCTCTCTGTTGGCAGAGCATCCTCTGCGCTGTGTGGTGTTGGCTGCACAGGTCTCAGCTGATATGTGGCGAAGAAATGGCCTCTCATTGGTCAGCCAGGTATACATCAGTAATTTTTTGAAGACATCGTCGTATTCTCATTTCTTTTCCGTATAAACATCAGTCATTGCTTCACACCACCAGGTCTACTACTATCAGGATGTAAAATGCAGGGATGAGATGTACGATAAGGATATTCTCATGCTCCAGGTTGGTGGCAGACAAAGGCGTTTTACAGTGCTCTTGCTATTTTCCTTTTTTTACATTTACTCTCATTGTGATTAATAACCTTCTCCAAAAATTTTTCACAGATAGCTGCTTCCAAAATGGACCCCAACCACTTCCTCATGCTGATCTTGTTGAGATTTGAGCTTTTCGATTACTTCAATGGGAGTTGCTCAAGCAAAGACCAGGTAAGCGTCACTGTAATGACCAAGCCAGACATAAATCATGTAAACCAGTACGTGATTAGTGATTTAAAATTAACTGCATTTCAAGGATGAACTGATGCAGTGGAATCGTCTGACCGAAGAGATGCTGTATCTCATCATCGTCATTGTTGGTACAGTGTTCTATCTTACATGGGCAGTGGGTTGTTTACATGTGGAGCATACAAACATTGGATTGTGTCTCCAGGGGAGCGCTACGTCCCCGGTATCAGTCACGTGACCAAAGAAGATGTGACGATGAGGGAAGTAATTCACCTGCTGTGCATTGAGCCCATGGCTCATAGTAGCCTGGTCAAGGGCTTGCCAGAGAACGTAAGATACACATACTCCACATTAGAGAGCTAATTTTTTTGCTTTTATAAGGTGTTTATGATTGATTGGAAACATTTTTTTAAAGCAGTGCGATGAAACTGGCCTGGAGACTGTAATAACCAAAGTTGCTACCTTCAAGTACGTAAAGAGTGTACACAAAATTTTAAGTGATTTATGAACAGAAACACATCTGTGTGGTTTAGATATCCGTTCTGCTTCTGTTCTCAGAAAACCTGGAGTTTCAGGACATGGACTGTATGAAGTAAAAAAAGAGCGATTGGTAGAATTCAACCCGTTCTTCTATCATTATTCAAGATCGCAACATAGCAAGGTGAGGCATTTTCTCTGCATCTGTGTATTCATTCTGCAGAATTTTTTTTTAAAACAATACAAAACAAATGACTTTTGTTTTACCTGTTGTAGGCTGAAGAGTCTCAGAAGAAGAGGAGGATTCAAGAGAGCAACGATAAAGGTGACTTTGCTCAGCATAGTCTCTGTATGGTTTCAAATTTGACGTCCAGCTCTACTGACTTCTTCTTTTTGCATTTGATGTCAGCTCTGCGTCCTCCAGTGCCTCCGGCCTTCTGCCCAGCGTTCTCCAGCATTGCTCGACTTCTCTGCTCGGACATCATAATCCACATCCTTAGAAGTGTGCTTCAGAAAGCTGCAGAGGACCGAGCTACTCACTGGACAGAAGCCATGATCCAGAGGGTGTGTATTGCATCTGCTCTTTACGTAACAGAGTTGAGTTTGTTTTGAATTTTGCTTTTTTATTGATCAAGCTACGTGTGATTAAAAGAACAGATGCTTTTTTCTGGCAGGCCCTGCACTTAATAGGTCAGGCATTACTGGAGGAGAAAATACAGCTTGAGGATTGCAGTGTGGAGGAAGTGACCTTTGATTTTAGCCTCAAGGCTCGCAGTGAGTGAAACAATAAGGGTTTTCTTCCCTTAATGTTAGGCATAATTCTCAAAACTTAAAAAGTGGTTTGGTTTTATGATTTTTGTGAATAAAAAAACGTATTGTCTTCTTCCAGTAATCGGCTCAGAACATGGGAAGTCAGTGTTTATTTTGTTGTCCAAGATTAAGGCTGTTCCTTCCCTTGAGGCTCAGAAAGATATGGTCAAATGGGTTCTTCAGGTCAGCAATTAAATTTGCTGCTTTTCGTGACGTACTTTTTAATATTAACATCAAATCACAGCCTCTGTCATTTCATTCTGCTGATGCATTCGTGTTCCTGTTTATTTTGTAAATTTTTATCTGCTAGATGTTTGAGATTGTCAAGTGTCTGAGAGAGAAGTCCAGTCCATCAGCCTCCATGAGCACAGAGACAACCAGGCCTGAGGAGGTAGAACAAACAGAAATATAAAAATACTTTACCAATGTAACTGCTTAAGTTGTTGCTTGTGAATTCCTGTCGGTCTTTCATGGACTGCCTTCACAAGACTGATCAGTGTAAACTATAAACTGCTGTCTCTTGTTATTTTCCAGAGTTCTCAAGACAAAGAGAAAGCTGAGCGCAAACGAAAAGCAGAGGCAGCAAAACTTCATCGGCAAAAGATTATGGCCCAAATGTCAGCCATGCAGAAAGTCTTTATCGAGTCAAATAAAATGCTTTATGACAACATGCCGGAGAGTGGGACGCAGGGTGAGCTTGTTCCAGCCACTGAGAGGTGAGAACTGTTCAAAAATAAACATGGATGTGTTCAGAATCAAATCTGTTTGACTAAAGCTAGCATTTATGACTCCTTTAGCAGCGCTATGGAGCAGATGGAGCTGTCTGTGGCCGTCGGACCCCATCGAGGATCCACTCCGGCCGAGAGGGAGGTGCTCACCTGCATACTTTGCCAGGAGGAACAAGAAGTGGCAGCACAGGCTCAAGCCATGGTGTTGACGGCGTGTGTGCAGAGGTCTACAGTGCTGACACAGTGCAGAGGAAAGATACTAACTAATAGAGAAGACGGTTAGTCTCTCTTTACAAACCAGTTAATTGTTAATAACTGTAATTTGATGGGTGAGGTGAAATATATACACTGAATCCTTTAAAGGTACGGGGACCTCATATCCGCTGTTTATGTCCCCTGAACTGGCTGTTGGGACTCACACTGGGAGCTGTGGACATGTCATGCACGCCACATGTTGGCAGAAGTAAGATATTTATTGTGCTTTGGTGATCATCTTGTATGAGTTTGTGTGTTTTTGGTTCACGAAAAGACAGACCATTGTTCATTACGGCCATTATTTTCTCCATTTTCCAGATATTTTGAGGCTGTTCAGAACACAACCAGAAACCGGCTCCACGCCGAGTTGATCATCGACCTGGAGAACGGAGAGTATCTGTGTCCTCTGTGCAAATCTTTATGCAACACTGTAATTCCCCTCGTTCCGTTGGAGCCACTCATGTTTGACTAGTAAGCCCAGTCTAGCCTTTTCTTACCAATCGGTGGTACATTATTAGTTGTGCAAAATGTGTAGAAGTTGATTTAAATATTTGTCTGCTGGACGCAGTGAAAACGCTGAGATAATTGGACAGCATTTGACCCTGCCACGCTGGATCCAGATCCTCTCTGCCAGAATTAAAGGACTCAAGTCAGTCACTCAGGATAATGGTAGGAGGGCAACATTCAATAATTGAATCTATTTGTATGGGGAATAAAATTCTGTGTGTGTAATGTCTGACTTTGTTTTCGGCATGGCAAGTGATTATTGATTAAATTGTTCTTTCATGCAAGAAGCCAGCAGTGCTCATGGGGATACAGGCTTGTGTGGTGAGGGCCAGCCAGACTTTAGATCCATTCTGAGCTACGGAGTACAAGAACCGTGAGTTGGACTCCTGTGTTTTCTCGGCATGCATGTTGTCTCTATCGCAGCTCCCTTAACCCCTTCTCTGCTGCTTGTTTTATTAGGAGGAAATTCTCCGACAGCATGACAGAGATGCTGGTTGTGTGCGCCACCACCGTCCACAGGGTGGGGCTGCAGACTGTACCCAATGAGCTGTGCCCACTTGTGCCCATTATGGCCTGGAACACATGTGCCTTCACCATTCAGGCCATAGGTACAGTAAGACTAGCCTATTATGTCATTCCGTCCCCTTTTCATGTTTCCCAAGTCTCACAATATATTTGTGCTTCACAGAAAACATTTTGCAAGTAGAGGACAAGCCACTCTTCGGCTCATTACAAAACAGACAGGTTGGACATCACTATTGATGAGTGATTTGCTGTGACATAAAGCTTGTAATATATAGTTGTTTCTCTTTATAAACTTGATTTTCTCCTCCAGCTTGCAGGTTTGAAGGCAATTGTTCAGTTTTCAGCAGCTCAAAGACTCAAAAGTTCCCAGGCTGTCATTCAGAGGCACTTTGCTGAAATGTTGGGGGGTATGTGCTCATTTCAGAATACATCATGTTTAATTTCTTTTTCTGTTTTATTCTGTAAATAAAGGCAGCATTTATGTTCATTTACATAAATACAACCCCTTTTTCCCAGTCTTGCTTCCAGCCATGAGCAGAAAAAACTGTCCTTCTGTTCTGGAGGTGGACTTCTTCCATCTTCTGGTAGGTTTACTCGAAAGGGAATGGCTTTGCTGAGAATCATCCAGCTCTCTTATCAAATATAACTATTCATAGTTACATTTTTTGTGTGTTTTCACACATAAATAACTCATATTTATGTGTGTTTTAACAGGTGGGATTGGTGTTGTCTATACCTTCACTGTATCAGGAGGAGGCTGTAGACTTAGAGCCGTCTGCTGTCAGCTCTGCCTACAACCACCTACACATCCTGCATCTTATAACTATGGCTCACATGCTGCAGATTCTCCTGTCCTCCACGGGTACAACCAGCAAGAACAATAGTACAGATTATACAATAATACTAAAACTAATAATAATACAAATCATGATGGTAATTATGATGATGATTATTCCTTTTTTGCCTAGATTTCGTGGCAGTGACGGGTGGAGAGGAGACGGAGGAGGCGAGAGCAGCAGCAGAGCTTTGCTCTACAGTCTCACATCATACTGGAAGGTAAGTGTTAGTCATTCTGTTATTTATCAGATAACAGCCATTGAAACACAAGACATGGATAGCACGGACTAGATAACTGCCATAAAGCTGTCATCCTCATGCGATCGTAACAATATATAGTAGAATTTAACTAAAAATACAAATCTGAACCAAAATAATCTCCTCTGCTACTTAAGATATATTATGTCAATGCTCAACGAATGAAGTACATTACCCCAGAATGCCAGCTGCTTTTGGCCGTAATGTATTGTTTTCTGACTCCTCGGTTTTCACTGAGTGTTATTGACAGAGTGGGACTTCATGTATTATTTATATTATTTATTAGCTTTCTTCTTAATAATCCTTGATGGGGAACCGCTTCACCGCTTTGTAACAGAAACAGATGCCCACGCATTAGAGACGAGCGTTGTTCCTCATCCCCTCTTGTCAAGGTGTGCTGCATGCTCAGAGGTGTGTGTGTTCCTGGAGAGTGTCTCCAGCCTGTTTGACAGCTGTGTTTTGTCATCAGGCTGATTCCAGACGTGTCTGGCAGCGCTGTGGCAGAGAGAGTAAAGAGAGGACTCGAACCGTTCCTGCGCTGTGCCGCTCTCTTTTTCAACAGCCTTACAGGAGTTCATCCTCCAGAGGAGCTCTCCAGTGCTGCTGGTAGGTCAAATTAAGTACTTTATTAATGTAACCGACTGTTTCTAATGAGGAAAAAATTTAAACAGGCTGTTGGAATCTTTGCAGTTTCTTCTCAAGCACAGATGGAGGGGCTTTGCAGTTACTTGGCATTACCCTCCAATGTGTTCCAGCTCTTCCAGGAGCACAGAGACTCTGTTGCCCCACTGCTGCGGAGGTGGGTAATAAATGAAGCTGTGTCATTGTGTTTTCATCAGTGATCCTTCAGTATTAACTTTCTAACTTAGGTGGTGTGTGAGCCCAGCTGTAACCAAAGCCCTGAATGGGAAAATCCAAACAGCCAGGTAGATTTCACACTTTACTTTCCCTCATCATTTGTTTTATTTTGTGATAAAACATTGTATAATAATTGCATTCTTGCACTATTGCATCTTTTTTCCAGATACCCAAGGAGAAGAAATCGTTTGATTGATCTTCCAGAGGATTACAGTGCTCTCCTCAATCAAGCCAGTCATTTTCAGTGAGGATGATTGAAGTCTTTCAGTCACCAACTTTCAGTTGTAAATTTGTCAGAGGAGTTTAACTCTCTCCTTTGTTTTGGTTTTCTCAGGTGTCCCAAGTCCACAGACGATGAGAGGAAACGTCCGACCTTGTGCCTGTTTTGCGGGGCCATGCTCTGCTCTCAGAGCTCCTGCTGCCTCAGCCAGCTGGACGGGGAAGATGTGGGAGCCTGCACCGCCCACGCTGCTACCTGTGGTGCAGGAGTGGGGATGTTCCTCAGGTATGTCGATTTTAGGCCTCAAAGGGATGACATTAATTATTTTCCAGCTCTAATACTGCATGCGTTGACTTTGAAATTATTTGTTTTGCACTGAATTCTTAAAAAATGAAGTCTGATTTTATCTTATCAGAATAAGAGAGTGTGAAATCATACTAATGGCCAGTAGGACTCGAGGAAGCACCTACCCTGCACCTTACCTGGATGATTATGGGGAGACTGATCCTCGTCTTGGGTAAGAAATAATTATTTGTGTTCCAGTACTGACTTGTCATATTTTCAACAGAAATCATATTATTAGAAATTTAAATAAGGAATTCTTTGTTCACCTTTCATCTGATTGACTCTTCTGTTGTGCGTTCTCTCGGACAAACCCCGGACTAAAGCACGCCTTCTGTGTTATGATTTCTAGACGCGGGAATCCATTGCACCTTTGCCCTGAACGCTACAAAAAGTTGAACCAACTGTGGCGGCAGCATTGCATCCTGGAAGAAATCGCCCGTAGCCTAGAAGTGGTCAACGTTATGTTTGCCTTTGAGTGGCAGATGTTGTGATGATGGCTCCAGTTGTGGTGGACGGGGAGAATAGAGCACAGCCATAGAGCACGGTCTGCTCGGGTGCTCCTGAATCACTCACACACACACAAACACAAACAACCCTTGTACAATCAAACAAAAACAATAGAAAAGGAAAAACCTGCTGGAGTCGAGAAAAGTTGGACCGTCAAAAGAGGAAGAGGAGGAAGATGCATAGCGAGTAAACCCAAGTCGCCTTTTTTTTTGAGTTGTCTGCTGTGAGAATGAGTTTCTCTGAGGGCAAAAGAGGCTCATTGAAGTAAAGATGAATAATAGATATACAATAACATGCTTCTGTTTCCAGGTTACGGGATTGATTTCTCTCTTCTGTAATATTGTGAGTTTTGTGTTTTCATTTTGTCTTAGTTTCAGATGTGTCCTAAGTTATAATTGTTGAACTATACCATTTTCAAGGATACATTCATTTGCAGTTGGGAGAACCTACACGTTTTTGTGTAGACAGAAAGCTTCACTTTTACTCATACTGTAGATAAACACGTGTGATAAAACTGTTACAGAATATGCATTGATTTTGGAGTTGATTCCATGCAGTCAGTATTCTGAGGGAGGTCTCAGTAATCTGCTTCCATCATTTTCTGATATAAACGTGTTTAATATTGACCAGACAGTTTGACACCGGGTGGTTTTGTCAATATTTAATATTTTTTGACATTTATCGTTACAAATCCTTGTAGATCTTAAGAATTGAGTGAGTTATATGAAATATTTCTGCCTTATAATACATGGCATCATAGAATGTCCTGATAGAAATTAATCTATTTGGCCTAACTGAATCAAAGTAAAAAAAAAAACAAAAACAAAAAAACATTGAAATGAAATCCACAACTCTATCAGATAGAATATGTACTTTTTATTTTTAAAAAAGGTTAGTTATGGTATCTTTACAGTTACTCCAGTATTACCTTTCCAGGAGAAGAATTGTGTGAATATAAAACTGTGTTCTTTGTGTTGTCTGACTACTTCATGACTTCCAGGCTGTGGAAATAAAGACACTGGCCTCTATACAGATTTACTCATCCTGTACCCTGAAAATAACCTACAACACAACTTCTAAAAGCAGATTTGTTTTGGAACAGATCATTTTCTATCAGCATTGATTTATCCATCAGGTGGACCTTCGATGAGGCAAAAGTAGGCCACGACTCTTCTCAACCGCCATTTGTTATACTACTTTTGAAAACAACAGCAGTGAATTCCTTTAAACAACAGACATCTTGAAGTAAGACAGAACCCAGTTTGCAATGTATTGTTTTTGAATCATTTCACATCAATCACCAACAATAAAACCCAGTCATCACCAGCTCACAGGGATGACTGACTTGCTCATTGTGGTGCAAACGACTGACTGTTATTATAAGACCCTGGTGGCTTTGCTGAGGCACACGAGATCAATACAGAAAAGGAATTGTAATGTTTTCTTAGTCAAGAATCCATTTGGTTGTGTTACTATTGTTAAACTCATGTAAATCTACACCTCAGGAGACGGACTGTTTGCTGCTTTTAGTACAGATAAGGTCAGATAAAATGCACAGAAGGAATACTAAACCGTTGTTATCCAAGTAGCCAGCTATAGGTACAGTTCATTTGTATGTCGTCTATCATTCTATTACAATATTTTCTGTCATTCTTGCAGGCAGAATATCTCCGTTTCTATCAGTGTTTTGTCTTCATCAGACAATAATATTCAAGTTCATTTTGAGCCCAATGTTGCAAACCCACATCAAATACAGGCAACACGATATCATTTGTAAACAGCAGATTACAGTACAGATGTACAGAAAACTATGTACATTTGTGGTGATTGAAGATTTTTCAAACATGCACAGAGATTTTGCGTCATTTGGGATAAAACCAATAAAGGTAACATGAAACTCTTAAGTAGTCTGGCTGAAGGCCCTTCATTAAGTTTACAGAGGGGTGAGAGGTCAACTGGCTTCAAGGGTTTGCTTCAGGGGTACATTGTCTGGCCCGTAGCGTGCTTTAGAAGACGAGGAAGGAACGTCAATGTTGGGGTCTCCGTTGCTAGTGGTGTCAATCTGGTTGCTCTTTCCGAGGCTCTTGATGATATTTAAATTGATTCGAGCTGTTTCCATGAAGCTGTTTTCCAGCAACCAGCCGTCGGAGTCAGAGTCAGGGTCGCCTTGTCTTAGCACGTTTTCCAGGGAGGTCTGGAGGAACCGGACACCCGTCAACACTGACAGCTAAAACAAGACAAAGTCAAGTCACAAATTTGCACAAGATGCGACCACAAAGAATAACATAAGTAGGATTTTATTATTTATTTCACATTGTATTTGCAGCTCGGTGAGAGTCTCGTGTGAATGACGTACAAATAATATTTACTCAGGGATTATTACCACAAGTGTTAGAAATGAATATTTAATAATAGTGTAACAGCAAATGCTGGCATAGTGTTTTTCTATGAAGAAAACACCAATGGAAAATCCTTCCTTATAACTATCAATGTGATTTGATGTAATAATTTAAAATACAACACTAACACTACCCTTAAACGGTAAACGTATATATTCAACCTATCTGGTAGCATCAACACCAAAGCGACTTTTTTTTTTTTTTTTTTTAGAAATCAGCTTCAGCGAAGTTTGACAACAGTCACTTAGCATTGCACTCCTATGACATCATTATAGTCATGATGGCGAGTCTACGGAGCGTAACGAGAGACATAGGTCACAAGTTAGCTTTAGATGGAAACCCTGCATCTTCTCTGCCAAATAAACTTAAGCAAAAATTTGAAAAAGGATGAATATCAGTGCTGCAAATTGTCTTTTATTGTTCAGAGGTTTCTTCTTCAAATTCTGACACCTACATCAACCACAATGAAAGACTACTGGGGCCACAATTGAATATTTTTCACATTTAATATTATTCCCCAAATCCTGAACAGACTAAGTGTAAAAAACTTCTATCACCAACATGTTCAGATCTCCTCACCTCAAACAGCCAGATGATGAGGACCGTGAGCCCGATGGACTGCATGATGTAGGTGAAGTACTCCAGCAGCGCCTGGCGGCATCCTTTCATCCACAGGTTCAGCATCTCCAGCTGGTGCTCGTAGCTGAAGTGAGCGGAGTTGTTGGTGATCTGGTGCTGGATGCAGGGCCTGGGTGAGTAGGTGTTGCAGCAGCTGAAGGGGACTCCGTCCACCAGGTATTTCCCCTCCACGTTACTTCTTAACCGGCTGGAAAGCAGGAACAAAAGGAAAATGCTCAGGGGCTCCATAGGTGTGCGTGTGTGTGTGTATGAAAGATATCTTTATCTGTAATATACAAATTGACAATACTTTTATTAGTCAATATTTAAGTTTTGAATTACAATATTGTTTATCTATTTGTATCAGAAAGTATTTTAACTATTACTAAATGGGAGGTTGAAGTCATTTTCTGCAGGTGTATTTTATGCGGTCCTTCTTTCATGCCATCATTAGATTCTCTCTGAAATTTTTATTATTTTTTTATTTAAACTTTATGTGTCCAGGTTTGCCTCATTGAGATTAAGAATCTCTTTTTCAAGAGGGACCTGGGCCAAGAAGGCAACAAAAAGTTTGACACACATCAGATCATTACAGATAAAAACAAATTACAACATTTTAACGATAAGAGATGTACAGTATAAAATAGACATCAATAAAAACAACAACAACAACAACAACAACAAGTGATTTGAGTTATAGGCTATGGGGAGAAACAGTTGCATGTTTCAGCATCTGCCCTACCTTTAACTATTGTTTTAAAAGCATTTAAAGAGATGAGCTCCTGTAATTTCAAGTCCTGCTGGAGCTCATTTCACGCCATAGGGGCTACGAACTGAAACGCTTTTCTACCAGATAATGTCCCCAATCTGTAATTTGAACTTACTCCACCACCTCTTTTTGGGACATATCCAGGTAACGGCTGCTGACCCACTGGACCTGAAACCAGTCTTTATAGCCATCGTTTCCACAACACTGGAACTCAATCTGCAGCATATCCACAGTGCGTTTTAGGAAGCAGCGCCCTGGTGTGTCTGTGTCCTTATAGAACCTCATGGCCTCTGTCAGCCCCTGGTTCAGTGATTCCTCCAGCTCCCCTTGCATGCTATAGCACATCAGAGCTCCCACCAACACGCAGAAGGTGAAAAAGAAGGTGCATATAATATAGGGCAGCATGATCAGCTTCCAGCGCAAAAACTTGGTGCTATCCACACAGTCATAGCAGATCTTCCCACCCAAAAAATTTATGGCACAGGCGATGAGCCCCACAGCAATCAGCATGTTGGGCACATACTGGATGTTTCTGTCGGCCATCAGTTCCTCCCGTTTATTGAGCTCCACCTTGAGGAAGATCCCCAAGCTGAACAGGATGGCCCCTGTCACCACTGAGATCCAGTTCAGGATCCACAACACCTGGGCTAACTTGTCCCTCTTGTTCTTAGTGAACTTCACTCTCAAGACAGCCATAGCATAGATGTCCTCAAATAAGTTTTAAGTCCAGAGGTAGGAGGCGGATTAAGGGTGGGCTTCAGGTAGAGCAGGAGAGAGGAACAGGTTATCCTCCGATGGACGTGGGGGACCAAGGGGAGGGGGATTGGCTGCACGGTTCCCTGCAGGTCCTGTCATAAGAGGCTTAACCAGGTAGTCATGATCAATATCTTGTGGACGTTGCATTTTGATTATACTGTAGATGAAGGCAGACATGTGAGACTAGTGGAGAGAGTATAAAAAAATCCCTCATGCCAGCAGTTTCTCTGAGTGAAAAAAACAAAATACAGTGACATATGATCAGTTGGAACTGAACAAATAACAGCCAATTCAAGCTTAGAAAAGATCAGCAACATGTAATGAGGTTAAAAAAAACAACACATTTTTATCTAAAATTAATTATTCTGGTATTTTCATCTGGGCAAAGTTTCTATAAATAAACTGTAAATAAAAAGAAGTGACAGTGAACAACAGGTCTGCTGTGCTTACCTTGTCCTACTCAGTGTTCACCATGAAGACGTGATATTCTCTCCTTTTTAGTTGGGTTTCCTGCTCATAGATTTAGTCCAGAGAGAGGCAGAGGTTGTTATGACACACATAGTATAAAGGCAGCCAAGGCAGCATCAGAGTGAGGCTAGTAGCCTAGTCCTGACCCACCTCCTAATCCCACTTAATCATTAATCATCCCTGGGCCTCACAAGGGATTTGTCCCACCTTCTGCCACCTATGCAAATATGTAGACTGTCACAGCACTGTGAAAGTAATGGATGATAAAATGCATGAAATAAAATCAAACGCACAGACATTAAATCTGCTAATTTTTTATTCTAATGGTTTGTCTGTATTTGTTGTAGCATCACCCTGAGAGCAAATTTCCTTTGAGGAGATGAAAATGAGTTGACACTGAGGAAGAATAGCTATTATGTGCTGCCCCCTGATGGCTATTATGAAAACTACACACATTCTACAACAATGAAGAAGTTAATTATGGGTGAAAACATGATGAATCAATTACAGGAGAAAAATCCTGTGCTCCACCCTAATCCACCATGCAAAGAATTTTCTAAAATATCTGTTTAATCAGAAACATGTGAAGAAAAAAGTGTGAAAATTATAATTATGTCAATTCAAAGATATTGTTCTCTATCAGGTGCGACCAAACAAAGCAGACTTGCGTTTCGCTTGAACACACAGACTGATGTCATTGTGTTCATCTCTGCAAAATGTTGAAAAACTTTAGTGTCTTGAGTAGAAAAACAAAATCTGACAGTCATATGGAGACCAAAGAAGTTTTCTTCCCGTGGAAATTAGTCAATGAAATATTAAGTGGGAGTGAGATTAGAGGATTAATAAATTCTAAAGCAGGTTGCGTGAGAGGAGAGTTTGCCATAGCCCCCGGCCTGTCAGAACAACCTTGAGTCAGATGGAGCTTACAGCTCTGAGCACCACAACAGATCAAGTTTAATGGAACTACTGGATAACTAGACCACATTGTCAAGCAAGTACTAAGTACCCGTAAAACCAGACTCAGCCCCCAGCGCTAGGACAGATGTTTATGCATGCAGAAGTTTTTAGTTCTGAGGTCGGCTAAAAACGCACAGGGCAGAGAATTATGTCGACAACATTCTGGACGGAAACAATTTTTTCCTTGCTCTGTAACTAACTAGGAAGTAGACACAGAAATAAACAACACAATATGTCATGAATGTAGACACAGCAATATTAAACACTTACAAACACTTACAAATCTATTGATCCTATTTGAGGCAATATATTATTTTTTTGTCAACCAATGTGATCTTGTGGATAAAGAAAAGCTTTAACTATAAGGAGCCGTGTCTTTCTTCCCTTAATGATACCCTGTTTTCTATGAACAAATAGCATATAGTGTTTATAACAACATCTTATTAAATGTGGCCAAATAATTCCATGTCAGCCTGCACCAATTTTAATTAACTACCCCCAGAAGAACTGAAGAGGGTGACTGAGAAGAGAAGAGGTTTAGGTTTATCTCTCCTGCACTCCTGACCTGCACCCAAATAGGCGGAAGTAAATGGACGGATGCACGGCGTTCAACTGGAAGGCCTCGCTGCTCAATATCTGACACTGCGTTTCAGAGTCAGTAAGTAAACGCAGTGTCCCCAGAGGAACTGGTCCAAAGCCATGATGGAGGTGAAGCTACATTTTAAGATGAGGCAATGAAGTTCAAGTTGGTTTAAAAGGTCCTGAGACCTTCTGACCTTAATTTTGTGTGTGGAGGTAATCCAACTCTGCTGCGATCGCCTTTGTATTTTGTGACAAAAAGAAGACTCAACACCAGATGGTGCCAGAGAGGCCATTTCTTCTTCTTCCGTTTCTTCATATTTAGAGTGAGAGGAAAGATAAAGAGATTTTTTTAAGAGAGTAGAATGTGTTGTGACAGATGATGGATGAGCAGCAGGTAGAGATTGACAACCCAGTCATCAGATGAGGCCTTATAGGTGGTGCGAATACAGTATTATCAACACTGTGGGTTGCTTATCACAGTTCCTGCTCTTCACTTCATGGACCCCAGTGGGGACATGTCTCCCCCTGACATGTGCCCTACACATTCAGCAGATGTCTGATGCCCAAGATGCCACATCAAAACCACTTTTCGTCTTTCAGGTGCTACCAGAGCTAACCTGAAAACTCCAATTAAAGACAAATGGATGGTGTGTTCACCATCCATTTGGTGGTGGAAATAAAACATGGAAAAGTGTAGCATCTCCATTCAGTCTGCTGCAGCTCTCACATTAGGAGAATAACGAATAACGTTCATCATTTTTCTAACTGAACAATTCTTTATATATTAAACCATACATGAATATATTCAGTCATGCGGTTTATGGTGATTGGAAGAGATAATGAAATATGTGCACCCGGCTGCCATACTGACATTTAGAGCTCCCAGAACAAATGTCAGCAGCAAAATGCAAATTGAAAAACCCATTTATGTCATTGCCAACGACGGCCTGGTAAAACATGCTTTCCACTGCAGGGTGCAGGACACAGGTGCTTGTACCAAAGGCAGGGGGTCTTTGCTGCAAGGAGAGGGAGACTGGTGAGGAAGTGAAGTGCCAGAGATTGCTTCTCTTAACCTTGCTGCAGCAGTCATTCATCCATAAAACAATCACCTCCCCCATATTTCGTAAGCGCATTGTACGATCTACTATTGCAAGCAAACCTCCAGTCCATCTGCTGGGATGTGTTGATCTACTGGGATCAACCTGGTCACTGGGACACAGTTTGAATCCATAATAATGCTGCATAAACTAAAGGACTGGTGTCATATTTTTCCCAGATGTCCATTTTTCATGACCTTTCTGACAGTGGATTATTATGACACATGAAATTTCATTAGAAAGCAATTTGGAGAGTGTTATAATTTATGGTCTTGTTTGATTCACAGACAATAGGAGTCATTCTCTTTACTAAGCCAAATGTATTCATACACACTGGTTATTTATGGGCTGTAAAGCAAAGCATACAGGAGACAACAGGAACTGCACAAAGACGTTCATCATAAAGCCATAGAAACCAGTCTGACCAGTAGGGGTCACTATTGTTCCAGTTGAGGACCATGGGCAGCTTCTCTGTTCTGATGATCTCATTTCTTGTCTCTAGGGATTTTGCTTCATCGCATCCCAGCAGGTGGCCTCTTTACTACCCTTCATCCCTCTCTCTCTTGTCCTTTCGCATAAACATCATGCTTTTAAGACCTCCGCAAACAATGATGTCATTTTCCAAACACGAGGGCAGCGTGACAGAAGACATTGTGCTTTGCATCTCCAATTGTATCTGCATAAATCACATGATATAGACAATTTTTAATTTTTCAGAAATACAGCATCAACTCTTCTATAGTTTCTACTTTTCCTGTTTTGTTTTTATCAAGCTGAGCATAGCACAGGCTCATTACTGGGAATACTGTTGTGTGGATATGATCAGATAGTTGTTTTACTGGTTTAAGTGGATAACTGTTTAAATTGGAGGCAGTCAGCTGATTACATTATTCAGAATGGTGATCACATGGAGCTGGATTTACAGGTGAAACATAATCAAGAAATGTTAATTTATGATAATTATAATTTGGACCTGAGAAGCCTATATTGTACAAGCCGTGTGTGTGTACCTCAGTCCACTTTGACTTCACACCGCAGGCTTGTGGTAAACACATTAAAGTAATTAAGTTGCAGTGGTGGTTTGTGTGTTTTGTTCTTAGAGAAGTGCTGCTAGTGTTATCTAATTGCTCTACCAGCCTGGACACGATGCTGCTGATGATTTGCCTGTTAGAGAGATACGGCTGAAAATTAGTCAAAAAACAAACCGATAATGACTGTTCAATATATTAAGTTCCAGAGCGGCTAGAGATAAGAAAAACAGGATATTAAACATAGTTATTGGTTCAAACTATAAATTTTCATCTTGTTCCGTGTGACCTCATGCATGACTGTTTATGATCGTTGCTGTGACAGTTATAAATGAGGTATTCGTGGTGAAAACAAAGTCATTCATCAAATCTTAGAGGCTCCCGAAGACATCATCCCCACTTTAAAATAGATCACGGAATGAAATGTGATTGACTTTTCCGTCTCTATGAAAATGCCAATATTTGCAGAGAGAGAGGTTGGAAGCATGATGTTGGGTGATGTCTCCTGTTGCAACATTCAGTATTCAAGGGGAGACAAATGGCCTCTATTAGGGGCATTTAATCAATCCCCCTAGTCTGTTTTGCCCCCTGGGGAAAGATTAATGAGTACAGGATATTTCATCAGACTGTTCACATCACTGCCCAGGATATGAGGCCGTAATTGTGTCTGTTTTGGCTGTTGTTTTGTGTTACAGGCAGACAAAGTGGAGCTGCAGGTTGAAGGAGATTTTAGGAGGGGTTTGCCTCAAGCAAGGTGCGGGATCACACTCAAGAAAAAGGAAAACAACCGAAATTTAATGCATTTATAGAACACAGGAGAGCCCACAGCAGGCCAGAGTGAGAAAGCATTCCCGTTCATTCAAGTCTAGTAACGTGATGCATTTGATTCAGAAAAATATATTTAATCCAAAGCAATAATATCATGTTTAATTCACCTGGTCATACTCCAGGCTCCATGATCACCTCACAGACTTTTCACCTTGACTTGATCTGTCTCCTCCTCCTCCTCATCAATCACCCGTTCAGATTATTCAGAAGGGCTCCCACTGCTTCCATCATCAGCGTTTCCCACCCGGTGATATTGTCCTGCCGCACCCCTGTCCTTCCACGGTCGCACCACGTGTCAGAAACACTCACTCAATAATGAATTTCTCAGGAATTATTTATAGGCCTGAATTGAACATTTTGCTGATCAAAATCACTGCGAAAAGATGTTATTATCTGCTCCAGCATTACAAAGATGCATGCTCGTTCCTTTGAAATTTGGTGGTGTGTCCTTGAAAACGATTTTTCACGTTTTAGAAAGGATGTTTGCTTTGCTGCAATTGCGTCTCATGAAAAATTGATGACCTCCCATTGCTTTATGCTAGCCGTTGCTCCCTGTGTTTGCACAGAGCAGGGACTGCATTTGGGTTAGCATCCTCCTCCCTTCCTTGCTTGCTCTGGGTTTGAATAACTTAACACATATTTCAGCTTGACATAGTTCTGTTGTGGGTCTCTCCTGGGTCTCCCCCATACAGAAGCCTGCACATGCTGTATTATTTAAAAGTGTGAGTTAAATTTATATGTGTGGATGTGTGGAAAGGTGATCTCATCAGGCCATTCCTTACGACCTTACAAGGTTTTTTCTTTTTTGCTATTTCATGCCTTGATTTGTCTGTTACAAAAATGAGGTTTTGAAAGCTGTGACAAGAAGGTTTAACCTATAAAATGATTTATTACAGAAAACAATAATATAATTTGCCTCACTAACTGCACAAAATGATCATACAAACCAAAGTGAGAATAAAATCAAGGTTAAGCCACACATGAACATGCACACATCTCAGACTGTGTGCATGTTCATGGACTGGAGATCTGATAACAACGAGGAAATCACACTGCTTTTCTGCATTGAAGTGACACTTAAATCCTGTGCAAAAGAAAGGGAGCAACATGCTGCAGTTTGTATGATGTATACAAATAGTCGTCTGATCTCTGTCATGTAAATACTTGCCCCCATGTGGCATGGGCGTCTCACAGGAGGAGGTTATACAGCTCTTAGTTTCTGATGTAATATCACACAATACCATCTCTGAAAAAACTCCTCACTTTGATGTATTACTTTACAACATAAAAACAGAGGTTTACAGAATTTCGAAATGACGGCAAGATTTTCTTTTAGACATTTAAACAAAAGTATTTCCAGCTGTGGTTGCTAGAGTCTCACTAGCCTAGGACCCCAAGTTCTTTTGCTCTCAACACAGAAAGTCAGAAATAAAAGTCATCAATCCAAAATTATTCTTTTTGTTTTTTTACTAGAAAGCTTGAAATCATTTGATTTCAGATAGAGGGAATGATCGTCTATGTAGTCCACTAGAGGGCGCTGTGAAAGGGGCTGTGAGGGTGAAAGACACCTTGGCCAGCTCACCAGATGGGATCAGTGAAGCATGTCAGATGGCAGTGACAGCTACCTGCCCTTCTTTAAGGACTGTCACCATGTATAAACAAACCATTAGTCTGATTTGTGAGCTCACCGCCTTACATGTGTGTACAATGTTTGTGTGTGTGTGTGTGTGTGTGTGTGTGTGTGTGTGTGTGTGTGTGTGTGCGTGTGCGTGTGTGTGCGTGCGTAAGCTTCAGTTTTTACCTTGAGGAAACATTAATCTAATTTCCTTTCATGTGATCTCCCATGTCAGGTGTCTACATGATGAACTACCCATGATGCAACACTGTCTGTGGTTGGATGAAGGTATGGAAGAGGAAGAATATATATGGAGATCCAAGAATGGAAAATCTGCTGATAACTCATAAACTACTGATGGACATCAACCTAAACTTTAAAATGTACATTTTACAGGGAATATCAAAATGTACCAAGGCGTATAATCACCTTTTTTTTCTCAATTTTTGTGTATTGATGTGTTTATTGTGTAATTATTCCATTTTTATATGATGGGACCTTTTTTTTAAACTATGCAATACTTTTGTAATGATAAACAGTTATTGTATGGTTTTATTTTATCATAGACTAGAAAACTGTTTTTTCTACAATGTTATGACCACTCTACTGTATTTTTACTAAAATAATAATTTAGTCCTATGGCTGATCTTTAGGGAAATGGATATATTGATGCACAGACCATCTGCACCATTTACATTTAACAGAATAATTCAGCCATTAAACGTGTAGTTTACTTCCTCATCTAACCATCATTCAGTGAGGAGTCAGAACAAATTGAAACAGAACACAAACACATGACGGTACGTTTGGGATGAATTGTCGTTAAAAACAATTAATAATTGTGGCTCAAACCGATGTCAGTGAAGGTCACACGTCCGCAGCCTGATGTAGACCACACGGACAGCCCTGAAGGCCTCATCCTGCTCGTTAATTCCTAACGGAGCGCGTCGGATGCTGCGCCTCCGCTCGCCTCTGCCTCCACTGCGCAGCCGCAGTTTCTCCAGGGCGCAGAGAGCAGACGAGAGAGGCAGAAAAATGGCCCTGGATAATTTAATTTTCGCTCAGTGCATCCTTTATTTTTTAGCCTTCGTCTTCGGTTTCATCGCTGTGGTACCTCTGTCTGAGAACACGGAGGATTTCGGTGGGAAATGTCTGCTCTTCACGCGGGGAATGTGGCAAAATGAGAACATCACTGTGTCGAAGCAGCGCTTCATCGTGGAGGAGTGGGGGACCGAGTCCTCCTGCAGCTTCATCACTTTTGTCGGGATAGCGTCCCTCATCCTGTCCGCAGTGCAGGCATGGAGGCTGCTCTTCTTTCTGTGCAAAGGACACGACGAGTGAGTGACATTTTAAATCGTTCATATCACAGTAATCAGTACCGGCACCGTAAAGACATCATAGGTCTCAATGTAATGTGATTTTTTGTCTCCACAGCCATCTCACACGCCCTTACCATATAATATTCTAGTAGACATTTAGATTACATGTTACATCAACTAAAAAGCAACAAGATTGCAGAATCAAGCCATATAAATGATAAGTAACTGTTTTTCTTGATAATAAAGACAGACAATATATCCAAAAAACGAATGTAGTGTGGCTGTTATGAAGTATTTCTATCATATTGTTGTGATGTGATTGGCTTTGGGCCTAGATGTTCCAGGAAAATGACAAAGGCCTACATCAAGTCCAGATTCCCATATTTTTTTCTTATCTGCAGCTCCATCTTCAACGCCTTCCTCAACCTGCTGATCAGCTCCCTGGTGGTGTTCACCGTCTTCCTGTCGAGCACCATTGTCAGTGTAGGTTTCAACATGTGGTGCGACTCCATCACTGAGAGTGGGAGCATGCCCAGCAGGTGAGCTACAACACATGAACACAACTTTTCAGAATCTTTGTCATGATGATTAAATACCATCCTATGCACACTGTGGTAGCTGTGAAGACCTGCAGGACACTGATCTAGAACTGGGCCTGGACAACTCTGCCTTTTATGACCAGTTTGCTATTGCTCAGGTGAGACTGTTATATTGTTAATGTCAACGAAACCATTTAGAAGGTCCCCAATCTGATTTACAATGTCTTGTTTTTTGGTAGTTTGGTTTGTGGGCTGCCTGGCTCACTTGGCTTGGGATTACAGTGATGGCCTTCCTGAAGGTTTACCACAACTACAGACAAGAGGACCTGCTGGACAGCCTGATCCACGAGAAGGACCTGCTGCTGGGCCGCTCCTCGCGCTCCAGCTCGGACCTCAAGACTGGCGTCATCTAGAAACCAGAGGACGAACACACACACACACACACACACACACACACACACACACACACACACACACACACACACACACGCACACACGCACACACGCACACACGCACACAAACCCGACAGTCCTCTCACCTGCCATCAGAAAAACCAACGTTTGCCTAAGTAGACAATCAAAAGTCATTAGCTGTTGTCTCCATTGACCACTGATCGAATGGAACCCGTTTTTAGCTTTGTTCTTTTGATTTCAACTTAAAAAGTCATCCATGAATTTTTTATTGAATTTGTTAAGTGCATTCCTCTTTAACACACACAATCATACCTCAGCTCAGATAATATAAAAGCTATTTAATGGAAATATAACTTCAGTATTTTTATCTCATCTCAACACAGTATTAATATCTTGGACTGATTGGCTGATATTTTTGTGAAATGTCTGCATGGGCCTGCATGAATTTTTTTTTAGGTGGTGTTAGTTTGTTTTTTCAGATGTAAAGGGATGTTCTATTGTTTTATGCACCAATAAATGTGTTACTAAAGTAGGCCTCTTTCTGGTAGGATGTGCACAACACATTAACTGAGGAATGTTTTGCATGCTGCAGCAGCGCAAATTAATGTGTGCTTTAGCAGTATATTCACATTTTATCAACTTGCAAAAGATGTTATACAGAAATAACATATTGTAGTTTGGAACTTGCGTCAAGGAATCTGTTCTAGGTAAAAAAGAAACAACAAAATTGTGCCAGCTGCAGTAGTAATTCAAGTTTCTCATCCTTCAAAGTAACAGACTGATTACTGTGAAAAGACACACAAATGTACCTGCATGCATTTCTCACTGTTTTTTCCACACGTCACACACTAGCTGTCAAAACACACACATACACACACACACACACACATGCAAAGCAAATCACTTGCGCGGCTTTGATAGGCAATGACAGTTTATTCAAAACAACTGAAACCATAAAACAGTAGGAACTAAGAAAACCTTCCATAAAGGCACTTCTTTCAAAGTGACCTGTGAAACACAGCCCATAATTTAAATGTGCACATACAAGACATGTTCTCTGGATGTTATTTTATTGCTAATAACAGTTTTGTTTGACGGCACAGACCGGAGAGTATTTCTTTCTTCCATACAGGCCTTATTAGCCATATATTGCTTTGACACTCAAATATGAAACCTCCAAAAGTTTTTGCTTTTGAGTTCCCTGAAACCTGTTATATAAAGAACAATGTTTTACTGGAAACCATGTGATGTGTGTTATTGCTCATAATGAGAGGTCTGTAGGATGTATATCACCATGCTGTATCATTCCTATTCTCCATTTTTGTGGTGGTTTAGCTGTTTGAATTATATCTGCCTCATTTAATAAAGAGGCTCATCAAATAACACATAGTCTGGTATATTTCTCTTTGGCCTCATTGCTATAGGTAATCCACTTCATTCAAGAAGTACGTCCTTATTTTTATGTGTGGCAAACATCTTTTGAGCCCACACAAACCCATCCGTGAGTCTGAGGCCTGATGAGCCACTGATGTCATGAGTAAAACCTGAAAATTATTGTTTTTAAATAGAAACGTCAGCAGTGACAAAACATTTAAAAAAATTCAAATACATTTTACATAATTAAAATTAAAATATTTTCAGAAATTCAGATACAGTGAGGACAGATAAATAATATTTACACAAAGAATATTTTGTGTGATTTGAGAAGCAGTCAGAAGTAGTCACATTCATTCAGTTTGAGTATAGTATCAACAACAGATGAGAAAGAATTCATGACCTTGTGCTGCAGACCTCTTCCCCGTGGGAGCTTGGAATCAGCAGAGGACAGTCAGCAAAGAAAGAGGTGCTTAAAGTATTTTAAGTCAACCATTCTGCTGCTGATCAGCTTCCATTTTCTTCCTCCTTTTCTTCCAAAGTCAAAGCTGTTTCCAAACATCTCTACATTCATTTCTGTGCAAGTACAAGGCTTAATATTTAACCACATATCCACATTTGCTTCTGTGTCATATCCAGTGAGCACAATTCATGTAGAGTAAAAAAATAAAGATGTGCATTCCATGACATACACTCAAAAATCAAATAGTTGTTGTCATAAAGTGAGTGTTATATATCAACACCAAGATTACAGATGTACAAAATCATTACAACTTAGATACGCGGTGGTTTTGCCATCACGTTAGTACATAGTATATTATATGCAATCATAGATGGAGGCTACAAATTTGTGGGGGTACACATTTCCCCCTTTCACTTTGACAGTGTTTCAACAAATAGCCTACAGAGCCTTACCAAATGGCTGAAGTGTTCGTAGACTTGGGCTCCAACAGAAATAGGAAAAAAAGGAGTCTGAAAAATCAAGAAAGCTCCCTGTCGCCACCTGTGGTCGGTCCCCATCACTGCATGGTGAGCCATATCCAGCAGCCCCACAGGAGCTGCTTCATGTGCAGCAGGTAGACAGCCAAAGCAGACTCCAGTTCCTCACACAATCTCTGTGGGCGCCGGCGTCCTGAGCAGTACATCGCCACACCGAGGAATGACATCAGCAGGAAGAGGCAGGTGAACAGGGCAAGGTGGGGGCGGGACGGTGTGGCCTCGTAGGCTACAAAGACAAAACCCAGGGCAGTTTTTCATAATTTTGATTTGTAAAGTAGCATTTCGATTGTCACATGTGCTGTTCTCCCTCATTGCCATCGACTCAACAAAGACCTCAACAGGTATGTTTTTGGTGGACTTTAAGTGATCGCATTTATACGGAGCGGTGTCAAAAAGTGGGCGTGAGAGACTAGACTATTCAGCATGACAGGCAACAAACTTAATCAGCAGTGCTCACCTGAACAACAAACCCCATTTCTCAATGTTTCCCCACATTGACAGTGTTGTCATTTACTCATGCATATCACCAGTGATTCTCTCAGAGACTTACCACCTAAACAGTCACAGTAAAGAATGTCTGTGAAGCCAATGGAAGAGAGGCCAATCAAAATGAGCCAACCTCAGCAATGAGCTGCAGCTATTGGCTTCTAGTGCCATCCTATGTACTCCACTATCTCCCTGGAACAGACTCTATTATGACTTATATACATGCATAGTTAATTGCCAGAGAGTAAATCACTTGCTACTGTTTGGAAGTCTGTTGGAATTACATTATTTTTAAATAGTAGTGAATCCCCTAAGGACAATATTTTACAATGCAATCACAGGTCATTTTAATACATTTTGTCCTCTTTACTGCTAAGTAAAAGCCACATGTTGTTACTACATGTGGATTTAGAGCCCTCTTGTTCTTCTTTGTTGTGCAAACTAGCGGGATCTCCTGTGACTAAGTGGACTGATCAAATAGCTGGAGCTTGTTTGTGTTCTCACCGTGCACCGTTGTTTCTGGCTCCCTGAAGCGAACCCTCCGTTCACCTTTCCGTCTGTGGTTGGGCTCTGTGTCCAACCCATAGAGGGGTCTCTTCAGAATGGAGGTAGGGACCTTTCCATTGCTAACCTGCACTCACAACAAACACATTTCAGGTACAGCTGGAAGCACACAGATCTTTTTGGAAAGAAAATACTCATATCCATTTTGATACTGCTGAATATCTGCAGTTGTCAAGCCGACCTTAGATTTGGATGCGTCCTCCTGTTGGTGGTAGCTGTCCTTTCTGTGGCGGACCTCGGAGTGTTTCTCCCGCTTGGAATGTGAAAGACAGTTGATGGATGAGTCCCTGATGGACTCTGCAGCAGCGAAGTGTTTGGACAGCGCAGACACACACTGACCCAGGGAGTCTAGCAAGAGAACCATGGCCGGACATGAGTAGTGATCAAGAAGTGCTTCAAGCTGGTGTTTTCAGTCTGCTTCCTTTGTTGCTTGCCAAGTTAAACATACATGCAAATGTATCAGAGATCAGTGTTAACTCTATCAGCACCAGCTTGAATCCCGTTTTGTTTTCCAGTATGTAACATGCTTTTTATATTATATTTGCGGACATCATTTAAAAAAGTAAGTCCTACTCATTAATTTGTTATTTATTTGATGTCATCACATTTTCTGTATTGCTGCTCAGACAGATCAAGTATGAGTTTAGTTACTCTTACATGTTAAAAAAATTAATTTGTCTCTGTCATATCTTTTGTCTGTCAACATCGGCTGATAAAGTAATCATTTGCTGGAGTGTTCAATGATTTAATCAATTTGCTAAATTATTCTTTTTCTTCTTGACATTGAGCTTTGAGTCCTAAAAAAGACACCAAGTGAAAACACATTTTGAATACTATTTAAAAGCACAAAAATATATATTAAGTATAGATTACTGAGTTTACAGTGTGCGTGAATGCACCATAAAGACCTTATCAGCATCCACTGGACTTGCCATGCAAAGTAATGTATTTTTCAAGTTTCTGCTTTGCATTGAAATGCACCATGAACTCCCTGCCTGTTACAGAGCAGAGAACAGAGTCTAAAGCACGCTCTGGATTCAACACATAGTTTTAATTACCAATGACTCTAAGTACACAAACATTTATGCACTAGGATGACACATAAGGACGCTGATCCACATTTGGTGGTGAGTCACTGGCGTTCTCTCCTGCAGGCTAAGAAGCCAGGCTACTTATTAAGATAAAGTTGTTTTAATAAAAGCACTTATTCTAACACTTAACCCTACTGTGCCGTCATGATGCTGCCACCTTGTTCACATTTGTTCATTGGTGTGGTTCATATTTCTAATTTTATTGTTCATCACGACTTTTTGCACAGATTAGTTTGGGTCATCCTATTGGATAAATGCTATAGAAACAACAACAACAACAACAATAATAATAGTAACAACAACAACAACAACAACAACAACAATAATAATAATAATAATAATAATAATAATAATAATAATAATAAATGACACAAATTAATAAAAACAAGAACCACAATGTACTGCAACTTTTTAAAAAGATGTGCAAAGTGAGGGATATTTCAGGAATGGTAAACTTCAGCTGACCTCCCCCGTACTTCCAAATATTGGCCAGTCACAGTTTAAAAATGTTCCCTGAATAAACATAACATAACATTTTGAATGAGCGGGAGTGAGAAACCTGAAAACAGGTAAGTGTATTTCTGCTTGTGTCTGCTGTGGGTCTCTGTGTGCAAAATAATATGAAAGGTCACAAATTGTGCAGCGACTACTGTGGTTTATGATCTGCTGTCTGCTCTGATACGCTTTCACCACATGATAACACTTAAACAAGGACTTTGTAATTGTTTACCCTTAGATACAATAAAATTCAACTTTATCCAACTGCTCTTGTTTGTTCTGCTGCCTCCAAAAGATGACTCATCATCAAAAACGGATTTCAACTTATGGCTTTTAAAAACACAGCAGGTTTCACAAAAATGCCGGGTTCAAAACTGGGCAGAGAGCGTTCCCTTTAAATGCAAGTTCAGCGTATGTACGTCCTGTACTACAAAACTGCCCTCAAACTGTCACAAAGCCACTGTTCTCTTAAGCTCTGCGTAAAAGCAGTCCTGTGTCCAACGCAAATACAAGTGTTCAATAATTAACAATTTGAACAGAACAACATGTTTTAAAGCTGTAAACCACGTTGCTATGTAAAGCAAAGAGGAGATAACTTGTTCTTGCAATAAACATCAGCACTCTGTTATTCTCATGCCTCACAAAACGGAGGCTCCATCCCCCTGCTTCAGACTGGATATTAAAATATTTAATTACATACTGCTGAGAGATGCCCCCCGCTGCTATTTTCATTATCGCTCAGGCATGTTTGTCGTCCAAGTTGAGTGTTTACCTGAATATTCAGTCTTGCCTATCTCAGCATAGACAGTGGCCATGAGCTCCAGGCTTCTGGCCGTGATGGGATGGTCATTACCGAAGGCCCGCTGGTGGATCTTTGTAGCCTGAACGATAAATGAACAGACAGATGGCTTTTGATGCAGGAATGCGGAGGTGGTAGATCTATTACTGAACTAAAACTGCCACTAAAGCATACAGCAACATTCTGCTACCAGCAAAAGTCCCACATCCAAAAGTTTAATTCAGCAAATGTACACAAATGATTAGCTCCATATATGGTAAAAGTACTCAAATATGCTCAATCTAGCGTAATCGATTATACGTGATAACCTGATAACTAACCCTCTACATTGCGCTAAAGTAAATGTACATGTTCCATAAAATATTTGATTGTTTTAAAATCTTTAGAGAAACAAAGAGGAAGTTAAATTCTACACACCTTCCCACTGTATTCAAGAGCAAGATGAGGTCTGCAAGAGATGAACAGCAGAAGGACACATTAAGAAAAAAACTTCCTCCATTTTTTCCGTAGCGCTGAGGAAGATATTTAATACTTAGTGAAAACTGATTCATTTTGTGAAACTAGAATTATTTTCTCTTTAAACACAGATATTGTGATACACAACAATGTCTGACCCTCATCAGGTGTAGTAGCCCGTGCTGCGTTCTCATGTAAGACTGATTCATTGGAGCACAGCAGCAGGAGAAATATAAACATACATGTGCTGTGATTAGACAAAGAACGCTGGTCCCCGCCTCAGTTAATCAGGCTTCTTGAAAGAAGTGGAAACCTTCTATTTGAGCTGGCACTCTATTCTTATGGGTAAATTACAGAGGCCATGGTGCGTACAGCTTCAGTTTACTGACTAATATCTGTCCAGCGCTCCCCTGTTTGGTGCTAAGCTAGGTCAATATGATGTGATATGCCAGCTGTTCTTCTCATATCTGCCCTAGAAAGTCAGCCAAGGACATTCATCACCCTCACGCCCTCACGTGTTCCCATGAATGTAGAGCAAGCTCTGTTTAGTGTGACAGATGTCAGCTTCACTGTTCAAAACCCATGCTTCCCTTCAATTACTAATGGGCAGGTGTCAGTTTGCACTGCTTTAGCAGGTCCTTTTCAGGGGACACCTGATAGGCAAAGACAGAAAAGCCCTTCAAAAAGCCCTTCACTGATCCAAAGGACTTCCCACAATATTGCTGAAGGCGGTAAGGAGTATTATTACTTCCTGCTGACAGGAAGGAAACAAAGTTTTGGCTCAGGTGATATAAAAAAAAATCAAAAACCAGAAATTCTAGCCAGGCCAGACACTCAAGAATCTGTTCTTCACAATCTGTACCATCTCATGTAAATTTAACAACTGTGTGCTTCATGGGTAAGCACCCCTTCCACCCCCTGTCACCCTCTCTGGTAATCAGGTTAAATGGCTTATTCGAAACAATGACAACAGAGGCAGAAAATGGGTACATGCTGCAAAGCCTGACAATGTAGTCCTGCAACAGGAGCCACAGGATCTAGTTAAGGTGTTCCTCCTGTAACGCTCACATAGTGCGGTGTCTCTTTTCCCTACATCTACAGGGAAATTCAACTCTCGCTAAAAACAATTAAGAGAGTCAATGTAGTTCAAGAAGTTTCCACTTTAGAAAGGACTAATGTGCATGAAAGTGGTGGTGAATATACAACCAAGAGCACTGGTGTTTAGGGTCACCTTTTCACACGACAAATAATCAGGACACATAAATGACAGCAAATATAAAAGAGGAAATCTTATGCTATCACACACACATTTTTGATCAGGGAGAAAATAATTGATCTTGACGTGATTTCAGTCTAATCTTAAAAACTTGAACTGAAGGTTTTACACTTCAAACTTATTAGTTGTTTTTTTTAGAATGGTTGTTCGTGTAAGAAAAGTGATAAAGAAAAAAAGTGCAAATGTAGCGTTTGCTTTCTTAGCCCTGAATCAACATATTTTTCACTTCAGCCTTGTTAAGTATCGAAGGCTTGCATGCAGCAAAACCAAGCACACACTTAAACACATATGGTTGAAGTGCTTTAACTGGGTAAAAAAGCCTGATGATAACAGTCAAAAAAAGCCATCGCTAATGGACCATGAAACTAACAGAACATATACTGTAATGCCCCATTAGTTACGCCCCAACAGAAGCTACAGCGGGACACAGGTTTACCTACTGTTTGCTCACGATGCAGAGCTGGGCCAGCCGTTCGAGGTGCTGCGCCTGGGAGGCCTGCTCCGAAAGCTCCTCTGGGGTTGTCCATCCTGCAGAGCCCAGCGTAGCCTCCTCCTGAGGCCCTGTCACACACACACAGGGCATAGAATCACAGTCCCGCCAGCAAACAGCAGCTTTTCTCTCTTCTCGTCTATCTGTTCCCTCTTTTTCCCATTATCCTTTGCTGCCTTTAGGTTTCTGCCACTACACAGAGGCAACAAGGTGTCTGGTTATCAGGCTGCCTGGCACAGTTGTGAACTGCCTGAACAGCAGAGTGGAGCCAGCAGAGAACAGGAGTCACCAGAGCACATATCAGGGCAAGGCGGAGTGAATAAGGGAGTCAGAAAACACTCTCACCACGCCCACAGAAACATACACACACCTAGGGCGACAAGCAGCAGACATAGTTCTGTACATTCACACACATGCAAGATGTGGTTCTGGAAATGAGTCTGACTTGGAATCCATAGTATAACCATGTGCTAGTAAATCATTATAAAGGGTATGTGATTGTCAAAAATCCCAAGATGACAACTGCATCAGCTTATTTTGGAAATAAGAAGAAAATGGACGGCAAGAAAACCACAGGGGAGAGAAAGCCTGTGAGGTGCAGCCATAGTGTTAACTCTGCCCCTGGAGATGTGCATTCAATCTCAGCTGGTGCTGAATCAGGGGCTCCAGCGCTGTACAGTGACGTGCAGGGCTTAATGAACAAAATACGGCCATTTGTCTTCTACTACATCTCTGCCTAGCATGCTACACTGCAGCAGACAGAGAGGAGGAGGCAGACGAATGGACGGCAGCAAGTGATGAATGAGCAGTCCTGGATGTTGTCGCGTAAATCCTCCAGCAGGTAGGGCAAACAGAGCTGGACTTAGATAACAGAGTAGTTTAGGGTGTTACAGAAATATGCTGTTATAATCTATATAATCAGTAGATGCAGGTCTCACACACACGCACGCACGCACGCACGCACGCACGCACGCACACACACACACACACACACACACATTCTGTTTTGCTAGCATCAAATGGCAGTTTCCAAGGTAAGTTACAAAGAAAAGTTTTCCTGTCCAAAATCATTCAATGTCAAACCAGATCATTTTTACTTGGCTTGACGTTTCAAAGACAAAATAAAACACATTACGAGTTTTTTCATCGATAGCTTGTGGCTAGAAGTACTTGCCTGAGCTGCCATGGAGAGCTGTGAGTTCGATCAATGCCACCTCATAGAACATTTTCTCAGCCTGAATGAATTGGAGGGCCTTCCCATCTGTTTATAAAGGTGAAGGATCAGTTTCAGTTGTCAACAGGATTAGTCAGTTGTTGTAGTTAAAAACAGCTTTGGGCTCTGGATGCCACTTGTTTTTTCTCTTTGTTTTTTTTTAAAGATCTCTTCAGCATGCACGATACCTCTGGCCAAACACACTGTGTAGTATTACAAAGCAGGTTGTTGCGGTCAGGATTTTGCACCTCAGATTTCAACTATTGGCCTCTGTGATGTTGTCTTTACACTGGAATTGATGCAGGCTGTTTCCACAGGGAAGGATGTGATGCAAAACCAGATTCAAGAGCTGAATCACGGCACAGATGTCCTTACGTAATCGGCCCACATTTGATTCAGCCTGTTTTACTTTAACTTTTTTATCTTTACTTTGTTGTTTTTGATCAAGCAAGATGCCAGTTTTGTTTCCAAGAAAAGACTCTATTAAAAGCGTTCTAAAAATAGAGTCTTTTTCAAAGCATTCTACATACTGAAATTCCACCACTGTAACATGACACCACTGATGTTTGACAGGTGAAACTAAAATCTAGTGAGACGAAGAATGCCTAAAATAAACACAACCCTGCTCAACAAAATGTCCCACGTTAAATGGTAGAATTTCCATTCTCGGTGTCTTTTGGTTTTTGAATAAATCTCACATGAAAAAGTCTACTAATACAAATAGTAAACTTGGAGTAACGGACAATTAGTTTACGTGTTTACAGAACAGTTAAACTTGAACCAGAACAACAACAGCTGGTTTCCTTCACTCTGTCACCAGGACCATGAAGGAGAATCATCACCCCAGCCGCTGAAATCCTCCTGCACACGTGTTCTTCAACAAAGTGAAAGAACAATTAGAGAAATAGAAAGAGAGAATTGTTTCTTTGTGATTAGCACAAAGAATCCCTCATTACTTGTGGTAAATGCATTCCAGGGACCATATCGACAAACTATCTTATTATTTACGGTAATTTAAATGTTTATGAACCCTCCCCATACTGTTAGTAAACCACCCTCTATCTGTGTTACCCTTTCCCACACTCTTATCGACTGTTTAAAGCACTTTTTTCGTCTTATGTAAGTGCGCTGTGTTCTGAGACTCAAGGAACGTAGCACACTTCCGTCAGCCAATAGAATGCGCGTATGGTATCACGTGACCGTCTACCAAAAATCCATGATGAGGTGAAGCCGCGCTTGTTGATGCACGAATGCGTGAGGGATTACTGTATATTAGAAAACTATTAAAGTATGTACATTGCTTAGCAGCCCGTCGTGAAAACCAACCATTGCTTCAATGTTTTCTATTTATTCTGAACTACGTTACAGGATGATTACAATTGCAGTATATCTGGCCTGATTCCTTGGGGTCACTAGGGAATGAAGTTAGTATTTGGCCAACCATCTGGGAGGGGGGATTAGGGCAACAGCCATCACTAAAGGTCAGAGCACAGCTTCTGTCTGATATTTTTAGCCCAACTGGACCACAACAGCGCCACAACAGGAACCTTGCTCAATCCTCTCCTGGGAACACGGGCTCGTGCTGCACTTCATTCTCAACACACACACACACACATACACACACATGCACACGCAGTTAAACACTCACCTTCCAAACAAATAGTAATCGGAGCGCACTCCAAAACACAATAAAAACTTGCATTAACACTTTCAAAGATACTTTTGACCTCACATGTTCTGTAACTGCTAATAGCAACCCATGAAGAAAACAATGTCCAATAGGAATGTGGGATTGTCTGTAGAATTACAGATCACGTAATCAAAAATGAGCAAATGCCACACTGCTCTTCCATTCGGGAAATATAAATCACAGAACAAGTCAGGATTTACAGTATATTAATAGTATTTCTTTGTTTGAGATTTAAGTCATATTGTTTGGGTCAAAAAGTTTCCATGAACCACGTATCAGCAAACCCTCAGGAGTCAAAAGGGGTTTTGGCTTTGGACAGAGGCCTGTTGAGGATAACACCAGCTCAGATAACAATACATCAAGCCTTAAACTGTTGAAGCTGCCATTATTACTATCAACCACACCTCTCAGAGTAATTTTATCTGGAACAAACCGGGTGATTCAGCTGAAAATCAAGACACTTCAAACATGTAAAGTCAGCTTTGTTTTATGCAACAGGCTCAAACATGTCAAGAGGCAAAAGAATTCTTGATATCTCCAAGATTTGTGTGAAACTCAAACGTTCCCACATCCTTTCCCAGTTGGGGCAAAATGACCCTTCACCTCACTCCCAAGACGGCCGCATCACAACCACATCATCGCCGCCTCAACTCCTCTGGTGCTCATGAGAACAAATGGAGAAAAATAAAGGCCGACTTCAATGAAAAAGGACAGATATTTTTAATCTCCATAGAGAAATATATATTATTGAATCCTCTCTGCTGCTGACCTACTAAGCGATGCTGATATAGTCACATGTTCATGGCTGTAGCTTCACAACCACTGAAAACCAACTAATTCTGCTAACTGTACCATACATATAATCCCAGAGTTTGACATTGCTCGCACAGATAATGTTATTTGATAATGCATGTCAAAATATTTAACCCCTGTAAGCAGACACCTTCTCCTGCTGAGAGAGGGCTCTCTGTCGGCTATTGATGGAGTTAAGCTCAGCAAATTGACCTATCTTAGAAAATAGACAGTGAAGGGTCGGCATTTGCCGACGTAGATAACCAGAGCTAGCAAGTTAAGTGTTGGACTGTTTCAGTAATGGTGAGAAGAGCCATGAAGGTAATATATCCCGAAACCAAACACCCCCCTATTATCTCCACGTCCCATACTGCTATAGTAAATAGAAGTGGTGAAGTGGCGATGCATAGACTACTCCTGCAGATACAGGCTAATTAGTGCTCTTCCACTCTGTTGTGCAGAGATAAGAGCTAACAAATCCTCTTATGAAGCTGACACACAGCCTGAGTTCTACACAGTATGTATAGCATTCTGAGACAAATGGGTTATTATGAAGTCACCCCGAGACATCCACACATGCTCCCCTCTACAAAGAGACTGCATCATCCATTGTGTGGAAATATTCTTCCACCACAGAAAATGCTTTATATGTGGGCAGAAATAGCACACTAGTTAGGATGAATGCTAACATTTACATCCTGAAAGAATGATGAAAATAAAAATGTGGGATGTGAAACAGAAGGGAATCTTCTCCTCTGTCAGTAAAGGATACAATTCTTTTCTGTGATGAAGAGTTCTGCGATCTGCGAAGCACAGAAAAACAACCAAAAGACACAGTTACGAGTGAAATAAATTATTCGCATTGTTGTTATGGGGTTGTGTGTGTGTGTCAGCATTTGTGTGTGTGTGCATGATGTCATGAGTGGTCAAAGCATGCAGTTCTGCTCTCCTCGCTCCATCAATGGTTTTGTCAACATCATGCCACACATTCCAGAGTACTGGAGTAAAGTCTCTGTCGGGCACCCGGCACGTTCCCTCAGGCACTACTAAATAGAAATAAAACGTGTGTGTGATCTCTTAAGGCTTCAGCTGTGTGACAGTGTGCCAAAACATAGCTCACACACAATGGGATAGACAATCTGGATATTAAAGTGACCGTATGCATGTGAGCTGCATCATAAAAGTACATTAGAGAAGCGTCCTGTTTTAGAAGCACAAACGTTTTCAGTGTGGAATGTCAGAGACTGAAATGATCCTTTGGTGTTCAGCATAGGAACACATGATTGGTCGTTAGTTTTGACATTGGTGTCAGTGCAATTAAGGCAGTGTGTGTGTGTCCTACATGTGATGGTGAGTGACAGATGATGATGCTGTAAGTGATGGAAATATGTCTGAGCAGCTGTGCAGATTAAGTGGGTGCATGCAGTGACTATGAACTTGTATTTAGTCTGTGTGCAAGTGGAAGAAAAGGTGTGAGTATGTGTGTGTGTGTGTGTGTGTGTGTGTGTGTGTGTGTGTGTGTGTGTGTGTGTGCCAAGTCCTCTGGCCTCTATCTCACCTGGTGTAAACAGTTGGGTAGAGAGCTGAAGCTCTGCACATGGGTCAGTCCCAGCAGGCAGCTGAGGAAACAGTGGAGGGCGGCCTGGTACTCTCCCTGCTGCTGGAGCTGCTGTCCCAGCTCAAACAGGCCCTCCCTCCCCCTGTTCAGCATCCCCAATCCCAGCCAGAGCCAGCACCGCCTCCCATCAGAGCTCCTCCGACCGAGGACAAACGCTCCTCTACTCCCCTCTACACTATCGCACCACAGGTAGAAAGAAACAGCCCTGCACTGAGTCAAATATTAAAAACGAAAAAAAAAAGACATGCAGCTGCTCACATGAACACTGACAGAGAAGGGCCCAGAGAGGAGGAGTGAGGAGTACAGCTTCCACTCAGTCTCGTCTGTGCACAGTAAGTCAAGGACAGGTGGGAAGGAGCAGGCTGAGGGACTCCAGCGACTCACACACAAATGATCCATTCCCCTCCCTCCTCAGCCTGCACCAGGAAAGGAGGACAGAGGAAGTCGGAGAGTATTTGCTGTTTGAGTGGCAGGGCTGACGACCAATCGCTGCTCCGCTCATGAGTGGTGGCTCTGCCAGCACGTCTAGTACATAAGGTCTCTCTACAGCACTTGAAAAGGGAAATTGCAGTGCTGTGCTGATGAAAGCCAGATGGGATCTGCAATAGTGTCCCTTTAAATGCACAATGAACGACACTTACCTCAATCCACAGAGCAGTGGTTAACGTAAAGCTACAGCCTGAGTCTCATTTATGATTTATAAATGAGGTTGCATAAGATAAATAAATCAGTAAGCAAATTAGAATGAATGCTGAGCATGTTTTACACGACCGCAAAGAAACCGAGTGTGTGTACATTCTCTAAAGCAGGGAGTTGATGCAAACATAAGGTCATTAGGAACATCTCTTGCACCGAGAGAGAGAGAAAGAAAGACAAAGCACTCCTTACAATCCAAACAGAACTGACAAATATTTATTCAGAAGGACTGCCTTCTCTGGGTGTTTGTTTTTGACTTCCCTGTCAAACCCACATTTATGTGAGGTCAGTGTGTACCTATGGAGGAAGAGAAGAGATACCGGCAAAGCATTTGATCCACGGATGAGCGAGAGGATCATGAATGGATCTTGACTGTGACAGCAGCGTTCTCCCCCACCCGTGATCCGTGTGGTCGCCAAAGGAAATGAATACGCTAACACAAAGTAAATGAGCTGAGTCAAACTCCATTACTGGCTAAACAAGGTCAGATCTGAGTGGCTGTGAAGGCCAGCGTAAAAGGATAAAGGGGCATTAGACCTGTGCTGGCAGGTGCTCATGTCGGCCTGACAGGATCCAGGGGAGTGGTGGGACTTGAATATTCTTATAAAAAGCTGCTAAGTTTTCTCCTTTCCAACCTCAGAATTTGAGACTGAAGAGTGTTTAGCTCATTTTACTGTTGTGTCAGAAGCATCTGATTAAAATGTTGCAAGACGACTCCATCTCCTCATTACAGACCAGTCAAGCTGAACAGACAGCAACTGTGAGGAGGAGGAAGAAGAAGAGGAAGAGGAGCTAGATGTTCAGTTGTTCCTGTAAACATTTGACAACAGCAACAATGTGATAAAAAAAAAAACACCCAAGCAGGAACGTAACATTGATAAAGCTGAAAAACTATATGGTATCTGATCTGATGACAATATAGTAAATTTATAGTAAGACATCACTGTGCTGCATGTTTGGCATTTAATAAATGACTTGAGAGTTAAATATTAGTTAGTGTCCACACATGACATGTTAGTCAATGTCACACTGTATGTTACAGCAGATGAAGTAGCATTTGCTTATATTAGCACAATAATGATAATGAATTAAATCACAGTAGTTAATTTCAGCTGTGGTCATTGCGCCACAGTTTTGAAGTACATGACTCTGTATATGACTCTGGTGATGCCATCAGAGCTGAGAGACCACCAGACATCTAACACATCCAACACATACACATACCTGTACATGTAGGTACAAATATGTACATACTGTTTTTACCTAGCTAATAGTGTTAGCTTAATAGAAAATGTCATTCATTGCGATAGGGGAGTCAAGGGTTAACACATTCAACTCATCTAATTCCTGGCCCAACTAGGGAGGTTATGACACTTTGTCTCTGGTGATGAAATGGATGAGTGTCGTACTTCTACCATCTGGACAACCCTCATAGTAATATTTGAGAGGTGCCCCTGTTTCGGCTGTCGGAGGGTACTTGACTACTGTATGTGCAATAATACAAAGTAAAACAACATAGGACAAAAGGTATTTCGCTCAATAAGTACATATCATAAAGTTTTGACAAAAATACTTTCACTATTTTGTGGTACAAGGATGGAAATCTATTTGTAAATGGAATATTGATCACCTGCCTTGTGGAGTTTGTAGATAAATACATCAGTATGATCGGTAAACACTCTCCACAGCAGGTGATTCAAGGGAGCCCAATGTACCAGACTAATGTAAATGAATGACTAGGTCCTGCAATGCAATGCAGAGCAGAATTAAACAGTGACTTATAACTGGTATAAATCTAACATCAGTAGATTAATGCATTGCAGTAAAGCTAAATTAATTCAGTTAGTGCTAATGCTATGCGTAATCTAAATTTACATTGCACTACCACAACTGGTGTAAATATAAGAATATATGTATACATGTGCCTACAAATAAAGTATCATTGGGTTAAAATCAAGCATGACCTTTTGTTTTAAACTGGCTCCAGTTCTACAGAGTCTGACTCTGCGGTTCTGAACTGTAATGTTATAAATCTTAAATGTCACCATAAACCAGCAGTTATAATAATGAACATTGCACTGTCCAGCAGGTTTCCAAAGAAATGCAGTTTTTTTTCTGTCCTCCTGTCAGTTCACTACACTGTGCTAACCCTACATCAGCATATACTATTTATGCTCCCTGCATTGTGCACACACAGCTTATTCTATGCAGCTTCATAGCTTTGTGACCAGTGGTATGGAATATTTTTATTGCAACATGAGTGACAGCAGATATGTCCCTTGCTGCAAGTTCAAACACTGTGATGTCTCAAGAGATCCTTTAGAAATAAGCAACAGAGATTCATCAGACCTGAAAGTCTACAGGTTGAATTTGGGAAAAAATAACCCAACAACAAAAAAAACCCCCTCTATGACAAAATTCAACCTGTCAGCCTTGTTTGTATATGCAGCATGTATTGTGTGGCTGTAGTGACTTTGTGTTCTCCAGTCTCACCCGACTGTTTAAAGCTCTCCTCTCTCCAGCCTGTGCAGCAGCATTCCTCTTAGATTCAGGCTCTGGCAGTTTAACATCCTTGGACCTGACACCCCTAGCTACTGAAAGGCAGTTTATGACCTCCATGTAATCAGCAGTAAATGCTGCCACCATCTGTCTCTTTTTACTCAATTATCTAACTCAGTGACTTTTACTGACAAACACTGTCCAGGTAAATACGGTAAGAGCCCAGATTATAAAACACCTGTACATCGTCTCGCACCCATTATGATTTCTTTTTGGACAGTTCATATTTCATAACTTCTTTGAACTTAATCTTTGTTTTTCAGCTAAAAGCAGAAAATTACTTTGGTAATCAAGATAGACGCCGTGAAGCTGTGCTTCAATCTTCAATAAAGTTTCACGGTGAATACAGGATATATTTCATATCTAAACTTGAAAACTGACATTTAACTGGCATTACAATCCATCACAGCACGTGGAACTACATTCACAGAGAACTGTTGACTGGAGGGACAGCTTCCTGCCTCATAGAGATTGGACAATTATCTTTTGCTCCACACTTGAGCCCCCTAGTGGACAATTCGTGTATGTGCACATTTCTTTCTGAAAGGATTTGCAGCTCAGTGAAATATTGGAAACAGTGTAAAGTGACCGTATGTTACAAACTATGCGCATGAATGTTTTTCTTCCTCATCCTCTCTCATTTTGCTCATTCATCAACTCCTCAAAGTATTCCTTCCATCTACCCAGTAAGCTGCTAGCATCAGTTAACAAATTTCCATCTGTATCCTTAATCACCCTCACCTGCTGCACGTCTTTCTCATCTTGATCGCTTTGACTGGCTAACCTCTCAGTGTCCCACCTCTTCTTTGCTAGCCTCTTCCCTTGTACGGTGTCCATACAAGTGCGCGTGAGTGACCAAGTCTCCTTCTCCCCTTTCCTACCAGAAGACACCCGAATAATCTCCTGCCTGTTTCTCTAATCACCTTGGCTGTAATGGTCCGAACTTCTGGGAGCTGCTCCTGTCCACCAATAGCCTGTCTCACCTCTTGTCTAAAAGTGGCATGGCACTCTTCCTTTCTCAACCGCCACCACATGGTTCTCTGCTCTGCCTTTATTTTCTTAATCTTCTTCCCCACCACTATTTTCAGCTTGCGCACCACCATACTATGTTGTCCACTTACACTCTTCCCTACCACTAACTTACAGGCAGTGACCTCCTTTAGATGATGTTATCTGCACAAATTGTAATCCACCTGCGTGCTTCTACCTCCCCTCTTGTAGGTCACCAATTGTTCCTGCCTCTTCTGGGAGGTGTTTTCTATAGCCATGTTAATCCTTTTTGCAAAGTCTACCAGTATCTGCCCCTCCGAGTTACTTTCCTGGATGTGAAACTTACCCATCACTTCTTCATCACCTCTATTTCCCAAAATCTGCACCAACCACAAGTCTCTGTCTTCGGAATCCTCCGACTAACTTCTTTTACTTCTATACAGAGTTTATCTTTCTCCTCCGGTTCACATCCTACCTGTGAGGCATAATCACTAATCATATTATACAATACACCCTCAATCACCTCCAAGAGAATCTTGACTTACTCCTCTTTTAAAATAACCCTAATAATTCACTTCTCTTACCATGGACACCAAGTGAATAAATTTGAAACCTGCTCCTAAGCTTCTAGACTTACTGCCTTTCCACCTACTCTCCTGCTATCTATCTATCTTCCTCCTGATCATCATGTCAACCAACTCCCAGCGTTTCCGGTCATAGACCCAATATTCAAAGCCACCATTTTTAGATGTTGGGGCTTTCCTCTTCTCTTTCTGTCTGACAAATCCTCTGTCCATTTCTCCTTGGCACTCACAGCTGCTTAATAAGGAAGCCATCATGCCGACATTACCAGCATCTTTGCCAGAACAAACACACACAATCCTCTTTCACACTGCTTCACACTGCATAGTCAGACCGCACAAAGTCATTACAAGTAGCACCTGAGACTTTTCTGTGTTTTTTCTCTACGGGAGAGGGAAACATTGTGAATGCAAATTTGCATTTAATACATGTAATTAGTAGGTGACATGAAAGGATCTCTACGATATGTGTATTTGCTGGACAGCATCAATTCAGAAAAAGCTGGAATAAGTCACTGGGTTAATGTCTGTGATGTATTAAGCATGGGCTGTTTACCCCCTGTCAATCTGACTCAAATTAATAAGACATCTGCTACCTGGTGGGCTTTGTTGATGTTCATGTTTTCATCCTCTTCATTCTCTCCTGTTCCTCTTACCATGTGTTCTTCCAAGTGTGGGTCACTCCATCACAGCTGTGCCATTTGGATGCCTTCACCTCATCAGGGTGTCTTAGTAGAATGATGATGAAGAGATCTGGGATGTTTTTATGACAAGAAGGCACAGCAATTCATCTTTTGTAATTTGAACCAAATACAGCAGACAACTTCAGTTAGCATCACAACCCAGGAGAGACAGATGTCTGAAGTAAGTGAATGGAAAAGCAAATGGTGACTTGAAACGTTTCCATTTTCCTCCACTAGGAGTCTAATTGAGCCACAGAGAAGAACGTAACCACATCATGTTAAGGCTACTGTGGAACTCAAATAAAAAGAGTGGCATAACTGCTTTTGCTAATTTTACAGTTCAGTTACAAAAAAAGTGATAATAATGAAACAACTTCAGATTAAGATTAATTTTAAGATGTACTGTGGCAGCAGGAAATGTTTTCTATGATTTGGTTTATGAACAATTACCTGCAAAATTATCAAAATCTCTTCCAGGATCAGTTGTATTTTGTATCAGGTGTTTATGATCTTATTTTGGAATGCTAAACTAATGGACTAACGGACATAAAATAAATATAGTGCGCCCTCGTTCCTCGCAGTTAATGCGTTCCAGGAACCACCTTCTATCTGTATTACCTTTTCCCACACTCTTATCGACTGTTTAAAGCACTATTGTGTCTCATGTAAGTCCGAGACTCACGGAACGAGTGCACTTCCGCATGCCGTCAGCCAATAGAATGAGCGTACGTTATCACATGACTGCGAGTGTTGATGCGCGAATGCGCGAGGTCGCACTGCACCCAATAAATCACTGTGACTATGTCAGGGTACCTTTAGAGCCTTTCCTGACTTCATATGTGAGGTGAGAGTTTTTCTTATGAAGGATTAATTGGTCTCAATCTGATAATCCAAAAGATCAGTGAAGAACCCATAATTTCTTCATTATCATTACATCCTGGAAAATGGTAAATTATGTCAAAAATATGTTGGACATAATCAATGATATAATCACGAAAAACATGCTTGTAAGGAGCCCTTGGGTCATGTTGGCCAACAGTGGCAAGTGCGCTCAGGGTGCAGCGGCCTGACCAGCTCTCAATCTGACCTCGCAATTTTGTTGTATGATTGTATAATTGTGTAATTACAATAAAATTTCTTTTTCTTCTTGATCAGAGCAGCTGAATTCAAAACGCTCAGAACTCTGAAAAAAAACCCTGTTTTTTTAATGCAATGCTCAGAAACATTAAGATGATCTGGTCCTCCATGATTTCATATCATGACAAGCATTACAGGTTCAAAGCAATACCAAGGTTAAATGTGGCCTCTTTCCACATTCAATGACCCGCAGCCATGACCGTGACCGTGAGATGCTGCTTCCCGAAGAGGAGCTATAGTCAGTTTCACGGTCAATCAACCGCTGATACAGACTTCTGAGACTCGCTTTGTGATGACCCAATAGGTAGGACTGTTATTACAGAAGAGCAGAGAAGGTGAGAAACTATCGGGGACCGGCTACACACAGTAAATGTTTATGTGTCATTATTCATTCTCCAAGAGAAGCTCTTCACTTCCACTCTCAGATTCCTCTTTATTGTGGTCCATTCGGAGCTGGGAGAAGAGGCCTTTAAATTCAATTGGTTGGAAAATTTGCTCGTTTTGTTTTTGGTGAAGAACTGGTGCTACTGTTCTTATTTCTTAGAATTTCCAGTCATTTCACATGTGAGTGGTTTAGAAAGAGTCAGGGAAATTGGTTCATCGCTCAATAGAGCCTTTAGATTTCTGCTGATGACGTTTCCATTAACAACAGGACATAATATGTTTATAGATCCTGTTTGCTTGGTCCTTTAATTTCTCTTTCAGTAACACAGTTTCTAACAGCTGCGTGGGTGTCAGAAAGGTAGATTTTATAGATTGTGCATACAGTGGATCTATAGGTAGTAAATTGTGCTGACAAGGCGTGGTGAGTTGACTGGGCTGAATAAACAAGTCTACAAAACCTAATGGCGACTTCCAGAACATGCAGCACAATGAGGCTGCTGTACTTTAATGGACACATTTTACTAAATGTGTGCCTCAGGAAACAAACTCATACTCTTGAATGAAGACGTTTTCAAATAATTACGGGGCCGTGATGAGGTCAATTGATTTTCTAAATCTAAAAAGGATCAAGAAGATATTCACTAATTGACATTATTGCAGTAGTTGCCAGACTTCCTGTTTCTGCATTGCACACAGGCTTCAGCTGTTCTGGTGTTAATATAAAGCTTCTGCTGCCTGATCACCATTAATTGTCATTTAATTAGATTCCATCTTGTATGGCAAGGTCTGCCTATTCAGTGTAATTGGGTTCGTGTATTTTTGATGGAGAGGATGTCTGTCCATCTCACAGCAAGTAGGGATGACACATGAGACAACAGAGACAAAGAAAATTCACAAAACATTCTAACTGTGCGGAGAGTGAAATAATCAAGCAGACAAATCAAATTTTAACATATGGATGACAGGCTTCAATTCTTTTATTGTGCATTATTATATTAACCCTACAAGTAACATAGTTTTTAAAGTTTAATGAAGCACAAAAGCAAAAGCAAATACAAAAAGCTTTTCCTGTCTTGGCTTAGTTTTCACTGACAAATTTAGAATCTTTACTTATAATAACAATCTTTAATAATAATAATAATAATAATAATAACAACAACAACAACAACAACAACAACAACAACAACAACAACAACAATAATAATAATAATAATAATAATAATAATAATAATAATAATACTGTACTAATGATTATTATCCCACGGTGCCCACTTTACATCCAAATATGGCTACAAAATAACACACAGTAGCTCTTTCTCAGATAGAGTCAGAGGACAGTTTTTAAAGCTGAGTCAGTAAAAGGCACCATGAAACTGGTGGGGGAGGTGAGGTTTGTGTATGTGTGTGTGTGTTGTGTGTGTGTGTGTGTGTGGTGTGTGGGGGGTTGACTGGCTTTTGAAACGCAGTCTAATGTTATAATTTCTTCGAAGAAATTATAACATTAGACAGATGCGCCTCTTAGATCGGTGAGAGGATGCAGGTGGAGCATTTCAGTCTATTTTTTATTACTGTATTAGAAAAGCTGCCACATCTGCCCTGTGATGATTACGCAGTAATAATTACACTGGTCACCAGAAGACAAGAGCTACAGTGCCATGAATGTTTATTTACACAGTCATCAACCTCTGGACAATTTAACTGTGTGAAATAAACCACTAGCTGGGTCACGTCCTTCACAACTGAAATATGTCAACTTGTCTGTGAGGAACCAATCTCAAATAAATCCTTCTGGCTCCGAAACATAAAACCCAAATATTAGGTTTACACTGAAAACACACAAGGTTCACACTAGATTTATTCTTGGTTTTCAAATCAGTGTAAAAAAAAATTGAATTGGAAGCTTGCGCTGACATTTACATTCCCCTAATTAACAGAATGTCTAGGATGGAAGCTTTGAATTAATTTTCATTCGGGTGTGCAGCGTGTGTAAGATGAGAAAGATCTCACCAACAAATATGGAAAGATAAATAAATAAACTGTGCAGGCATCCATCCTTTATAGTGTGAATGATATGATTGCTGTAGATAGTTCTCTGTTGCACTGTCGCAGCTTTTATCTGACATCGTATTGCTTGTTTTTCAAGTGAATCAGGAGATGGATTAAAATAAAATTCAAGCACAGCTGCTTGCTTGCAGAATGAATCATGACATTTGTAGGTGTGATCGACATGCCAATTCATAGCTTACGCTTTCGTTTTGGGCTGATAATTGAACTGAATCTAAGCTTCACTATCCCCTCCGTACAAACACACATCTTAAAAATGGCCTTTTAACCATTTTCATCAGGCTGTGACGCCCGTAAAGCATGTCTGCTGAGGATTCTGCGTGGGGTCTGAGGTGCTCTCATGGGAAATCTAGTAGTTTGTTTGGCAGGAAACAGGAGGCATAAACAAATGGAAGGTGGTGGAGGATTTACAGCTTCCTGGTGCATACATCTCTGCAGCGGGACAATCCCACCTGCTCATTCTGACAGGCTGCAAAGAGGCAGTCAGAGAGACTAATGTGCTGCTCCTGTGAGTGTTATGATCTACTGTACCTTTCTGCTGTACAGTTCTAGGATTAAATGTCTTGAAATCTCAATTTACCCCTGAAAGCCTCAAATTAAAGCCACAACATATTCCTGGCTGGAAACATCTGGCAGTGGAATTGTGTCTGCTATAAAGGTTAGAATAATCGGTTACAACTGTCCTGTAGTTGGTTCAACAAGTATGTTTCAAGATATAAGGTTAACAATAAAAAAACATAGTTAGGTTGTGATGCACAGCAGTAATTCAGTCGTGATACAGCACAGGAACCTTGACATTCATTCCTCACCTATGCCGATGTGTGTATGCACACACACACACACACACACACACACACACACACACACACACACACACACACACACACACACACACACACACACACACACACTCACACACACACACACACACACACACACACCCACGCACGCACACATGCATACACACACGCACACACGATATAAGCTTTATCTGCTTTATCTGTTGAAACAAAGTTGTAGCGACGTCCCGTCTCTTGTTGAGAATAATGAACTTCAAGTAAAAACAGAACCAAGTTTCTAATTTTGTGGCTTAGTGAGTCCGCATGGGTTACATCTCGTAAAATATCTCACATCAAACAAGGAGACCACTACTATATTACATGTATTATGTTGCACATTAGTATGCAAGCACTGATGCATTTATATTTTTATTGCAGGTTCCCTTGACTATAAAGCCAGACTATTGCATTACATCTAAGATAGTAAGGCAGTGCTTTACTGTGAGCTAATAAAAAGCAAAGCTCATCTGCAAATGCTTGACAGTTTCTCCTTCAGGAGAAATGCAGTGGGCATATAGTAAAATCCATGATAATTATCTTACAATATTGGTTTTGTTACTGGAGGATGTATTTCAAGCGCACGGTGCTTTCTGGAATCATTTCAGTGCTTCAGTGCCAGGTCATCGCAGGAGCATTATACCCTAATGTAAATGAACAAAACCAACAAAAGACCAGTCCAGTCACAATGTAAACATCGACTCCAGTGTCTTTGTGATTTCAGATGATTTATTGTGTTTTATAACAATACACCATGTCCATTCATTTCCTGCTACTCTCTAGTTAATGTATTACTATAAATCATAAATATTATTTGAGCAAATAATGATGCATTGTTGTATTGTTGCACTTAATTTTATTTTTCAGTCATGGGAAAATATCCTCTCCTTAAATAGGTTTGATTTTATCCACTGGATCTTTCTCTCAACTTTGATGATATTATGAAGCTGAAATATTTAAACTGTGTAACTATTTATTGCAAATGATGTAACTATTAGGCACTCTAAAGTTTCATCTTGATATACTGTGTGTCACACAAACATTTTCTAAAAGCCTTCATGAGGTTATGCTTTGGCACTGAAGTGTTTTGTGCATGCTATTCCAATCACAGTCCTACTGACATAACAACTTGTTTTCATAATCAACTTGTTTTTGGTGTGTAATTTTCCTTTAACCACAGAAAAGAATATAAGTAGTTTTACATATTTTTAAAATTTACAGCCAAGTACGGCCTGCCAAACGTGTTTAAGCAATATACTGTAATTAATTTTATCAAATAAATGCTGTTGGAAAATCATTTTTACAATAAACCTTGCATATGTATGTTTCGCTGCCAGTTAAATGCCGAAATCTTATATATAATGATTTTTACATGTCGTTTGCATTTGTCGAATTTTAGAACTCAAAGTCAAAAAGCTTGCCCACCCCTGGTGTAGAGGAAACCCACAGTGTCATCGCAATCCTTTGTATGTGTAGAGATATTTTTTCAGCATTGCAAGCCATAGTATCTATGGTAACTATAATATGGTACTGTCAGGTTTTAATACAAGAAGACATGATGATCCTCAGTTAAAGAACTCAGAATAAGACTGTCTAAACTCCTTCAGTGGGTCTCTAATCTATTACTACACTGATCCATTGAAACTAAGCTAAAATTTTGGCTTTGTGCCCAGTTTGCCACGTCTATCCCTTCATTCTTTGTCTTCTAGCCACTAACCCAATCAGTCACATTTAAAGTTGCATACTTCCTGCTTGCGTCCTACATGATTGACTTCTTGGCAGGGGAGTATGAGCACTAACTCAAGGGAAACCTCAGCATGACCCGTGTCTACCTCAGCATAGAGCAATCTAACATAAATCAAATGTAATGTACTGAAGAGCTACTGTATGCACAGATTGACACAGCCTGCTGTCAGAGCTTAGAATGGTTCTGGTCTAAAGCTTGGGGGCACATCCTGAATGAATGCTCTTCCAATGCTGTGTTGCCTGTCAAAAAAAAAAAAAAGAAAAAGTCACCGAGGTCTCGAGAGGGTTTTAAACGTGAAGCTATATTTTTCATCTGGCAACCGTTCATTATCTATTTTTGCTTTCTGGATTTAAATCCTGTCACTTTGGTATTAAGCCTCAAGGGACGGAAAAAGAAACATCCCACCCTGTGTGTGCAGCACAGCACCGATCTCCGCCAGGCTAAAAGCAGTCTGGCGGTGCAGCTCCAGTAGTGCTTTAGACCTGTCATAATTGCATCCTCTGTCTGAGGTCACAGAAGGCTTGTGAGTATTGGGCGGAATGTGTGTCACTGACGGAACCTTGTGGAGTGAAAGGAGCCCATTATTGCAACTCCCAGACAAGAGTGAAAAATGAAATGGCTTTTCAGAAACTGGGCTGCTGTAACATTTAGGTGCCACCGTTGTAACTGTGTCAGTTGCAGTGGGGGGGGGGGTAGCTGGTGATGAAGCGGCGGCTCAGCAGGCTGAGATGGAATGATACAAGAGCAAGGTGTAATTTCCTGAAGTCCCCGGAGAATCCGGCCTCTGGATGAGAATCCCCCCGCCCCTGTCTCTTTTTTCTTACTTTCCTTCTTTTTTTTGTTTTTTTTTGTTACAGAGGGAGTAATTGGCTCCAGCAGAAGCTACAGATGCTGTTGGGAGAAATGGGGCAAATAAAGCAAATCTAATTGCAAATAAGTCACCTGGTGAGTTCAGTTATATTTTCTCCTGTGGGGCCACTTAAAAAAAAAATCATTCGTGGGGAAAAAAATTCCACACCTGCTGAGATCCACCCAGTGTTGCATCCGCCACACCTGTTGGGTTAATTGGATTTCCTGACATTCAGAATCCGATCATCTGCTATCCAAATTATTTTCCAGGCCTGAAGAGGGCAGACATGTCTTCTATTAAACATGGAGAATGGCATTCTGCATGCAGTGTGTGTTTTACCCAAAGGTAACCAGTAGCATTAGTTTGTTTAATATTCATAGCAACTGCAATAGAATGCATTTCACAGCATTAGGGAAAATTAATCAGATGCTTTTCTTTCATAACAACAGACATAAACATTGCAAATGATTTGGTCGGATGTGATTCTGAATACACCTAAAGCTACACATTGCATCATTGTATGTAAATGTGTGGGACTTGGCAAACGCTCTGCTATCAGACCCATTAGTTCCACCAATGGAACACTAACAATAGCATTATAACTGCAGACACAACAGCAGTCAGGAGAAACAGAAGTGTATTTCTCTGTGACGTGTGCCATAAAAAGCATCCATCCACAGAAGTGTGCATGTGTTCACACAAAAGCCGGCACACGGCTGGAGAGCAGCGAAAGCTGGGCCTCTTATCTTTATGATGCCGTGGCCGTGGTGTTTCCCAGGTGCTGAGGCCTTTGCTTCTGCAGGAATCCTCCCTCATTCACATCCTTTTGTTTTCCGTTTAGGAGAGTTACTGTCATTGAATGTAGCCGCAAGAGGGCACAAGCCAGTGTCTTATTGTGCCGGTCCCAAGCCCGGATAAATACAGAGGGTTGCGTCAGGAAGGGCATCCGGCGTAAAACTTTTGCCAAATCAAAGATGCGAATCAAACATATGACTTCCATACCGGATCGGTCGAGGCCCGGGTTAACAACGACCGCCATCGGCGCTGTTGACCTACAGGGCGCCGGTGGAAATTGGATTACTGTTGGTCGAAGAAGGAGAGGAGGAAAGTGCGTTCGCACGAAGAAAGAGAAGAGGAGCGCCAAGAGTATAGGACTAAGAGTAGGGACGTTGAATGTTGGAACTATGACAGGAAAAGGTAGAGAGTTGGTCGACATGATGCAGAGGAGGAAGGTAGACATACTGTGTGTCCAGGAGACCAGGTGGAAAGGTAGCAAGGCTAGAAGTTTAGGAGCAGGGTTCAAGTTGTTCTATCATGGTGTAGATAGAAAGAGAAATGGAGTAGGAGTTATCTTGAAGGAGGAGTTTGTTAGGAACGTCCTGGAGGTAAAAAGAGTGTCGGATAGAGTGATGAGTCTGAAGCTAGAAATAGAAGGTGTGATGTTCAATGTTGTTAGTGGGTATGCTCCACAGGTAGGATGTGAGCTGGAGGAGAAGGAGAAATTCTGGTTGGACTTTGATGAAGTGATGCAGAGCATACCTAGAAGTGAGAGAGTTGTCATCGGTGCAGACTTCAATGGACATGTTGGTGCAGGTAACAGAGGTGATGAGGAAGTGATGGGCAGGTTTGGTATCCAGGAGAGGAATGCAGAAGGACAGATGGTAGTTGACTTTGCAAAAAGGATGGAAATGGCTGTAGTGAATACTTTCTTCCAGAAGAGGCAGGAACATAGGGTGACCTATAAGAGTGGTGGTAGGAGCACACAGGTAGACTACATCTTGTGTAGACGATGTAACCTGAAGGAGATCAGTGACTGCAAAGTAGTGGTAGGCGAGAGTGTAGCCAAACAGCATAGGATGGTGGTGTGTAGGATGACTCTGGTGGTGAGGAAGATGAAGAGGACAAAGACAGAGCAGAAGACGAAATGGTGGAAGCTAAAAAAGGAAGAGTGTTGCATGACCTTTAGGAAGGAGTTAAGACAGGCTCTGGGTGGTCAGGAGGTGCTTCCAGATGACTGGACAACTACAGCTAATGTGATCAGGGAGACAGGTAGGAGAGTATTTGGTGTGTCATCTGGAAGGAAAGTAGACAAGGAGACTTGGTGGTGGAATGAGGAGGTACAGGAGTGTATACAAAGAAAGAGGTTAGCTAAGAAGAAGTGGGACACTGAGAGGACTGAGGAGAGTAGACAGGAGTACAGGGAGATGCAGCGTAAGGTGAAGGTAGAGGTAGCAAAGGCCAAACAAGAAGCTTATGATGACTTGTATGCTAGGTTGGACAGTAAGGAGGGAGAGACTGATCTATACAGGCTGGCAAGACAGAGAGATAGAGATGGGAAGGACGTGCAGCAGGTTAGGGTGATTAAGGATAGGGATGGAAGTCTATTGACAGGTGCCAGCAGTGTGATGGGAAGATGGAAAGAGTACTTTGAAGAGTTGATGAACGTGGAAAATGAGAGAGAACAAAGACTAGAAGAGGTGACTGTTGTGGACCAGGATGTAGCAAAGATTAGCCAGGATGAAGTGAGGAGAGCACTGAAGAGGATGAAGAGTGGAAAGGCAGTCGGTCCTGATGATATACCTGTAGAGGTTTGGAAGTGTCTAGGAGAGGTGGCAGTAGAGTTTCTGACTGGGTTGTTCAACGGGATCTTAGATAGTGAGAAGATGCCTGAGGAGTGGAGGAGAAGTGTGCTGGTGCCCATTTTTAAGAACAAGGGAGATGTGCAGAGTTGTGGCAACTACAGAGGAATAAAGCTGATGAGCCATACAATGAAGTTATGGGAAAGAGTAGTGGAAGCTAGACTAAGGGCAGAAGTGAGCATTTGTGAGCAGCAGTATGGTTTCATGCCAAAAAAGAGTACTACAGATGCAGTATTTGCTTTGAGGATGTTGATAGAGAAGTACAGAGAAGGCCAGAGGGAGCTGCATTGTGTTTTTGTAGATCTGGAGAAAGCTTATGACAGGGTGCCCAGAGAGGAACTGTGGTATTGTATGAGGAAGTCTGGAGTGGCAGAGAAGTATGTTAGAGCGGTGCAGGACATGTATGAGGACTGTAAGACAGTGGTGAGGTGTGCTGTAGGTGTGACAGAGGAGTTCAAGGTGGAGGTGGGACTGCATCAGGGATCAGCTCTGAGCCCCTTCTTGTTCGCTATGGTGATGGACAGGCTGACAGACGAGGTTAGACAGGAATCTCCATGGACCATGATGTTTGCAGATGACATTGTGATCTGCAGTGAGAGTAGGGACGAGGTGGAGGAGAAGCTAGAGAGGTGGAGGTTTGTCCTGGAAAGGAGAGGGATGAAGGTTAGCCGCAGTAAGACAGAGTACATGTGTGTGAATGAGAGGGACCCAAGTGGAAGAGTGAGGTTACAGGGAGAAGAGATCAAGAAGGTGGAGGATTTTAAGTACTTGGGGTCAACAGTCCAGAGCAATGGAGAGTGGGGAAAAGAGGTGAAGAAGCGTGTCCAGGCAGGATGGAATGGGTGGAGAAAAGTGTCAGGTGTGATGTGTGATCGAAGAGTTTCAGCTAAAATGAAAGGAAAGGTGTACAAAACTGTGGTGAGACCAGCGATGTTGTTTGGTCTAGAGACAGTGTCACTGAGGAAAAGACAGGAGGCAGAGCTGGAGGTAGCAGAGATGAAGATGCTGAGGTTCTCTCTGGGAGTGACCAGGAAGGATAGGATCAGGAATGAGTACATCAGAGGGACAGCACATGTTAGAGGTTTTGGAGATAAAGTCAGAGAGGCCAGACTGAGATGGTTTGGACATGTCCAGAGGAGAGATAGTGAATATATTGGTAGAAGGATGCTGAGTTTTGAACTGCCAGGCAGGAGGCCTAGAGGAAGACCAAAGAGGAGGTTTATGGATGTAGTGAAAGAGGACATGAAGGTAGTTGGTGTGAGAGAAGAGGATGCAAAGGACAGGGTTAGATGGAGGCGGTTGATTCGCTGTGGCGACCCCTGAAGGGAAAAGCCAAAAAGGAAAAGAAGAAGAGTTACTGTCATTGAACGTGTAGTTATCATTTATAGAAGTATAGACAAGAGGCTGTGAGGCTTCAATTGTGAATAACCGAGGAAACAAAACCTTTTCCCCATAATTATGATAATAGAATGCACCTCGTACTAAAATCTGTGGTTTGATCCATGATCAATTTGAGACTTTGGGAATCGAAGGTCACATCGGAGTCTACAGATGGGCCATTGGGGGGAGCTACTGCTGATATCGAGAGGTTTTGCTTTTAATGACCGATCTAATGGGAAATCTAGTAATTCTTCCATTAATCACAAGCTGTAAAGAACAAAAAAGATTCAAAAATGACCTTTAAACTAAAGGAGACAAACTGATTTATCCATAGAATGTTTTTTACTGGATATACTGGAGATTATCATTGATAATATGACAAAATTTCTGTTACATAAACAAACAGTTTTTCCTTTGTAGTCACATTTACACAACGTTAAACCAAGGCATGTAGACTGGTGTCATTATTTTGCGGTTACCAGATTCATTGCTCTCACTGTGATAGTCCATAAAATTCTCCTGCAATCATCTCTCTTAGTACAGTAGTGTTCGGATGTCTTTGAGAAACAATGACATGACTCGCACAAGACGATACGTCTTCAGAGTTTGCGGTGAGATCGGCTTGTGTCTGACGAAATAATGGCTCTGGATGCGGCTCTGTCTTCCCTTTCAGAGTGGAAATGAAAATGAATCAAGGCAAAAGATAAAAGCTTGACAAGTATTACAGTCAATACTTCAGTTTAACAGCCAGAGAATCACTATTGAACAAATGAAAGTGGGCTGTTGGGAAGACGGGAATGGTATTATTGTGAAAAAGGATGGGATCATGAGAGCTGAGGGGTTTAGTGTGTGTGTGTGTGTGTCTTTGCTGCCACTACGCACCCCCTCAGAGTGTGTAAAAGAAGGTGTGCATGCATTTAGAGGATATGGACTTTAAAATCAGAGAGGATGTCAGGTTCAGACCTGTCTCTGGTTTGACCAAATCCCCCATCCTGTCTCTCTAGATCTCCATTGCCCTTCTCTCTCTGGCGGGTGCCGAATTATTCACTGCAGCAATTTGGTGACTTATAATCGCTAAACAAGTGTAGCATAAGCATTTTGCAGAGGATGTTTTGCCATCTCTTGGGCTGCTGACCTATTCGCCAGAGCTGGCAATGAGAAAACTAATCCATCAATCTGACACCATCAACCCCCCTCACCCCCATAGTCCACCAGCTTCGCCACGCACCTTGACTCACTTAACTGGTGCAGACGGCGAGGGCAGAAACATCAGGACGGGAAATCTGCTAGATGAAAATGAAGGTTTCTCCTAATGTAGTGTTTTGTTGCTGGGAGAAGCTCAGTGGTTTTAGGAGTTTTCATGTTCACGGGCCTCTGAGCGTTAGATTGACTTTAGCCCGTAATCAGATCCCAATATACCCTGTATGATGTTTTGCAACCCCACTAATCTCGTTACAACCTCCCGTGTGGATGAGCTGCAGAGGGGCCTCTCAAACTACCACACCTGCTCACACGAGAGAGATCGGAGCACTGATCAAATCTGATGATAGGCTATCACTGATTTTATACTATGAAATCCAAAGTGCTGAAAGAGACAGAGATGAAGAGACAGACAGAGGAGATGACAAGAAGATGTTTAAAAAATAGCAGATAGAGCACACATGAATAAGCGAGGATAACATCCACGACGATGCAAGATTCTGTCTGTTGTAATTTGCATATCCCCAGGTTTGGAACAGCAGCAGGCATTGCTGCAAAGTGATTCACAATTTATCTTTACAAATCCTTTAATTTAATGCAGAATCTTTTTTTTCGTCTGAAAACTCATGACAAAATCTGTACAAGGGATTTTGTGGAATCCTTTCTTGTCAAATGAAGTGATTTTTTTTTTTTAACTTCACATTCAGACATTTAGTCTGTGAAAAGCTTTTGCAAACTAGCAGGAATTTAAAGACTGGATAATAACATATAGGAGTGATTTGCATTACAATGTTTTTTTCTATATCTCTTCTTTCCCAGCTCATTAATACCCTCTCACTGTTGCTGCTCTTGTGCTGTTGATTGGAGGGAAAGACTCAGAGGAAGTCTGTTGAACAAAGGGAAGATTAATGGGGAGGTGGCCTTGGCTGCTGATTTGAGGTTCAAACAGAGGTCTGGATACGTCTCCCGAGGGACAGCTTAATGAAAGACATTAAAAATAATTAGTAAAGACAAAACTGTCCTGCCTGAAATGAATGCCCAGTAAATCCAAAACATGCCCTTCTGTGAGCCGCACTCAGGCTTTTCAATTATGATTATCACTATTAGAACAAACATCATTAAAAATGTATTTGGGTTTATGTTTATTGTTTTGTGTTCAGTAAAATATAAAATTGATTTGGGAAAAAGTGCTCAAAAAATATACTCAATTTTCTTTTTTGTATTATTCTCCTCTAAACTTTAAGAAAAATACCACAGATCATTAATTATGGATTTGAGACCATAGTGAAAGAAAAACACAAATCTAAAACGTAATTGCAGCTGAATAGGTTTCAGAAATAAGATAACGGAAAAACCATTTAACCTAGATATATCCAGAATTATTTATTACACTAAAATAATGAAATTAATGAGGCTTTTACTTTCTCATGGGTCATTAGAGGAAATGCAAAGTTCAATGGTATTTTGCATATTTTCTGGTCGATTAAGCCAGAAGATATTTATTAAAATAGATAATCCTTTGACCGACTATTTTTTAGATTTTCTCCATCTTATTTCACGATACACATCTTGTAAAGACATCATGGCCCGAAACATCAAGAATAAAAAAAAACTTTCAGAATTCAGTATAGACGGCATGGAACCACAATATTAATGCATTAGCTTGTTGCTGACACTGGATTATTATAATTTAGTAACTATAGTAACGTTCAGGGAGGTGAGTTATGTGGTTCATGCAACCATATAATTTATGGGTCATAGGGGAGTATTAGTTAAGAGTTACATGTATTCTGGACAACAGCTTCATATATCCATAAAGGCTCCTTTCAGATCCGAAATGGGTATGAATGTCATAGACATCAGTCTCTCCCGCTCTGGGGATGACTGGGATGCCACCAGAAGCTCACCGGATGCCTGTTTAAGTCTGGTAACACAAACAGAGAGAATGGGTGGATTGGAAACCCAAGAGGGGCTCCTTATCCCCCTTTTGCTGGTCCCAAAAGAAGGGCTGCATTGGCATCAGCGTGCTGCAGACCCCCTCAGATAATTAAAAGTGAGGTATAAATCACTGTGTAAGCAGTAATCACACAAGCTCCTGCCAGCTCCCTGCAAAGATCATAAATCTAGAGGAAAAAAAAGCTTCAGTTCCAACAAAGGCGCTGAAATCCCCACTGATCTGGTGCTGGATATGCATTTCATAGAAACCACATCAGCTGGCTATCGCAGATATAATACATCTGTAAACCAGAAGACATAGTTTTATGTTTAAATCAATTGAAATTGATCAAAGGCTCTGTGAGGAGTGAATACGTGGAAGTTTTTCTTTTTTTAATTCAAGGGTGCTCTGGTGTAACATTCAGAAGTTAGACGACTTCATTTTTAAAGTATGTTCATGATGTTTATAATGAAATAAAATCATTAAAAGAGGTGATATAATGATTTGCATTTGACATGACAGATGCAAGTTAAAGCTGAATGGAGGGGATGCGATAGAGGTGATGGCACAACAGCACCTCACGCACTGTATTGATCTGTGCAAAAAAAAAAATGGTGAGAAGTGTGAGACATGAAAAGTAGTTATTGATCCTTCCTGAAATCATGCTGATTAGAGTCTGGCAGAAGAGTGAGGTCAATAATGATTCTACAATGAGCGATTCATAATAAGGTTAGGGTGAGGTGCAACGAAAAAGGTTTGATCCAAACTGCTTGGGAGCCACATAGTGAAATGTGCATTTCCTTTAACTTGAAAATGAGAATCATCTTTATAAATCCTCCGTACACACACCACAATCTCTTAAGGTTCCTGCCAATGTTTGCTCTAATTTTTCATGTGTCTGGGCAAACACACAAGCTTCCTGAGTACACTGTGGACTACTGTGAACAACATCAGATGTGCACGCTGCGGCCTCACACCAGTACCACACTTGTTTAATACCTTGGATCATAGCACGTTACATGGCTTATTAAAAGAATCAAATTACAGCAGCAATTTTCATTATTTTACTTTTAATATAAGTGATTTGGCCCACTTGGAAAGAAAAAGACAAAAATCTTGTTCTTGTTCTTCAGTATGTGAGAGTCCTGCTTTGGCCATGGGTAGAGTGCCGCTTTGGCCCCGGTGAGGTCCAATTGTAACCTGGCTTAGGGTCCTGTTCTGGAAGAAATGATTCATATTCACCTTTCATACATAACATTTTGTTCACATTAAAACATTCACATTTTGCACAATGATGTGTGCAGTTGCTTGTGATACAGTGTAAATGCCTGTAACTCTTCGTTTGTAAAATACCTCATTACTCTTTTTATTAGCATTTCTACTACCTAAAATTATCCAGTAGTAACAGCATTTAATGATTAACATCCATAAATAAAAACATCTTAATAAATGTCATTAGAATATGCACAAATCTGACTTAAATTTTACCTTATTTTTCACATGGTTGTACACTTTGTTCAGGTTAATGGCTTTGTCTGCTTTGAACTTTCTCAAAAAGAAAAAAATCTCATCCAGTTTCACCCCTTGTTCTTCTATTTGCAGCTACACATGTTCTCCGACAGCCATTCCATGTTAAAAGAACTGCAATTCTTTTTTACTTTGGCTTGGTGAGTGGATGTGTCGCTGCCCATTCGGTTACAGTCGTTAACTGGCTAACGTGCACGACACGTATAGCAAGGCCATCAATGCTATGATTGACAGAGTCACTCACTGAGTTACAATGCAAAATGGTACAGAAAACAATAATATCGGTCTAATTAATTAGATTACATTTTATGCGCAACATAGAATGTCTTATGCCTTGAGACTGTGTGAGCAGCGCACAATTGCGCAGGCACGCACTTAGAGGGAACACTGGTTACCACCCTTGTGAAATAACTTCAAAACCTGAAAGATGATTCAGATCATGATCTTACCAAGTCTTAATTTAAAAAAAATAAAGAAATAATCATTACTAAAATACAGTTGGAAGACAAGAGCTAGCCTTATGAGCCAAGCAGCCAGCCAGGAAACACCCTCCGTCCCTCTGTCATGCAAAGAGATTTGATTGAGAAGCGCAATAATAATCAATAAATATAAAGATAAAAATATATTAAAAAGTATACACTTAAAAAAACCTCACAATTAATTAGGCCATTTTCAAAACATGTCATTTGGTGTAATAAACATTTGGATCCATTAATGTAAAACACCACACAGCCTCTCCTCCAGCATTAAGAAAAGCCGGGTCTTCGCACAGTGAAATAGAAACTTGAACATCGGGCCACTGGGCAACAGACCAAAGACAGATTATAGCGTGTCAAAGCTATCAGAAGAAACACGTTGTGTACTTATACTTGTGCTAATCTGCAGGGATCAAAGCTTGTTACTGAGATTACCTGCTAATCAGCACAAAAAGCACAAGTGGATCAAACAGACAGTGATATTACTCTACGGTTATGTGTAGTGTGTGTGTGTTTGTTTGGGTGTTTGTGCGTGTGTGTGTGTGTGATCAAACCCGTTGTGATCAATAGTTGTAAGTGTAAGTTTAAATCACGCTGCCCTCTGTTCTCGGGTAAACATTCATGTGAATGGGAAAGACAGCTCTAGTACAGGCAGTGTTTTCTTAGCCAGGTCCTGATTTTAAACAATAATGACTTTTTAATGTGGAACTGTGATTACATTGTCAGGGTGAAATATGGCTCTTCTTGACTGCATTGGAATGAGGGCCTAAACGTGAATTACTACAGCGGCATAGATTAGAGCACTTCGTCAGGTGAGGCAATCTTCATAAATTCAAATCTAATCTTAACAGAGCCAGCAGTGTCAGCCAGTGGAGACGGGCGTCGGAGAGAGAGAGAGCTGTACGGCTACTTTTATAGAGTGACCAGGTCAAAGGGAAGGACCAAACATTCAATTATCAGAAAACCTGTCTGACAATTAGGAAAACATTTTGACTTAACTTAACCCTGTGAGTTCGAACAGAACATATCATTCACACGCAAAAAAGCTGAATACATGTTCTCCATTAAATTAAAATTTAAAAAAATGGTGACCTTTTGTTTCAATCTTGTTTTCAATGAAGATCTGCCACACCCACTTATAACGTATAAACCAATCATTTTCATTAATTTCTCTGTCTGGGTCGTCTACCAGTCATATTTTATGAAGTGGTGACACGTTGGTGTCAGCAGGGTGACAAATCCCACGGATCGGTGTGGAGGCAAGTTGGACGTCTGTCAGCATGTCAGGAGTCGCAGCGCTGCTTTATGTCTCTGCCTACAACCACAAGAGATCCCGCTTTGATGGCTCACGCCACGCTCCTCACAGGGACATTTCTATTCAAGTCACAATGCTGTCACTGATATTTTAGAGGCTGTGGGGCAGTAACGTAATGATAGCACGGTTCCTATTAGCAGCAGGTATTCTGACGTGCTGACAGAATTCTTATAATTATGCATGTTGACAGCTTCGATATCTCACACTCCCAACTACGAATTATTCAGGAACCCCCTGCAGGTATATAGCCCTCCACTCCCATCGTCTCCACATGTAACTCTCAATGCTTCACTTTTAAAAGGAAGATAATTCAGCACATAGACTACAGTGTAAGAATGACTGCTGTCATATCCAACATGCTATTATCCGAGCTGTTATGGTACGGTTTGAAGAAGCTGCTAACTTTGGATGGAGCTAACCAGGTAATGTTGTAGTCATATTTACACATATCCTAAACTAGTTAACAAGAAAGCAAAGAGAGTTTTCCTAAACTGTTCCCTAAATATGGTAATGTGAACATTTGAACTTGTTTTTGGCTTGGATGATCTCTTTACTGTCGGTTTCCTCTTAAGATTATGCAAAAAAAGCTTTGATGGATTGTCATATAAATGGTTTGGGGTCAAGATAAACAATGTTTTTGTCCTGTATATATTACATGGAATTATCCATTCATATATGAAGTGGATGTAGGTAAAGATGTAGGAGTACAAAACATCTTTAACTTTGTGAGATTTTTTTTTTTTTCTCCTGTCCGTTACACAACCTAATGGACTTTGATGAAACTCGGTAGAAGGGTTGGATTTGAGGCGTGGAAGACCATTTTAAATTTTCTACTGTAAACTAGGATATTTTGTCAGTTTCACATAAACTACTTGATGCAACATCCTGAAACAATGTGAAAGGTTGGGTCAGGTATCACGGAAGAAATCACCAAAATTTGTGGTGGTTCCAGATAAACAATGTTTTTTTCTACACAAACTACTTCACAAGTCTTCACAGAACTGAGTAGAAGAGTGGAGCCCATGCCAAAAATGAAAGGAGTTGCCCCAGAGAGAGGAATATATTCCCATTTTTCCTCACTATAACAGAATCCTGAGGCCATTCAATTTGTTTGTGTTTCATTTGATTAAAAGGGTCTGTTAGCCCTTTTAATCAGAGGCATGAGCTCATCTGGATGAATATGAAATCTAAACGCATACCTTTCTCCTTTAAAGATATATGTATTATAAATTACCCTTTGCTCCACTGATATATCATACAGTAACCTTTATCCAGTTGACAAGTCATTAACTGGTCTTGTTAACTTGAAGGCATAGCCAGTCAGTATATTTACCAGCCTTTACACCCAACAGAACATCTGAGCTTCTAGTGTCTGTGACTTTCCTAGAGATTGGAGACACAATGAATAAAATGTTTTGGGGGATTTTTGATGCTGATGGTGACCCACAGTCTGACAGTATCACTCTTATTAAGCTGCAGTACAGCATTTTGTGAGTGTGTGCGTGTGTGTGTGTGTGTATGTGTGTGTGTGTGTGTGTGTGTGAAAGGATATGTGTACAGTTTTGACAAAAACAAAACAAAACATTACCACAGGTAATGAGAGAACCTGGGATTTCTGCGTGTCCACATGTCTTCAAAATTACACCTAAAATGAAAACAGAGAATAGGGAATAAAGAGCAGCTGAATGTGTTTTGCGTGAATCCCTTAAGCCCGAGTGTGCTGCCATTATCCTTCTTGTGTATGATTCTCTGATGCCTCATATACTATGGTAAAGTGCTCCTCTCATTAAAAAACAATGTGATATCTGGAATTTCTAATTAAATAGGACATTATCTCAAAGACAAGCTGAAGTGGAATGAGCCCCTCAAACTGGTTTGGAAGAAGAAGAAGAGCTGCACATGGCCTAATCATGCTTGTGTTGATCTCAATAGAGTCTTCGCACTCAGCTGATATTCAGGGATAAAGCGAGGTTATTACCTAGCTAATCTATCCACGAAATGGTTATGTTTTTCCAAATCTATTGGTAATTTGAGAAGTGCTACTTTGCAGAAGAGAAAGCCCATGTGGTTTGAGGCATTTGATGGAAAATGAGAGTGATCTCAATGGGCCTTTGTTTTCTCTCTACACTTCAAACGGCTTCCGTCTTCACAAAGTATCCTGATACATGGAGTGTATTTTTACACTTCACTGTATAAATGGCTTTGGCTGCAGGAAAAATAGCCTGTCACTTTTGCTCAGATACAGATAAGGAAGATAGCAAGGAGGAAGGAAAAAAACATGGACTGCATATAGCAAAATGGATTAGAGGTATACAAAGGATTCACTAAAATGCAATGCGATACACAATGAAGTGTGAATCTGATCTCAGCTTAATTCTCCTTGAACAGTGAAAAACTACTTTTTACTGCAGGCTCTTTCACACCGTTTGCTCTGCGTATCTATTATTGATTTAATCTTTGTGTGAGTGGGTGTGCATTGATGTGTGTGTGTGTGTGCATTTTGCCAGTGCGTCCTCAAGGATCTTGATGATGTCATTCGTTCCAGGAACACAACATGCTGTATTCAGTGAGTGAACTGAATTTCTCACTTCCTTTTTTATTCCAGGACAGCGCTCTAGCACTGTGTAGAAAGAGCATCCTGTTACCGCTGTTCCTCAGCCTCACTGGCCTGAATACTCCTGCGAACATTAAGTGTTTCACTGTCATCTCACATCAGATGCATCACATGTGATGGCCGGCTCTTGTGTGTGAGGCAGCACACAAGAAGATAGTATTAATGGGTTAAATCAGCTGAAATACCAATAGGGACAAATATGGACTCGTGTAAGAATCCCAGATCTCACTCTGGCATGTTTATGTCAGAGTGCCAAATACAGGTTATGGACAGTATTGTGCCACATCACATCCATTGGAGATACTCCATAATCTACCGTTCCTTGTTTGCTGTACCATGAGCCCACCCTGGTACGATGCTTCTGTGGGCAGTTGGTAAGAAGATGACAAGGGCACGGCCTGGATGATTTCTTCCAGCTCCAGGACTGCTTGGACCTGATAAAGACATGATTGCACAGCTTCATTTATTTTCAGGGTCACTCCCATCTCTACCTAATGATAGCGGGAACTGACACGCAGCAAACCTGAGTTCAATTTCAGATAACATTGTCTCCACTACTCCATTCAGAAAGCTGGCTTACTCTATGAGTGCATTGCAATGAACCTGAAAATAACGTAGTAGATAAATGAGGGGTTACACAATGTCAGACTAACTGTCTAGAAGATCAGGGGAGTGCAGCAATTATTTCCTCGTGGTTTTTCTGTACCTGGTATAAAATAAATGTATTCTATTAAGCAAAAGCCAGTTAACATTTAAAAATTACTCATATTTAATAAAGTCTTCTTTCCTCTTTTGGCTTTTGCTAAGTAAAACATAAACCACTACATAAGACACACATGTCATCTAAAAATCACACACTAATTCTTTCAGCACTCTATATTACATGAACGCTGTGTGAGCAGACAGTATTTTTATATTGCAGTTTACTTTGACATTTGGGGTAAAAATAGATATCCTTACTATTTTAAGGTCATCTTATCACATTTTACAGTGTGTGCCACATTCACAAATAAATTTTCTCTCAGTTCTACAGATGTCTACCAGCGTTTCACAGTGTGCCCCTGGAAGATTTTATGGACATATGTGTGGAAATTGCAGAGGGGCCTCAATGGCTCTCTAAATGTCATAGATTGAGGTGGAAATATAAAATGAATACTACAGATAGAGATCAGATAGTAAATCATATGGAGATGTTAGCAAACAGAGATCATATTCAACAATGGCTTATTTTAACACTACATTAATTAAAATAAGATATCAGTTGAGATCAGCTAAATTTATATCTAGCTATCTTTAAAGTAATGCACGGCTGTTGAAAGGCAATATGTAGGCATGTTTTGCATGAGAAGTACACTGAAAGTCTTCCCTCCGAGCTGCAATTTATATTCATAGATCTTTAAAAAGGCCTGTTGCACAACAGCGGGCGTTCGTGTCAGACCTATAAGCTCACAAGGTTGGAAATCCCTCATCCCAGAATCTTGTTTTACAAATATCTTATTGTAAGGATATAATTAAATAAAATAAATTAATTCAAAAGCAATTCTACAAATGTTTGATGACCTAGCATCAACAAGATATTGAGAAACATCAACATCAAACTAATTTAGGTAAAACACTAGTTTGTTTCAGGATATTGGTGGTGAGGTGATCAGTACAACAATGTGACTTTCATTATTCAAATAATTTAATTCAGCATACAGCAGTTCATCATCAATAGTATAATCTCTACATGTTAGTCTTTATGTTGCGGACTCAAACACATTGTGCCTTTCCCAGGATATTAATATTTTGGAAATGAAAATTTGCATTTGCCAATCAGTACATCATTATGAACATACAAAAAGAAAGATTGGGTCCAGTAAATTTAATGTTTTTCTGCAACTGCAATAGTATAAGAGCAGATGAATTAGAATCCTGTTTTTAAAAGACCCCGAATACAACATTACCTCTAGATCAGAGACACAACACAATGTCAGATGGAATCATTGCTGCTGTTGCTGTGGTCATTGAATTGACATTGTGAGATGTCACCCCTTGTATCTCAATTAAATTGTGCCAATCACAGCGCTATCTATGACCCATTTAAAGTATGCAGATGTAGACTGCAGCATGTGTTCAGGTCAGTTGTGAAATTAACAGGAAACAGAAAAAACTAAGAACTGCAATAAAAAATTGGATTGGCCAAAATCCGTATATTATTGATGAAACCTTCTCCAGCATGTGTTGCATCGCATCCAAAAGAATAAGATGAATAAGTGAATTATAAAGTGAAGTATACAATCCAGGGTTAAGGCTTGTACCGTAAATGTTGTTGCTGTGAAGAAAAAACACAGATATAAAACAGGTTCTCTCATTGGAGTCAATTTGATCAACTCTCTGATCCCCGCTTTGGAAAATGAGGGAAATGTGAATGCAATTTATGTACTCATACGTCCTGATAGCCGGCGCCACAGCTGAAGGAGATATGAAGGAGAAAAACATAAAAAGGAATATAAATTCATATGGAAAAAGAATGCAGACAAAGATACAAGTCAGCTGTCAGTAGGGAAACACATTCCCCACATACAGCAATCACAATCCATATATCACACTGCCATGAACCCATCCCGTGTGTGTGTGTGAGTGTGTGTGTGTGTGTGTGTGCGTGTGTGTGTTGTGTGAGTGTGTGTGTGTGTGTGTGTGTGTGTATGTGTGTGTCCATACGGTATGTGTGAGTGTGTGTGCACCAAAGTGGGTGGGAAATGCAGAGCATACTGAATTATTGAGTTGAATTTTCACGGGCTTAAGGTCAGTGAGTGAGGGGCTGGGGGTGGGAGCAGCACGTCTGATTAAAAATAGATGCTTTCTTTTTGTCTCCCACCAAGTGCTGAGATATCACAAATTGCAGAGATGATTATTCCCAGATTAATATAATCTTCTCCATCTTCATGGCCCATCATGACAGGATTGAATCCTTATTACTCACTAATACTCTGGGATTATTAACTAATATCCATGATTATGATCTCCATTATTAGCCCTTCATAATGGATCTTTAAGGTCTTTGATTTATCCTCTGCACAGAGAAACTTTACTCCAATAACAAAGCTTCTTCATCCATGAGAAATCCATTGTGGTCTAATTGGATTATCAGAGCAGAATGACAAAATGATCTCATGGTGTTGTCAGTAGTCTTCTTAATGAGCTCTGGCCTCATAAACGTAACGCTGGTCCTCTCTTATAGCCTAATTGATATTTCATTAGTACCTTTCTCTGATTTTAATGGCTTGTCCTATCGCAGTACAAGGAAGGGCTGTTAGCGGGATAGCCAGAGGTTCCTACTAGATATATTGTCATCTTGAATGTGGTTGGGATGAGATCTAATAAAACAGCTGGATTTATGTGTTTACCCTCTGGATACTGGTTTACAAGAACATCTTAGTCATCAAAAGAATCCAGATGTCCCCGTCCTTAATGTACAAACACACTCACTATGTATAGTACAAGCAAGAGCTGTGTGACAAAGTACAGTTTGTGTTTGTCTTCAGCCTGAAAGCAGGACCTGTCATTTATACTGATGGAACTCCTCATCCATTTTTGCGGACAACATTTCTGAACGTTTGACAACGGTATCAATAAAATAAGTTAGAACCTTTTGTGGAGAGAATCAGCCCCTGTTGTGTATACTGGGTGATATTAACCCATTCATGTCAATGGATGAACCACTTTAATTTACTTCATATTTATATGTTACACTCCTCACAATGCCATTGGCTAAAAACAGGATATTTTGGTTGAAGTTTTCCTTATCCAACTGATGTGTTGCTCCATCAAGTTACGCACTGGGTGATAAAGAAACAGTTCATCCGAAATGAACAGGCAGTCGTGTACTCATTCCCTGCCAGAGGAATATAAAGAACTTCAAGAGTCCCTAAAACATTTCTGAAATATTTTAAACCCGATGTTTTAAAAAGAGCAACAACATTAACAATTTGAAAGCCAGCATTGTAGAAATCTTACCAGGACTAGAGCTGAAGATGAAGATCATAATATGTGCAGCCATGATGCATGTAGCTTTGTCTTTGTCAGTACATAATGTAATGTATGCTATCTGCCACAGTGGTTATTATCCTCCATCTCCCATAAACAAGCTGCTCATCATCAGTGAGCATAGCATAAACAGTCATGTTCAGACTAGTTAAAGTAGACTTAAACATTTTAATGGGCTGTTTTGCCGCTTCTTCGCTGATAAAAGCTTCCTTTGTGAGGATCATCACATTAAAACAGCAGATAAAGGCTGTGCTGCGTTCATGGCGCCTCAGAAACGGGACATAATCACAGTATTGATGTGTGTTAGCCGCTAGCAGGTACAGGTAAAGATTTCTTATGGTCACTGAATGGACTTGCTTTATCAACACACAATGATGTGGTGTGGCCTCACCTTCAGGGAGGGGGGGTCAAACAGACACGCCACCACCTCCAGCTGCAGATCGTCAGCACTTCCTCTTTATGGCTTGATTAATACTAATGGTGGATGGAGGGCTTGTAAACTGGAGTGGGATTAGATAATGGTGGAGGTGCTGGTGGTGCTTGGGGTGGGGGTGGGCAGGGGGTGGGGGGTTGTGTTCAATGAAGGGTAGATGCTAAACCGCTTGATAGATTTATCTCCCCAGAAGGAACCTCCTCTCTCTCCTCCCCCAGCACCTGTCCTGATCTCCTGGAACACTTGACAATTTGTCACACTCCTCTTTCCCATTCTCCTACAGTCTCATTTACTCGGCGAACAAGACGGAGTGAAATTGCTGAACGGGCACCGCATGAGGCTGTGTGCGGCTCTTTGACCCTGCAGGTGTCATTAAGTACCTATCCATGTGAGAAAACTTCAGTACGGTAAACTTGGAAATGGAAAAGAAGATGCTCTTTATCTCTCCTTTGGCTATTTGATGCACTTATCACTCACAACTCCATCATCCACTAACAAGCTCAAGGTTAAGATTTATACTACACATATAGGCCAGTCTTCTAATGACTTACTATATTTATGTTGGGGCCTTATTTTGTTTGAACATGAAAACATGGGGATGGTTACAGTTACAGCACGTTTGGGAGTAGGGAGCAAGGCATGGAACACTGGACTCGCTGTGATCTCAGCGTGACTTTGATGAATGCAGTTCATTAGACACTGATGAGTGCGGGTTTAAGAGGGAGGACTGAGAAACATCAAGGGAAAATACACAGAAAAGAGGGAAATAAGGAGGGGAGGATTAGATGTTACTGAAGGATGAGAAATTCCATGCAACAACATGGAAACGCATCATCTTTCCTATCAAACCTTTCTCCAGGGAGTTTTTGTCAGTGAGGTTCAATCCACCTCCCAAAGCGGCCACTAGGTGGAGACAGCCGTCTGGAGAGTAAAGCCCGGCACTCAGCGCTTCAGTGGCGACACGTCGCGATGACTTGTAGCATTTTTCGGTATTAATCAAAAATAAATGGGGCAGTGTGCTAGTGGTACATCTTAATTTAAAAGAAAGAAAAATGAGCGGCCATTAAAATCACAGCCACTCTGGATGAATCGGACTGCCTTCGATTCCATCTGACTGATTGTCTAATGGATGGGGGCTGATGTTCACAAAATGGGAAATGACAGATGAACTCATCCTCCACTCATTAATATCTACAACTGCTTTATGAGGTTAAACTCTGTTTCCTGTTTCTGAACTGGGATTATTTTCTGCCACACAGAACACGCTTTATTATTTTAGAGGAAGATGAAGGTATAATGGGTTGATTGGAATCAGAAGATTTTCTAAGAATGCTGTAAGGAATGGATTCCGAACAACAACGTGTCCTTCAACATGCAGCTGTAGTGAACAAACTGACTTGATAGACCGTCCGCCTACATCTTTGCTGAAAAATATGATGACAAAAAAAAAAAAAAACTGATTGCAAGAGTTATTTTTTTTACTCACCAGAGATTCAACTTTTGAAAATCTGTGCTTAAGAATGTTATTTAAAAATCTCCTATATTCCCAATTCCATACCACTACTTATAGCACTACTCATTCACTTCATAAGATGCCCAGTGTAAACACATTTTACTTTATATGACACCAATGTTAAAACTGACTCCATTAAAAAAAGAAGGAATAAAATCTTACATGAGACTTTATAAGTGTGTCTGTTGATGGGTGTGAACTCTATTATAAGACGGTGCTGTGCTCTGGACATGTGATTCTTCAACTCATTGTGCAACATTTTCACTGGATTTCTCTGCTTCAAAACAGCGCAGTTACACAAACAGAAAAGCAGGCAATTAGCTTCCCATGACTTCATCTAAATTACGTATCACTTATGAGATAATGAGGAATTAGACTCATTCATATGCAATGGTGCTAGAGGAATTAAGGTGGAACATTTAGAGGGAACTGCTTAGCCAGGATTCAGCAAATCCTTCATACTCATGTTAACTAAAATAGAGATGCCAAAAACATGTTCTATGGGTGCTCTTGGCCCATTGTCTGTTATATGTATGCTTTTTGGTAAATTAGGTTAGATTGAGTGCAATTTTCTGGTGTGCAGTGTGTGATTTTGGACAAAGGGACAAGAAATGAACTGAATCGCATTTCTTGGATGTCATATAATTTGCACCACAAAGACCCTCTAGTCTCACTTTCAGGATTTGTTACTTGACCAAGAAGGGAGGTCCTGCTCGACCTTTGAAGGAGAACTTTACATCTCTTTATATGTATAATTAATAGAGTCTTTTTTTCCCCCTCATCTCTTTTTCAAGGGCGACCCACAAACGATAAACTTGGTTACAAAATGGACTTGAAATCAGCTGAAGTAGATTGAGGACCGAAGGAGGAGGATGAGGAGGTTCATAAACTGTGCAGAGAACTAAATTTGGATCAGAAGCACAGATAGGGTTAGAAAAACAGACATCAAAAGACAGAGGAAGAAAGAGGGGAGCACTTTGATGGTGGCTTTTGTCTCTTGAGATGGACTCTGATACAACTTTAACTACAAAGTCCTCAGTTTGATGATGGATGGTGAACATACACTGAAACTGTGTTTAATAGACTTCGTGCAACAGTTTAATTCCTGAGCAGCTTTACCGTAGACCTGGATATGAAATTATAGATAGTTGCTGAAAAGAATTTAGTATTTAAGAGTTTCAACATGCTGGACAATATGCAGAATGTTGATGTCTTTAAAAAGGTTTTGCAGCAGTAAGCAGTGACATTCAAGTCACTGACAGAAGCAGTTGGGATGTGTTAAGTGGTACAAAATCCACATGATTTATATATTGATCTTTATCTATATATGCTGTCTTCACAATTTAACACAATTGCAGCAAAATGATCCCATACACACTATCTTCACAATCAGGTGATGCAAACCCATCCAAAATAAGGGAAAGGCTGCTGGCTGCATCTGTCTGGATGATAGTCAGCATTTCACTTGAAAGGAACTCTGACATTTTGTGCAATGCACACGTCTCATCCAGAGTCTGATGGGAGGATCAATATCGATTTCATCTCATTCAGTGCAAAGAGAAGTCTGGGACGTGTGTAGCCTAGCTTAGCACAAAGATGGGTATTTTTTGCAATTTATGTTGAAAACTAAAATGGTTGCAGATTGTTTTTCTGTACTTATTGTTGTAATTTATTGTTATTGGGGTAAAAATGTGTTGAGAAGGAAAGGATTGTCTTGGCTGGCAGGCTGACCTGCGTTTTGTCTTTATGTATTTTTGTAAACCAGAGATAAATGGTAACGTCTACTGGTGTCTTGATTGTCGCCTTGCTATAATTACAAGATGACAGGACTCCAATCACGAAGTACGTGTAAATACATGCATTAGATGTTTTTTGTTTCAGGCATCCTTGTTTACTGAACAAAATTGCATAATTTCTGTACAATAAACATGACATTGAACGTTTAATAATAATGTGGGAAAATTAACTATTCTTGTTTTATTATAAACATTAACAGACAGTACCTTGTGATCCAGTATTATACTGATAGACATCCAGAGCTACCTTTGAATAGTTATCACACAGGAAAGTATTTGGCTGCTGTGGTTCTCGTGAAGCTATTCCTTTGTATTTACATGTGGATGATATAGTATCTTCTTCTGCAAGCGCATCCCAGCATACATCTGGAAAACATTCATATAAACAACATAAGAAATCATGTCATGAAGTCCCCGCCATAGGAGAGTAGCTTCAGTGTTACAATATTGTAATTTTTCATAACTTGCGTTACAAAGTATGAACTCCTCCATACGGAAGGAATTTTAACATTTTAACTTTATACAATGATAATTTAAAATTCTGTCACGGGGGTTACACCATCAACTGAGGACTGGCAACTATTTGTATTTAACAGAGTTTACATAGTTTTCAAGTGATATAAACCATAAAGCGTACAGCGCTGTATATGTTGGCAGACATCATCCTCAATCGATCAAACTGGTTGTGACATTGATCTCAAATAGAGCTTAACTGTTACCACGGAATTCAAAACAAATGTCAGAGTTTGCATCATAAACAAATCTTACATATGTAAACTCAGCTCCAGGCGGAGTGAGAACACGGACCGTGTTGTGAAAGAGAATTGTTAATATGTGAACTTTGCACATCAGTCCTTGAGAAAAACATATGATTTATGCATGGTTATCTGACACAGGCCTCATGTTGGTACAGTCATGTCTGGTGACTGTGGCGATGCATATAACATGAACATGCAGCATTAGAATTAACAGGACTGGGCAGTGAATGCTGATACCAAACATGAATGTACACACTTTCAAAGATTCAGTGAAGGGGAACGGCATTGATGTAACACTTTGTTTACAGTGGAGAACAACTGTATAAATGTTGGATGGGACTAAAAACTACATTTCTGGAAATGAAAATAAATATGGCCTCTGCAGCATCTGGTTTAGATGAACACTCATATATAGATACACAACTGCACTAGTATGAAAAAACCTGTCAATCAGGATTATAACTCCAGACAACATGCTCTCATTAAGTCGGTATCTTGAGAGACCTTCATTATGGTGAAGCATAAAGTGTGAGTGACAGAAAACTGGGCAGGTCTATACTAGCTGATACTAGATCAGCAGATATGCCATTGCAGCTCCATAGATCTCTCTTTTATAGTTCAGAGCTGAGCCGCCGGTATTGTGTCTTCACTCATTCATCGGAGCGTAATCCCATATTGAGGAGTAATCCACAGCCTGAGCAGTCAAAGAGCTCTCCTTCTTTACGCAGCCAAGCCGAACTGAGGTGGCTGTGGGGGGTGGGGGGTGGGTGGGGGATTTGATGGTGCTCCAGGCTCTGTCTGTCTGTCGGGTCAGCGAGAGGTGAAAACAGACAGGAGGGTTCATGTGATCTCTAAACTGGTTAAAATTCACACACATGTGAATTTTAACCAATTTTAACACACAGCCTCAAATTTCAGGGACATATGTGGAGAACAGGTTACAGTAGGACAGTGATGGAATTTTGATTAGCTGACTTGTTGTATGCTCAGCAGAAAACACATGGGGGCCACACTGGATTCATATGCACGCACGCAACACACTCACACACACACACACACACACACACACACACACACACACACACACACACACACACACACACACACTTATTTTAAGGCATATGGCAGACTGATTGACTTGTTCTACATGCATCATTCATAATCCTGACTATCCGCAAAGGGTATATTCTTTGGGGGGAAATTCTCCACATCAGCACTCTGCTGTAATTTCCTGCAACGCTCAGGATATGCCACAGCTGAATAGCAAGCTAAATTGCAGAAGGGAGCATTACCTCTGAAAGGTGCCCTGCTAGCTCTTAGACAGGGCTATTAGCACTGGAGTGAGCCCAATGATATGGCGGCCCCCAGGGAGCGAAAGGAGACGTCATGATGATGACAGTCACCACCACTCTTCATCTACCAACGCTTCCGCTCAACTGAACCACTAAATGTGAGACACCAATCAAACACAAATTCTCTGTCTGTGCTTAAGCTTTATTTCAATTGTGCTTTCCTGGGTGATTTATATTGATATCAAAGCAAATAATGAGTCAATCACAGCCATCCTAACCAGCCATCCATGATCCTTTTTTGATGAAGCTTTTTTCTTAATAGTATTAATAATTATTATTTAAATATTAGATGTTGCGTTTTTTTGGATGGATGTAATCAGACTCCAAATTAATATTGATATTCTAAGTGTACTGGATGTGACAATATGAAAGTGATGTTTGACCACAAGTTCAAAGGTTATTATTTATGAGTCATTGTTTTATTATTGCTTTGTCTTTGTCAAATTTTAACTATGTCACAGAAAAAAACCCAACAAAAAACCAGAACCTACTACTTTTAAAAGTCAATTAGTTTGTTGGAGTTATCAACAGGAAACAACCTGTGGCACAACTTGTCAACAGTGTTTGTTCCTTCCTGGCTGCTGAACCATAAAAACCGTCTCATCTCGCCCGGCAGTGTTTTGTACACCTGCAACACACTCTTTCCTCCTTATCGCCACAACCCAGACACAACCCATAACAAACAACCTGTAATCCTCTTAGAGCTTTAGAATACTATTGACTCCACAGACCCATAACACCATTAAAACCAAAGACACAAACTCTCATTATTTAATACACTACTTATGTTTTTTTCATGGGCTTGTGGAAGGTGAATCAATAGGAAACTCAATCCGGGGACAATGAGGATTTTTTTGTTGTTGTTGTTACAATTCTGTGATATAAGAGAAACTTTTCAGAAGCTGTTTGCTGTAAACTTAGAGTCACTTTCATGGAGTGAAATAATATCTTCCCAAAATTCTCTCAGAAAAAAGTTGTCTGCATTCACTACTATTTGTGTCTGCTGCTAATGACCTTGAGTGTCTCGTGCACGCCCACCACTGTCACCAGACTGGCACAGCCTTTGATCAGGAGTAATTAATGATCTCACATCTGGTTTGGAGCTCCGTCATCCCTTCCTAAATTTGGCCCTCTCTCTGTCTCCCATCATGCTCTGCATATGGTGCTCCTTTGAATTTCTCCAGGTCTCCATTTCTAACACCATAGGGGGAGCTATAGATTATATGACCTGTGTCTTGCTCAAGGGTGTTGAGGATACTCTCCATACTAACCTCAGATCAACTTGCCAGAGGTGTGTATGTCATTCTTGATAAGGACGAGTCTGCCATTGTCACCTTAGCTGTTGAAAGGCTGTTGATCTACTCTTCATGCTGACCTGTGCAGCTTCACTGCAACAGATGAAACAGGTATTTTCTGGCAACCTGAGAAAAAAAAACAGTCCCACGGCAGTGATCTTTTGCCAGGTTGGCCTCTCCCGGGAATCACAATGGGAGAAAATGAAGAGGCGAGCATCTCCTTCTAGTTAGCAACAATGGCAGTGGGTTGTTTTAGATGCAGAAGAAAGAAATGGAAGAGCACTTCCTGTTTATATTTCACAGTTGAAGAAAATGTAAGGCCAGTTTCTCAGACGTGCTTTAGTGAATGCCACCTCCACCTCAGTGTCTTAGCTGACTTAGCCAGTTTCCAATCTGAAATGTTAAACTACATCGATACACGCAGGGAGGAGTTTTTCAAATACTACATCTCAGGAGAACTACATCATCTATTCTGAAGTCATCCTATCTCAAATTCATTCGCTCATCTGTAGTCGGGTCGTGGGGGCAGCAGCTTCAGAAAGGAACCCCAAACTTCCCTTTCCTTGGCCATACCAACCAGCTCTCACTGGGGGATCCCAAGGCGTTCCCAAGTCAGTGTCAAGATAAAATCCCTCCACCTGGTCCTGGGTCTGCCTTGACGTCTCCTCCCAATTTAAATATTGGGGGAAAAGGTCTTCTTAGCGAATTCTTTACATTTTGCATTTTGGACAGAGAATCTTGACATTGCCAGACAGACTGACTACCATTGCTAAACTCTGATTGGACAATCTTCAATGTTGATTTTTAGGAAACTGTCAATCGCTTCACTGCCGAAGTCCGTTCTGCCTTTAAATAGAGCCTCATTTTATATCTCAGTGGTTTGTGAGTCAGGCTGCACAAGGCAAAGTGGAAATGATATTTTGTTAGTGAACAGTGACCGGCTCAGCTGTCAACACCAGCCCATTGACCACTGCTCAGACAGCAACACGCCTCCCTTGGTCCCCTCCATTTCCTCTCCTCCACACAAAGAGCAGCTGACTGCCAGAGACAGACCCGTGTCCAGCCATTATCACTCCCAGCATGGGGCAACATACAGACGGACAGGGAGGAGGAATCTCAACATATTTATCTCTTCAAAGCATTTTTTTCTTCCTGTGTTGCATTTATTATTAGTACTATATTATTTTTGTTGTTATTGTTATGTTATTACTCTGGGATCTGGGTATCTGTAATTTCCTGTACTATTGAGTATAAAAACTGTTCAACCCTATTTGTTATAGAGTGAATGTCACTGTTCAACAATAACTTTAGGTCAGATAATCTTGTCAAGAGTCACCTGTCCTACCTTATATGGAGGTAGGCTGTTTGTAGTACATACAGTCAGTGTAAAGTTGACTAAGCTAAATGGGGGGAAAGTGATGTTTGACTTGTGGTCAAACATCACTTTCTAGCCGAGGTTTTTTTTTTTCTGTATCTGGAGTTAGCTGATGATGGGGGATGTGCAGAGATTAAATATTCTGTGGAGATGCACACAGGTGAAAGGCTGCCAATACATGACCGCATGTGTAAACATTTTCCACTGCAATTACATCCTATGAATAAATAGCTGAAGCAATTGATGCCTTAAAAATGCTCCTTAAACCACTGGACCAAACTGTATATTTGGTTTCCACCTACATGAATGGCTTGATAGCAGGGAATATTTGCCCTCCTCCCCAGGACGGTTTCTTCTATTTAGATTTTTGTCTGCAACGACTGGCTGTGTGTGTGTGTGTGTGTGTGTGTGTGTGTGTGTGTGTGTGTGTGTGTGTGTGTGTGTGCTTGCGTGTGTGTACGTGTGCGTGCCTGCGTGTGTGTGTCTGTGTGGAGGGCATTATTTATGCAACATGTCATGTATCCATTTCCTTAAGTGTGGGATAAAATATGTTTACAGTATAATATTTGACATTGATTTGACTTTCATGACAAACTTTGCAGTGGTTAGTATTTGTACGACCGGTCTCTGGATGCTTTTCTCAGTCTTCAGCAAGCAGACATTCTCCTGGGCCCAGCAGACCAAGCAGCCATCTCGGTATGGAGGCGGCTCAACCCCCAGAATGGTTGTTTGGTCCAAATAAAGGGCTGCTGGGAATGATAAGACCCAAATCTGTTGGGCTGACTGGAGCCGGAGAGCTGGGCCACAACAGGACACAACACCAAGAAGACTGTACAGGGAGCACGAAAGGACACAAATCTGTCCAACAGGTTTCTAACAACTTTACTGGAAGCTGTCAACAATAAATCACATGCATCCACCCTGAGGCAGATTGGATTTAATGAAGTGACTCAGTTCAGAAAAGACTGAGGGACATTTTGCTTTAGAAACAGCATTAATGTTTTAGGCAGAGCAGAGATGACGATTCAATTTGAAAGTCTTTTCTCTATCACTGAATGTGAGCTAATTCATCAATAGCATGGTGAGTAATTAGAGCTTCTAGGCTATCTTTGAATGGATCAAGACATTAGCAGCCAGAGGCAAAGGAAATGAGCTGAGTCGAATCATCATCATCATTTATATTGTTCAAAGAAATTGAAGCGGAGAGCAGTCATCCACAGGTCGGCTCTGCATTCTTAACAATTCACAAAGTCAAATGATCCCAAGACCTGCATTCCTATTCACAGCAATGCACAATTACTGGGGTTTCACAGCACATTTTAAAAGAATAAATAAACCTGGGGAATCTAAAACTAATCAAGCCTGTTGAAATATGCAGTAAGGTGTGCTGTGCTGTACGCTCGACATGACCGGCTTTCTTTCTTTTTTTTTTTTTACAGGAAAATAGATGGGATAACTTTTCCATTCTACACAAACGATTTGATTTTTATGAAACAGAACAAAGGAGAAGAGGGCAGCTGCTGTATGGAAGCCATATTTCCATAGTCCTAATCATCTCCTATGGAGAGAGGGGTAAAATCAGAATATGCACCAGAATGCAACATTAGTCACCTGGTCACCACTGAAAGGACTTTAGCAGTGCAGCTGTGAAGGTTCCTTCGTCAGAGCACAAATTTATGCAACAGATCATCGAGCCATTTTTCTGAAGCGTGATATTGTTTTATAAAATCCGTTTTCTTCATTAGTTTATGTTTAGAGAATACATTTATAACAGCTTACAGCCAATTTAAATGATTTGATTAAACATGATGTGAAGTTTTTGTTACAATGGATTGGCTAGCATATCAAAGTGAGGTTGCCCTCATAAGACCTCAGAACAGAAAAAACTTTTAGTTCATCCACTGCAACCAGCATGTCCAAAAAAATGGAGAAGCTGGTCAAAGAAAGGGAATGAGACGTACATGTGATCATCCGCCAAAGCATGCATGCGAACACCGTTCAAAAGAAAGACGTCTCCCCAAGAGATTCCATTTCCAATCCCCAGGTTCCAGCCCCACTTGTTAAATGCTGACTGAAGATTATTTAATCATCCTGGAGAATGTCTGTGCATATCTTAGCTCAGAAAAGATTCATATAAAATTCTGGTCAGGGAGACTAATTATGGAAATCCTGAAAAGAAATATTGAACTAATCACATGTCATTTACATTTTAAAAAGGATCTTAAAAAATATATCCACTTGATTCAACTAGAACTGTACAAAAGAAATTATGAACTCCCATCATTAAAGCCCTATATTTTTCCACAAGTGGGGAGGACTTAAACCCTCCTTAAACCTTAAAATTAATCTCAAATTTGTCCATCTTCGCTTGTCCAAAATTTGATGTTGATGGAATGACGACAGGTTTGGCATTGTACTGTAATCATCTATTAGTTTGACAGCTAAAGAAGCTACAATACAATCTGGCAAAACTATTTAAAAAAAAATCAAAGTTTTTTTCCACATTCATTCAGTAGAAGTAAAGGCAAATAATTACAAATAAATATACATTTTCTTGTAAGAAGATGAAAAATGATCAGTGATCAATGATTTTAATAGTGTTGTATAGCACATGCATGCTTTTACATTATGAGTTTGTTTGACACCCTGAGAAAATGAAAAGGCTGCAACATGTCAGTTTGTTTTATCTCATTATTAATAAATAAATCCTAAATTGCTGTCCTCGATTTGCAAAAGAGAGGTTTAAAATGTTGTCATCCTGTAATGCTCACAATTAATTTCAGTGTGCTACAAGTTATACTGCACACAAAGTACACAATAGTCCACTAGACTCAGATACTTTGCTCCTCCTTCAGTCATTATTGCACAATTGAATGATTATCTGCTGCTGATTTATAGGAGGTTCCCAGAAACAGCAAAAACAAACTCCAGGTTGCAGATTGTCAGTTACAACAGAAGCTAGAGAACACAGGACTACTCTACACCTGCAGAACAAGCAGCCTGATAAAAGCAGTGGATAACTCCAGTAAGTTTCATTTCACCATCGTGTCTGTTAGGTCATACCTTGAGTATTTCCAAGGCAAGGTGTCATTAAAAAAATAACCTGAAGCTGGTTTTCTGTCTTTGCCCACAAGCTGGTCATAAATAATGAATCGGTCCTCCTTGAAGCGCCACAGGAGGAGTCAAGATTGAGTCTTTTCTGGTGAATGTGGTCCATCTCTGAACCCAATCAACATTCAATATTTGAGGTAGCTGAGGTGAAGAGAGGCGATAGGCATGCACACAGATATACACACACATAGACACACACATACATACAGTCTCACACCGACTATCACAACAAAGTTACTTAAATAAACATATACCCCCACCTACCTCAACACTATCATTTACGCTCGCTTCCAAACGGCGCTTTGAAGCAATGAAAATCACAGTCTAAAGGGAGAATAATAGGATTGCTCAATTAGATGCCAAATGACTTTCTGGGGGCCAGTATTTCATCTCCACTACCAGTGCAAGTAAAGTGGAAAGAGAAGCGTAGACTTCTGGAAGGTGAGAGCAGACATATGCTGCACATCAGCGTGATTCTATTGCTTTAAAACACATGACTGATACGTGCTGTCGTGGAGAGCCCTCAAGGTCTATCACTCAAATTACCTGGATAACATGTATGCTGATGACATCTGGGATAAACCTGAGCATTCTCTGATGGCAAAAAAGCAAAATCACATGTTCATGTAAGGCTGTGCACAATTGAGCATAATACACTGTAAAGATTGTTGATGGTAATGACTTGTCATTGTTTCATTTTGTTCCTTTGCATTAAATTACCGCTGTTAAATAACAATTACAACAGGGAGTAAACAGCAGTTCAGGCAATTTAGAGACTTAAGTCTTTTTCTGTAATTACTCACACAGACTGATGTGTTCTTCCCCAGTTTAACTGGAAATGGGTAGAAACTGCTAGATTGGCTTGGTCAATAGTCTAATGACCGAAAGGAGGATCCTCTGTAAGGACAGAAAATGAAGTTCAAGATGAAAACCACACAAAGTGGTATCATGTAAATGCATTACAGGGGTTAGTTGGTGAATATCTTTTGTTTAAAGAGAGCCGGGATAGTACAATCGGTGTGCTAAATTATGGTAGGGAGATGCTGCTGTTTTAACACCAGCAGTTCTGATAACAACATGCATCATGTTTGTTAAAGATCAGATTTCTCTAAACCTAACTGTCTGAGACTCTAGGACTTGCCTTTCTGGGATTTTGTATCCTGCCAGCATTTTATTTACTATATTACTAATTTAACATTGCCTTGTTATCCAGGCGCTGTATGTGGTCAGCTCCTCCTGGGAGGCTCTGCTGTAATTGTGTTCAGCAGATCTCTGGTGTGGAATTGCTGAAATCCCTGACCGGGGCAGAAATGAGAATATCAATAAAAACAGACCCTGGATGATCTTTGCTCATGGCAAAACTGCAGCTCTGCACAGCACTGGATGGTGAGGTATGTAATTACATCGCCCTGAATAATTGAAATCACTGTCCTCCAGCTATAAGTTCATCTCACTGAATGTTCAATATTGCATCATTTTATATATCTTATATTTTACATGCTTTTGTGGGGCAGTGGTTTCTGGAGTACCCTCAAAATGTCACAAAGGGTGAGGTGAGATATCCTCGACATCAAATTCAACAGATGACGGTGATGCCAACGTGGTAAATATGAACTTTTGTCTTTTGGTCTCCCAGCTGTCACACAATGTATTTTCAACTGGCGCTGTCGTCTCATGTTAGCTGACACTACAACCATGACCTGCAAGGCTGTGATATTTGTCTGTGTGAAAGGGGGATGTGTTCTGGTCAATCTGAGCTCATAAATTGCAGTTGGGTTTTATGGTATTATAGCAGCAGAGCAGGTCTTGTCAGTTCATTAACACAGTAGTATAGCTTTCTGTTTTCATGATGTCTGCTCACTCTAAAAGGATTTATATCCAGTGGTGTAGTGTGTGTGTGTGTGTGTGTGTGTGTGTGTGTGTGTGTGTGTGTGTGTATGGGTGTGTGTGTGTGTGTGTGTGTGTGTAGGTGTGTGTGTGTGTGTGTGTGTGTGTGTGTAAAACGTGTCACAGAGCTAAGATACAAGACTTTTCAAGCTCAGCAGGAGAATTATTCAACTAATGTTTGCTTAATTATTGATAGTTTGTGTGTTTTGTCTGAATTCTGATAACAAAGATTTTCAATCCCCTTTTTCCAAATGCTAACGTTCTGCCTATTGCAGCAGCATTAAATGCTGACCTTTTACTGAAGGAAGTGTCTTTTATCTCTTACTAGCTTAATTAGCTATCCATGTGGTAACACCTTTACAGGACTATAAATACAGTTACTGTCTTGTTATCAGACATTGCAGGGGTTTAATATCTTTCTCATTTCTCATTAATATCAATAGCAGGCATATGTGGCCAACCAAGATAGAGAGAAAGTCTGTTTTTCAGACACAGGTTGAGACTATAATATGCTACCTCTCTCTGTTTTAGGTATACATAGTTATTAAATTACCTTGATAACATGATTTGTAGGAGATATTGGAGTACGCAATAAAATTTGATTTAAAATTGTTTAATTTGGCACATAATTGGCTGAGGATATATTGTCTAGTAAATTTTGCCAAGGTCAATTTATTTCAGGTCTGTTGCTGCATTTGCAATTTGATTATTAATCTGATTGGATATGACCTGCACTGATGATTTTGATTGGTTATTGTTTATAAGAACAGTGTCAGTCTCTGTCAAAGACAGACACAAGCCAGTGAAACATTTTGGCTTTGATTTCCCAGCAGTCCACTGGGCTGGATCTTTTATTTATCACATACACCTGAAAAAACATTCAATGCAACAGCAAAAAAAACAACAACAACAACAAACCTAATAACTTCACAACGATTGAAAGCAATATTTATTAATTCACACATCTCATAGATCACTGATGAAATCACAAAACAGTGGAATTCCCTTAGCTGATGTGACTGATAGGAGTTGATTGGATTGTGTTTGTGAGCTGCTGCTTCCAAATAGACGCGCAAAACTGATATTTCAAAGTGGCTAAATCATTCATGCCTGCAAATCTCATTAAGCATGGGGATACTGTGACATGGGAGTAGCTCACATGGAAGTAATTCCTACCTTTTTATCCAGGAAACATCACTGCCTAAGTGTGTTTCAAATCACAACTGACGTACCAGCTCAAGTGGAAGACAGGTGACTGGAATATTTTAGCATGATAATCTGTACGACACAATATACTGTACACTGATCCTAAACTGTGAAATATGATCTTACAAAGGAAGGAAAGGTGCTGTTAATGTCTCAAATAAATGCTGAAAAAGTTACACCCAGAACACATTTAGAATTTTCAATAGAGATATCTCTTTCAAGTATCTTCGTTCTCTCTCCATCCTTCATCAGCAATTAAGTGCTTGGTCTACATTGAGTGCTTATCTTCAAACCAAATTATGCCGACTACTACCCTAATTCAATTGAAAGAATCAGCTCTGAGAAGACCCACAGTTCATTAAATGAACTGACTGATAATTTAGAATTTGAATGTGATTCTAAGCCAAAGATTTAATCATGCTCAGCAATTCTTAGAGAACATCCATTCCATGCTAAGAGTGTATGTGCTGCTCGGGTGACCTTGTTAATATGCTCAGTCTGTCACACATATGGCCTCTCTTTTCAATCACCTGAAGGATTGATTCTGCACTCTGACCTGGAGTTCAAAGAAGGCGATGATTGCTGTTTTAAATATGTCTCATTATATACAGAGGAAGGTAATGTTCCTCACTAGCACAGCTCTGATGGCCAACCTTTATGCCCCACAGAGGTGATTCATTTTACAATATCCCATTAGTCGTTGTGCTGAGTGGAGGCTCACGTCGTCACCTGCAAATGGCTCTGACATCAAATTGGAAAAAAAAACAACCATGTCTTTTTAGCAGTGATTACATTATTGCCTCAGAGACTAGCATGCTGACGGGACTGAATGTTGGCTGTGATTGAACAAGTACACGAAAGGAAGCAAGGAAACTCCACATCGCAGTGCAAACTCCATTCAGACAACATCCCAACATACAGTATATGACTGCTATACATCCCAGCAGGCAGTCTTTCCCTGTTGAGCTTTCCAGCTGTATCCCACACAGATATATGCTGGAGAAAAGAGTGTGAAAAAATCATGGCAAGGCATAAATCAACCACAAAACAGCTGAATGTAAATACAGCATCTAATCCCTTGGGTTTCCTCTTAGCATGCAGCAAGAACACACAGATTCTCTCCCCCACCACACACTCACGTTGAATCGGTGAGGACCCCACTGGTCAAGTAAGTTTGCACAATGCATCAGAAAGCTAGAACTAAACAAATATGTTGAATTCTGATAGCATTTTCCACATCCTATTATGTTTTGTGGTGAGATATATATATATATTGTGCTGCTGTTCACACCCAGGGGATAATAGGCATCAATCCTTTGCATCAAGCTGTTCGCTCTGCTCCTCCATTTGTGTGCTGACTCTTGCTTTGCCGATCAGCAGATGAGCTCAAGCACCGGCCACAAAGCTCCTCAGATAAAAGAGAGAAAAAACAGAGAGGAATAGAGATTATCTCCTTCAGGTGACCTTCCACAGAGAGGAAAAAAGGAGTGGCAGAGAGGAGAAAAAGCCTCTGAAAGGCTCAGACACATAATCCTTCTTTTTCTTATAGTGAGAGGAAGCCTATCCATTCACTGATGTGGAGTGGAGGGTATGTACCGACTGCAAAGCTATACCTGTTATCTCCACTTGAACATACAGTAAGAGTGGATTCAGCCTTAAAAAAGCGTGGGATGGGAGATCTCTAACTCCTACAGTAGTACCCCTACAATTCCGCAGTTGTGCTTGTGAGGAAATAAATGAGTGTGTTGGCCATTATTTTACAGCAGCACCTGCAAACACACAGATAAAGTGTATGCAGAATACATTCCACATTAAAAACAGAGTGCAGTTCTAAGTAATTTATTGCCTATCTGTTGGCAAAGATATGCAGTTGACATCAAATCAGTTTTATAAGCCCTCTGTATGTATCAAACTATAGAAAAAAAGAGTTGCAGCAGGATGTATTAAACCTCACAGGGGGATTTGAATCCATGCTGAAACACTGACTTCATTATTGGGGCCCGACACTCCTGGCCTCCAACTCTCAGCTCAATAAATATGGATATGAGGAGAGATTTATTGTCAAAAGTTGGTGAGTGTAGCTGGGGTTGAGAAAATTGGCTATGAAATATTGTTACTATGAGAGGATGTGATGCTCTATTGTGGGAGACATGAAGACATGATTTGCTCTGCCAAAGCAGGTCTGGAGCCTAATTAGTTGGCTAATGCTTCCATTATTACCTGGATACATCTTAGACCTGCTCCTACACAGCCAGCTCTCTTACTGATCCCATTGCATTGATGGTGCTCCAACATTCATATGCATTTGTTATCCTTCTTAACAGAGAGGGATAGCAAATGTAATTGTGTGCCCTGACTGTGATCAGAGCACATGAGCAATCTGAGAAGCGGGACAGAAGCCAGAACTTCATACGTTCAACCCCAACTCAGTGGAGCACGTCTCCTGGCTTTGGTCACCAGACCCAGGAACAGCTATATTAAAGGCAGGTTTACAGGATTCAAGATTAAAGTGTGTTTGCCCAGGTCAGTTACTCAGAGAGGACTTTTAACCTGACTTAGACACATCCATCCATTATAGAACCAGTCAGTGCCTAGAGGTTAGGTTGCAGTTACAGACCTGACACAGAGACCAAAGACAACTCTGTGCAGCTGTGCCATATAAATCTCCATACCTGACAGCAGCCCAAAGCTTTTTCTCTTTAGTCTCCCTTGATACGTATAAAAACTACGCCATGTGGTCCCAGAGGCTCCATGTTGTTACACTAATCTAGTCTGTATCGAGATAATAGCCATTCAAGAGCCAGTTATAGTGTATAAGATCTTTGGATTTAACAAACTTCTTCATTTTTACAGACAATAGCTGTTTTCTCTTATATATTAATCAACTGTATTCATTCTGTAAAAAGTCCAATTACTTCCAACTTTGATCTCTGGCTTTCTCAAATGCCATCAGGGCTTCGTCTCTGAAGCCACCTCACTTGATCAGTGATCTACCACCTCTATACTTGTTGCTCACGGAATCTCATAACGTTCTCCTGCTTCATTGACCACCCATACCTGACAGCATGTTATTCTTCCATCCATCCCAGACAGTGAAACCACTCACCTCCTGGTTGCCTGGAGCCGCCAATGAGTCTTTCATTAAGGCTACTGTCAGTTGTGTGGCCCATCTTTTCTCTCAGCCTACTCAGACTCTGAGGGCTCTAGCAAATTGTTTAAGGATGGATGATCTGTCAAGAGGGTCCAGAGGAAATAGAAACATCCTTATCCATCACCAGGTGTCTGTGACATGAACACACATATGCAGGCACGCACGCACGCACGCACGCACGCACGCACGCACGCACACACACACACACACACACACACACACACAAATGGAGATAAACAGTCAAAGACTACACATATACCAGACATGTGCCCTGTGCACATGAAGCATCACCATGCCTTCAGAGTTTCTCATGCATTTGAACACTGTGCCAGGACGTGGCTCAGTTACAGTATCACTGTATTGAGGCCGGGTCTCATACATTTCTCTAAAGGGCCGTCTTGGGTCTTTGTGCCACCTCTTGAGCAATCAAACAATGTATTCACAGCAGAAATGAATAAATCAAACAAATACATTTGTTGCACAAACATGTACCTAGTTCCTCAGCACAACAATTTGTCTGTAAAATGTGCAACTGTAAGATCAGAATCTTAATTATGAATAAGAATAGCTACAGATCTACACAAATTCTGCATAACACAACAAAAGTTCATTGAGTTTCACCACATATTAATATATTAAGATATCAATCTGTTGGGTGCTGCCAGTTTCTCCGGCTTCCTTCCACCTCCAAAAACATGTACTTTAGGTGACCTGATTGGTCTAGAATTTTCTGTAGGTGTGTTTGTGTGCGTGTGTGTTTGCCTATATGTGGCTACGCTGTGTACTGACGTTTTACCTGGAGTGTACCCTGCTTCATGCTCCCAGTCGGCTGGAATAGGCTCCAGCACCTGCTTCTCAAGCGGAAGAAGCACGTATTGAAAATGAATGAATGAATGACTCAATCTGTACTGCTATTTTCACTCGAAGATAGCAGCACGCCTCTATTATCCCTTTGGACTAGAACCACTATGGTAACAAAACAAACACTGAGTATGGAATGCAATGTGTGCAGAGTATAAGGCTAACCAGAGGGATGCATAACAGGCTGTACATTACCCGAAGAACTCCAGGACAATACTGGAGTATGTCAGCATATTAGCAGGAGGACAGATTCATGGGTATGACTGGGGAGAGAGGAAAGCAGGTGAAAGGACAACCGTGCTGGTCCTGAAACTAATGTGGGGGGCGGCTGTAAAATGCGGTGCCTTTGGGGGACTCCACAGAGGTCAAATGGTGCTTGTGGTTATTAAAGAAGCCCCCATAAAATGCTGTCCTGGTCCATGATTACACTGTCAGGCTTTAGGAGACAGGATGCATGAGGGAAGAGATGCAGAGGGTCATCTCAGAGATAAAGGATCTGAGGAGCTCAGAATTTGTGCAAAGCAATAGTTTGAGGATTTTAGTGAAGACTATAATTCACATAAGAGGCAGATATCTAAGATTATATTGCAGTAGTATGCCTATCCAATATCCAGTGAGTGAGGGAGGTAGATAGATGGATATGGTAGCCATAACAGCAGCGCTGACCCACAGACTTAATTTACTGTATGTTCCCATTTGAAAGCTGAAACAACATTTTTGTCATCCTTGTTGACAGAAGAAAGTGTGACATATTCTGTTTTCAACAAACATGAAGGGCCTTGATGGGCAACTAAACCCTCCAGCAACAGACTGCTGATTTTTTTATGTGAAATATAAACACATGCAATCTATTCTCCTGTCAAAGACTGGTGATCCACAGAATGCAGTTTGATATGGTCAGTGGAAAAGAGCTCTCGGCAGCTACTAACGGAAACAGAATGGACGTGGAACTGAAGAGTTGCTTCACAAAGATACAATGTGGGAAATTAAATTAAATTAAACCAAAATTAAATTAAACCAAATTAAAACTGCAAGCATAAAGCAACACTCGCACTTGAGTGAGTTCATTAAGCGCCACAGTTGTCCTCCTTATAGTACACCAGGACGTAAACACAGCTAGCATATTTGCATTTGACTAAACACTAATCGAAAGACAGTTAACTTTTTTGTCCACTATGTAGCAGTAGAGAGTCCCCAGTAATTGCGCTTCTCTTCTACAATATCCTTTGATGAGCACGTCAAGTGACAAACATCACGTTTACAATACAAGACATTTTTACATTGGCCAGCACGTGGCACATTGACTGTCACTGAATACTGTCATGTTTGAGTCTTCAAGGCAGTACTTCATTAAATCTTTGAATTTTGGGACAGGTTGGATTATTGACACTGGAGTTAACTTCCTGTATCAAGATGCATCATCATTACACATCTTCACTGTTCACCAGTAGCATATCAAATGGACAGTAAAGTGTAATCTAGGCCATCAACTCTTCTGACTTGATTTTAAAGTAAATACAGTGAACGAGACAGCAGGAGTTCATAAAAGTATGAAATGTGGCATTTCCTTATTCCAAAACAAAACAACAATGAAAAAACAGACCAATCACAATGAAGTTATGTCAGACTTTTCTTTCATGACAAATGATTGAATGATAGAATTTAATACAGCTCCTTAATACAGCGCCAATGCTTCACTTTTAAAGATATCCAAAACATGGAAACTTTTCATCAAAAATATGTTGAAAATATAGTAACAAAATATTAAGGAGTTAAAAAAAATCACCTTGATATCCCAGAAAATATAAGGTCAAATTCAAATTGCCTGAATTCCTTTTGAGTTAAGGTCATGGGTTCAAGAGGCTTTTTTGTATTGCATTACATGACAGTAGCTAAATTTTTTCAAGAAGATTTTTCAGGGTGGGATCAGTTATGACACAATCAAAATTCCACACCATGCCAAGCCAGGATATTCAACTATTTTCAAGAATTTCATATTTTTATATTCCTATGGAGTGAAGAATTGACAGAATTCAAAGCTGAATGGGTCAGAGACTCAGAGCTCTAGGAGGAATTTGCTGAAGCGTGAATGCTACACCAGAAGGATGGTGAGCTATGCCTGGGCAGGGTGGAGCCAGAGGACATTCTGGTGGAGTCTTGCAGCTTTGTCTTGTAAAGCCAAGGATTAATGCTCTTGGGCCTGAAACAGTCGCTACCTACTCTGTCTTGAAGCACGGTTCAAAACAAAAATGCAAAACATGTTCAGATGTACTAAATTTCTTAATGTGATCAGAACAGCCACTTTTTTTTGGAGCTGCATCACTACTATCAGATAACAAGTTATTCTTATATGAAATATGTGTGATAAAAAGAATATCATTTTTATTGGTCGTCAAAGGACTACTGCTTTATTTACTTGAACAGACTAGATCAAATTCAGAGGCTTCACTTTGAAATAATAAAATGGTCACACTTTAAGTTGATTAAAACAATACTAAAAAGAAGAAAGTAAAAGCATATTGTTGAGTAAATATGGCAAAAACTGTTGATCATTTGACACAGGACTAAGAATCGTGAACTTACGATGAATAGCCTTTTTTTTGCTACAGTACGAAGTGCAGAAACCAGCAATACTCAAAAATGAAACCAATCTTTTCAAATTGTATAAAATGGTGAACTGGACATCAGTACAGAGCCTTTTTCTCTAAATTCTTCAAGAGTATGACTTTCCTAAGCGTTCAAAAGGGTAGCATGTAATTTTCTTGTGAGTTTAAATTATTGTGAGACAGTATCTCAGGGTCTAGCTGTGTCTCTGCAAGTGTTTTTGCAGAAGGGAAGGGCTGTTCTTTGACAGCTAGCCCTGAAAAACAACCTATAAATGCAGAAACAGAGGTCCGAACAAAGTCCTCTGGGAGTGATATTTACTTTCATTGATCTTGTATTTCTCTATGTGCTCTTATATCTTGTAACTTTTATATTATTCATAAGCTGTACTAATGCCATATTTTTAGATGGCTTTTCCATTTTTAATAAGGATAAAATAATTTTTCAAGTAAAATGAATGTTAGATTACAGGTGTTAACTACAATGAATTTAGGGGCCTTTTAAAAAATTATATTCACCTTGTAGGTGTTGATGCGGAATACTAATCATAACAGCTTTGGCTAAAGACTTTCAAACTGCACTACTTAGAAATTTCAGTGAAGGCCAACCACTGGTATTTTAATGACTATACATTTTGAACACCCCAGGGACAGATGCATGAAGGCTTGCGGACAGGCATTTAAAGGCTGAGGATAGAGGCAGTTTGAGCGCTGAATTGAATTTTCACAGCACGCCATCCAAGGTAATCAGTCATTTTGACCGGTAGTGTTTGTGTTAATGTTCATGCCTGTTCAGTGGCCTTCTGCCTCACACATGTTTCACCAACATGTCCCTTCCTGCCTGGAAACGTTGTGATCTCTCACTCCACCAGTGAAAGGACACTGGCACAGGTTGTATGATGCAGTGCAAGGGGAATGACTGTGACTTCCGTGAAATTGGTGGAGGTTTTACCCTTGTAGAAGTCAGTTTCTGATCTGACCAGTCATAAGCCAGGGCCAGTAATTGAGAGGCTGGTGGTGGGAAATAAGGAGATAACAGTGGGAAAGCTGTGTTACCTTGGAACTCACTGGACTGGCACAGCTGGTCATTGGCTTTCTGAAGGTGGTGAACACGAAGCTGGAAAATGATTTGATCGTCTAAAATATTTGTGCTTGCTCATAAACTGCATTTATACAGTATATTTATATAATTTTTGATATTTGTGCCCATTTAGATCTTGAATTTTCATGTAAATAATGTTTCCATGGCATAGATCAAAGATAACTTACAGAATTTTTTCTAGTTTTTCCATTAAATTAATTTTCTGATCATATACAGTAATGCCTTGCATATGCCTTGCATTTGGAGCTCTTCTTGATACAGACAGGATTCTTAATATCTGACTAAAATGCCATGCTTCAAATATTTCCCTTTCCCAACACACTTGATTCAGAAGGCCAGCTGTTGATGAAGCATCAGTGACGTATTAATCTGAATCAGGTCTGTGCAATCATCTAAGACATGCAGCGGTAGTATCCCCTAGAGGCCATGAGTGAGCAACACCTGATATTAAAGGAAGTTTTAATTTGATAAGCTTTAAATAGACTGGAATGGTGGTGTAATTATCAGTGCTGTCACATCACAGAAACGTTTCTTGTTCTCTCCATTTCTTGCCTCTAGGTTCAGTGGCTTCATCCTACTGAATGTATGGATATGCAGGCAAGAATAAGTGTGTGTGTCTATGTGTCAGTCTCTGATGATTCATGTTGTACATAAAGATACATCATCAAGAGAGGCAAACTAGACAAATGTTTGGAACCCCTCAAAATGAGGTGGGAAAGGCAGAACCAGAAGTGCTTCTCATACAAGTACTGTATACCCTTTCCTTAATCCTCCCATGAAGGGTCTACACATAGCACTGCCAACAACACAAAAATGCCTCAGCGGGGCCGCTCCTAGTCACAGTATAATAGCTGGGTGTTGTTGAGGTTGTCGAGAGGAAATAAAAGAAGAAAGACAAGCAGTTTCTATATAACGACACAGAAGAAACATTTTCCTCCCAGATGTCGTCTTAATCTGGAGTTTACTTCTGCCTTTGGTGGACACCACCATCACCAGCATCTAATCTGGCTTTTAAAAATGAAAGATGTTCGCAACATGTTTGGGGTTACTTTCACTGAGAAACTAATATAACTTAAGAAGTATTGCCTGCATTTTTGAAAAATCAGCTCATTTGCATGCGGCCTCATCAGAGTCTGGGCTGAGCACTGTGTTCACCTCTTGAAGACCAAAGTGTTGCAGAATAAGTGTTATATATTTATTGTGCATCATTCTGCATGAAGTAGAGACATGACTTCAACGTGATGACTTTCCTTTCGGATCGACCATCCTGTGTTTTTTGCCTCCCTCCTCTTTCTTTGTCTTTTTCTGGAAAACGCCCTGCTGTGACTCACTGCTGTGCAGCAGCTATAATCATGGTTTTGTCCTTTACTCTGCACTGTGTCCATGTGTGTGTGTGTATGTGTGTGTGGGTGGGTGTGGGTGTGTGTGTGTGTGTTGGTTCTTTTGCCATGGACACAGAGCATGACTGTAACTGAATCCTCTAACCCTTTACTAGGAAACAGGACACAGCCTTCGTCTCCACTAACCCACATTACTGACTGTAGTTTCCTCGTATCACATCCTCATTGGCTCAAGATAAGATAGTAAGAACAGAGGGAATGTCAGTTTTTAGGCTTGTCTCTCTGCTTGTGTTTTAGATGAATGAAAACATCTCATTGCTCCCCTCTAGAAACATTATTAAAAAGGGGAGTTTGTCTTCATATGAGATTCCTCACCCTGCCCTGGTTTCTGGTGACAGGTCTTTCTATGTGTAGCCCCTGTATTCTCTCGCTAGCTCTTATCATGGCTCAATCCTCTGTCAACCAGGACTTGTCAAGAGACAATAACACCGGACAAAGAAGAGGTCATCTCCTCCCGCCTCCTGACAGCTCCCTGTGCCTCTGGCCCAGACATTATAGGAGCGAAATAGGTGCATAAACAAGATAAAGCCTGCACATCTGAGGATATCTGTTGTATCTACAGCACTGCAAAAACACAACATTATTTAGGTGCAATGCAGGCATGCAATTGATGTTAAAACAGGATTATAGTGGTAAAACCAAGGGCATAGTAAATTAAACTATGGAATTCCGCCATAGAATCTCATGATTAAATCATCATTACCAAGAACCTCACTGCTGCCAAGTGATCTCACTGTGTGGGTTTGCACTCACACTGAAACAAAGTTTATTGAAATAGCCGTTTAGTCTAATGTGATAAACAGCAAGAGATGTTGTAATGAGACAAGAGTCTGCAGACAAGCAACTCTGCTAGACCTCACTGCTGTACTTTGAATGAAATGCTAACATTAGCAGTTCAATATGTTCATAATGACAACGTAAGGTGGTTTAATGTTTTTCATCTGGTTTGTGTTAGCATGCAATTGTCAGCTATCAGTTGACACAATGATAGCTGGATTTAGGGATTAACAGAGATATTACAATTCATCCTGTGGAGAGAATGATGTCCAGTTCATTTACCAATTGGTAATCTTTCTCATACCTGTCAGATGGTTCAAAAACACAAATGAACCTCATGGTGACACAAGAGGAAGAATCAGAGCATCAGAAAAAACATTTCATTCTCTATGAACTACAGTTTCTGTGAGTCCATCTGATGTTTAATGAACAGGAGGTGAACAGTTACATAAGATGTCAAGGAACCGTGAGCATTTCCACCAAATTTTATGGCAATCCATTATGTAGTGAATGCCTGTTGTTTGATCTAATTCATATTAATAGAGTGACATGATTAACACTTTTGCCTCACTGCAAGACATCTCTGTTTAAATTCAGGGGTTTTTCTGTCATAGATTTGCATGCCTTCCCAGCTACTACACATCAAAAAATAGTTTAAAATGAAACCCTTTAGAACCCAAAAGACATAGTGTGATGGCATAAAACTTTGGCTTATATCTTAAGATGAATGAAGATGCAGATTGGAATTTTATAACTAAGCTTTAACAAACAATATTCATGCAGACACTAAAAAATCTAAAAATGTTATGATAAAAAAACAAAAAACCTAGACAATATAATAAATTGACATTCTAAGTAATATTTCATTGCATTTTTTGTGTAGAGTAGAGCAACAATGGACCAACTATCTGCAGCCAAAATTTAAAAACCTGTTCCGTCACCTAGAAAATGGTACAGCGACAGACTATTACAGAAGAGTCACGTTATTCTGACAGTGTCAGTAGCTCATCTAGTGCAGCCCTGTTTGGCCAGCCATTTGATTGACATGACCAGCACAAGGCTGATCTCCCCTGCTCACTGCTCTCTGTCTCTGTCAAGGACAATTACAAGGCTCCTCTGCTGCCATACAGCAAAATGTTGCTACACGTATCCAATACAAACAAGCCAAGCATGGGGAGATGGCAAACCCCTTGAATAGAAAGAAGATGGTGCAGCAAATGCAGTTCTGGCACAAAACATAATGCTGATTTGTGTTAGAATGACCATGTGCAGAGAGCAGCATGTAATGACGGAGGAGGAGGCGAAGACTATCTTACGTTGATATCATTTGGCTGTGTAGATGCTGTGGTGAGTATCAATTGGCCGCCATGTGCATCTATAGACAGTACGAAGTGTGTACAGACATATTTTCATACATACAGTACATTATGTCTCTGCTTGTATATATGCTCAAGGCACATTCTTTTATTTGAAGTCTACAACGAACTGAAAATTTCTTATTGATAATATTTTGCTTTGAAGGAACGGGTAATATTAAATACAGCATAGTTCTTGGCTCAAGGCTCACAAACCACACGATAAATATTGATAATCAATTAAGGGCCCCTTCTGTATGTCAGTTACATACTGCGGTTACTGGCTGCCGTTTCTGGCAAAAATGGAAATCTAGCAAAAATATTAAGGCACCGTAATCTTTTTTTTCTCAAGAATTGTTTGATTATTTGCTCATGGCAGACACAACCTTTAAGATGCAATTGCTACTTACAATATTATGGAGTTACTTAGATTCAAGGAATACACCATCAATCTATGCTGTGTTGTTTCTTTATCTGATTCATGCAACTTATAAGAAAATTGTTGTTGTGGTCCCAGATGGTTATCTCCATATTAATAATAATAAAAGAGGTTCAATAATTTGATATGTCTCAGATATAACGCTTATTATTACTTTTCACACCTGTGAACTGAATACATTCTTTTCTGAACTGCTTTTCAAACTGTTGTGCATTAGAGATCATTGTTTGTGATTTAAAACAAAGCAATAACCGAAACACAATAATAAGTCCGCACATATACAGTATTCTAATTAAATAGCTGTAGGGGCTCAAGCCAGTGATGAAATTCATATTCGCTTCATTAAAATTTTCCTTTGCATACAATTACAGGTCAGAGAGTTCACTTACAAGAATGGCCTAGAGGAAGATTTTAACATTTGTAAAAGTATGCTATAAAAAAATACCTGCTGATGGTTACAGAACAACCGGTGTGACGGTGTCCATGAAAAGCCACCTCATGTAATAGATAATGATAGCCATGAATGATAATTACAAATGTTGCAACTTGTGAAGTTGTCATTGCCTGCACAGCTTGGAACCTGCTCTGTCATGCAACGCCTCTCTCTCGATGGTTCACAAAGATGGTGCCTTTCCTCTGTGAGACGTTTCACAAGTTGGTGCTCTCCTCCCCACCTGCTCTCAACCTGAACACAGATACCTCAAGCAGAGTCCCTGTAATCACAAAGTCCTCACCATGTTTATGGCCTAGTGAATCAGGGGCATGGACAGATTTACCCATGGGCTTCCGACGGCCTGTTCCCAGCATCACCCTAACAAGAACAGACACAACCCCCTGCTAATGACAGCTGAAGGAAGCCTCGGTGATGGATGGCTGTCCTAACAGCAACACCTATTCTCAACTGATGCACCGTTGGCACATTCTCTTAGGATTTATCAGTAAGTGTGAGCGTGTACTTTGATTTGGAGGAAAAGTATAGGGTTCCTTATAGTTCATTCTAGCTTCAACCTGGTATTAAAAGCTATCACCTTGCTGCAGGGAGCACACCTCTTACCTCCTGTTATGAGAGCAGTCTCACATGGCGCATTTTAGCTTGTTCATTTTAACACTACTCACTTGTGAGACTCTCTAGTTTGAAGTAATGGGCATATTAGTGCTGATTTCTCCTGATTGACGCTCACTCTATGTTGTGGGAGAACTAGAAACATGTTACCTCTTCTTAGATTCATTTTTTTGGATATTCTCTTTTCTGTTCCTCATCTCTCTTTATCTCAGCTCAAAGTCTCTGCGGGTGCATCGCATTAGCCACTATGTTCGCTTTTGAGGCTCCTTTTAAATCCGACTGTGGAGCAACCGTAGCCTGAGGGACCACATCCTCACCATATCCATCTTCCACCTGGAAAATGGCAATCAAACAGCCTCGCAAGAAACCTCATTACTGTAGTATTCCTCTGTGGTTCTAAATGATGATTGGATGGATTGTGAATTTCTTATCAAGTTTTCAGCAGAGCAAAGAAGCACAGAGAGATGCACGCCATGTCTCTGAGATTAATCAGGGTTCTGCGGATCCCAGGAAGTGACAGCAGTGTGTGCTTCCACAGTGCCAAGCACTACAGCTCAAGGGAGCTGATAAACATAGAATACAACATACTGACGCTCACCGAGCTGCAATATGGCAATGTTTACACTTGCTCCATGCTACACAGTGGAGTTCTGACTTGCATAATCAGAGCCTCTTTGTATGTTTAATCTAATTGAAATAACCAGAGGAAGCAATGCTGAAATTTCATTCCTCGAGAAAGGCAAAAGATGAAATGACTAGAATGACTCATAACATGGACACAGCTTGATGCATAAATACTAACATATTTGAGAATGTAAATTATAGTCTCATAGTACATGCATATTAAATATGTAAAGTAATGTTCTGATATGTCTGTGTAGTAAATGATTTCTGGCTATTCGTCTCCTCACAGAGTACATGTAGGAATGATGGAACAACACTGCAGGAGCTACCTCCAATGGATCAGCACATTAGGTGTAACTACCTCTGTGTACATAAGTATGCACATGTTATTAGAAACTCAATTCTCAAACTGGCCATTATGGATCTTCGAGCAGCAGCAGGTCACGGAGGTACGATGTTGTCCACTCATGAATCCTAATGAGCGCTGCTTCCAACACATCAATCGTATTCACATGTCAATCAGCTCTGCAACAGGAGTCTCATCCACTGTCAGCATCTGATGTGTGTGTCCAACTGCAGGCAATTTAGCCTCTGATGCTTGTAATTTTCCACCGGGTGAAGGTTCTACTTGGAGAGCAGCCAGTCCACTCCATCTCTCATTTGCTTGACATTATGCAGTGGCTGAAGCCATTTCCTGCCCCGTGACCCTTAGATGTCTTTAACTCCATGTCATCTGACATCATGGCTGCAGAATTAAATTTCTAGACAACAGAGCATCCTGGCAGGGTTGATCTCAGATCCTATGAGGTCATGTTGTGGGGATAATATGCAGTCTATGCACTAATGAGGCAAAGTGAAAACATCAGTTTCATCGTGTTGGAGACAAACAGTTTACATTTGGTTTGCAAATTCACCACAGACATTCTGTGTAAAGAGAATGCAGATTACTGGATATGGTAGTGGCTATTTTTTCATGAAGAGCAAACATAGTTGATAATGGAATGGAAATGCTTTATTTTTTTGGCACTTTGAGGTTGTTTTTTACATGTTAAGTATGTAAAATAAAGGGCCACCATTTCACTAATGAGTACACTAAAGATTTATTTTCTTTATTAATTATTCACTGAAACAACTGATTTTGATCTGTTGTACACTAATGATGAATTAAGATGTTGAATTAGCCTCATTTTGCATTTTGACACATGTTGCTTATCGTTTCATTATCACATCACAGCCGAACAGAATACATCTGAATCAAAACAAGTGTTCATGTGTTTTTTTTCTTTTTGTGCAGCTTGTTCATTTCTCAAGGGAAATCAGCTGGGGGAAAACAAGCAGCATAATCTGTCAATAATTGATGATAATTTACAGCTAAAATATAGACGATAAAACTATTTGCTTCCTTCCATTACAAACTAGTTGCTATGTGAAAGCTATCTCCTTAATTGGACCCAGCGTCAAATCGATGTAGTTCCAACCAATTGCCAATGAGTCATCATACAACAACAGTACCGCCTATCGCAAATTTACAGGAATGTCAATACACATAGCTAAAAATGATATATTTACTGTATTACCATACCTATCAATTTTGACCTTGTTGATATAATATATTAATCCAAGTATGCCCAATGGAATATTAAAAGCCTCTTCTAGGTATGTGTTTGGCAACAAAACCAAATACTGTCTAACAAGTGCCTGAGGAGGACACAGTGGTGAGAGGTTTGGGGAAGAAATGCTGCCAAGCCGTTCATCTAAATCACATTATCTAATTGTCCTTCCCATGAGTGCCTAGTGCACACTCTCATTCAGGAACTCAGGTGTTTCTCCACTACTATTAGTGATCAGTGTTTCTGGGAAGGACAGCCCAGTGAGGGAATGCAGGACTGTAAAGTGCTGCCGCTTACAATGGCTCATGTTTTACACCATTACACCACTATTGTATTAGCTTAATCACTGCTCTTTGTTTAAGTATCTACTTGCTGCTGGTCTTTGATGAAGAGGAGAATTCAGAAAAATTAGTTTGGCAGAACATATCCAGATCATGATTACACTGAAAGACCTTAGACAAAAGACAATTACAAAAACGCTGTGTTTGATCTCATTAAAAGAAAACCTGAAGGGTTACAGACCATATTTTTACACCGCTGATCCATAACTGAGTCACAAAAAAATAGTTCCTTGTACACAGCTTCTTTTCTGAACATCAAACAAAAATTTCAGGTGACCCAGAAATGATGAGGGAGAAAAATAACGGAATAAAACAGAGAATTAATCAAAAATGGAAAGAGGTTACTTCATGTAGAGGCATCTGTAGGTCTCTGCAGAAATAATTTGATCATCAAGAAATGTGGAAAAAAGATGAAGGAGCAATGGTAGGACTATTACATACATGAATTAAACCAATCAAAGCGTCATCTCCCGTTCCTATGAAATGGAAACGGCCCCCCTCATCACGCTAAGGGGCGTCCTAAATCATAATTAAAAGAAAATGATTTATTTACTTTACATGGTTTTTTCCCACTCATCAGTGTGGGAAAAAAACATTTAGACCAAGTTTTTTTCCCTTAAGATAGAAATTGACCAACAAGAACCCTGAGCACGTATCATTTTTCACACTCCCAATATCCCATGAGTTACTGCAATTGTTTTTTTTTTTTTTACATCTAGATTAGGTGAATAATTAGCAGGACTTTAAAAATAAATTTATGGTGTTTATTACTTTAAAAATCAAAATCAATCTGCCCAATCCCTGACTTATGTTTCCATCATTGTAAACATGCATATCACCTAAAAAGATTTTAACCTGAAGAAGTCTTGACAAGGTTCCTCATCAAACAAAAAGGGTTTTACAAAAAGGGTTTTTATAATCTCACAAAATTTTAATGGACACAACTTCAACCGATCAGTTACACCATACACTTACAATCAACTGGATCAATTCATGAAAATTTACAGACCATGTTTTGAAAAGTTTCATTATGAAACCATTTTACTATGATTTTGACACAGGCTAGTTAAGGTTACAGCTTAGCTAAAGTCGAACAATTAATGTTGAATTCCTGTCATCACAAGCACAAGACTTTTTTACCAAGGCTATAGATTCAAAGTTTATAACGCTATACACGTGACCATAACCATATACTGTAACTTTAACCACGTAATGCTGCGTTACACTCTGCATAAATGTCAAGAGATTCAGCAGTTCCCCTCAAGGATTATGGATAAGCCTGTCCAAATATCTAAATGTCAACTGCGCATAAACACTTTCCAATTATGCTCCACGCAAGCAACAGCTGGGGGCTGGGGTCACATATGCTTTGTCAAGCCTTCAAGCCCCATGAGAGTTTGATCACACCAACGCAGAATTCACAAGCACATTAGACAATGGATACATCTCATCATGCTTACACTTAGTCGCTGCAATTGACACTGAGCCCTAGGAGCAACCCTGAGATGTTATCATCAGACAAAGAAGAAAAAAGCATGTAGTTCATGTAGTTCTCCTCAGCAAATTCAGGAAGTGACCCTGAAAATAAAAGCAGAGCAAAGAAAGCAGAGAACAGGTGCCCTGTATTCCTGCAATCTTCTCATATGTGATGAGGATGACTGTTAGCTGCCTGTCATCAATGCTCCACCAACACACATGTCATTATCATCACAGCAGATGATAGGTCATTTGTGTCTCACTGGTGCAACAGACGCTGCTGGACCTTTTCTGACCCATCTCCTAATTGCACCCTCAGGACATTTGAAGAACCAATCATGGGTGAGGCATTTGGAATCAATGCTGTCCAACAGGGGATCTCTTGTCTGGTTGCCGGTCAGATATGAGACTGCTTGTTGTGCTCCTGGAGACGTGGCCACATCTCACTAAACACAAAATGAAACAAAAGAGCAGCTCTCTAAGAAACACACTTCAGCCGTGGAAAAACTCCCAGTTCTTCTTACAGTAAGAGATCAACAAGGTTTTTGTAACTTCATGACCAGTGGTGTAGTGTTCTGGGGGGCTAAAATGCAGATGAGGCCGTCTTAGTTGTGTTTCCAGAAGCTAATTGCCCACAATATTAGCATAAATAACAACCCTTATGCCCAAACTGGGAAGACGAAATCTCTGCCCAATTACAGCCAGTGCTGGTGGCAGCATGTAATCCCAGCAGCCTGGGTAGGACCAGTGTTGTTTAGAAGAAGGCAAACACTGGCAGGCTGTTCCTCATGCAGAGGTTAAATTTCTACTGTAAATTCTATATAGGATTTAGAGAGCCATACACTTAAGCAGGTACAGCTGAACAGTATTGTGAAGAATATATTTGACAAGTGTTCTTGAAACATACACAATACAGTACATAGTAATACATATCCTGATACGCCACTTACTCTTCTTCTCTTTTCGGCTTTTCCCTTCAGGGGTCACAACAGCGAATCAGTCGCCTCCATCTAACCTTGTCTTCTGCATCCTCTTCTCTCATTCCAGCTACCTTCATGTTCTCTTTCACTACATCCATTAACCTCCTCTTTGGTCTTCCTCTAGGTCTCCTGCCTGGCAGTTCAATACTCAGCATCCTTCTACCAATATATTCACTATTTTGCCTCTGGACATGTCCAAACCATCTCAGTCTGGCCTCTCTGACTTTATCTCCAAAACCTCTAACATGTGCTGTCCTTCTGATGGACTCATTCCTGATCCTATCCATCCTGGTCACTCCCAAAAGGAACCTCAGCATTTTCATCTCCGCTACCTCCAGCTCTGTCTCCTGTCTTTTCCTCAATGACACTGTCTCTACACCAAACAATATCGCTGGTCTCACCTCAATTTTGTACAGCTTTCTTTTCAGTTTAGCTGAAACTCTTCTATCGCACATCACACCTGACACTTTTCTCCACCCGATTGATCCTGCCTGTAGATGCTTCTTCACCTCTTTTCCACACTCTCCATTGCTCTGGAGTGTTGACCCTAAGTATTTAAAATCCTCCACCTTCTTGATCTCTTCTCCCTGTAACCTCACTCTTCCACTTGGGTCCCTCTCATTCACACACATGTACTCTGTCTTACTGCGGCTAACCTTCATTCCTCTCCTTTCCATGACAAACCTCCACCTCTCTGGCTTCTCCTCTACCTGTTCCCTGCTCTCACTGCAGATCACAATGTCATCTGCAAACATCATAGTCCATGGACATTCCTGTCTAACCTCGTCTGTCAGCCTGTCCATCACAATAGCGAACAAGAAGGGGCTCAGAGCTGCTGATCCCTGACGCAGTCCCACCTCCACCTTGAACTCCTCTGTCACACCTACAGCACACCTCACCACTATCTTACAATCCTCATACATGTCCTGCACCGCTCTAGCATTCTTCTCTGCCACTCCAGACTTCCTAATACCACAGTTCCTCTCTGGGCACCCTGTCATAAGCTTTCTCCAGATCTACAAAAACACAATGCAGCTCCCTCTGGCCTTCTCTATCAAAATCCTCAAAGAAAATACTGCATCTGTAGTACTCTTTTTTGGCATGAAACCATACTGCTGTTCACAAATGCACACTTCTTCCCTTAGTCTAGCTTTAACTACTCTTTCCCATAACTTCATTGTATGACTTATTGGCTTTATTCCTCTGTAGTTGCCCCAACTCTGCACATTTCCCTTGTTCTTAAAAATGGGCACCAGCACACTTCACCTCCATTCCTCAGGCATCTTCTCACTCGCTAAGATCCTGTTGAACAACCCAGTCAGAAACTCTACTGCCATCTCTCCTAGACACTTCCATACCTCCACAGATATATCATCACAACCGAGTGCCTTTCAACTCTTTATCCTCCTCAATGTCCTCCTCACTTCAACCTGACTAATTTTTGCTACTTCCTGGTCCATGACAGCCATCTCCTGTAGTCTTTGTTCTCTCTCATTTTCCTCGTTCATCAACTCTTCAGAGTACTCTTTTCATCTTCTCATCACACTACTGGCACCTGTCACTACACTTCCAACCCTATCCTCAATCATCCTAACCTGCTGCACGTCCTTCCCATCTCTGTTTCTCTGTCTTGCCAACATGTATAGATCAGTCTCTCCCTCCTTACTGTCCAACCTAGCATTTTAGTCATTATAAGCCTTTGTTTGGCCTTTGCTACCCCTACCTTCACCTTACGCTGCATCTCCCTGTACTCCTGTCTACTCTCCTCAGTCCTCTCAGTGTCCCACTCTTCTTAGCTAACCTCTTTCTCTGTATACACTCCTGTACCTCCTCATTCCACCACCAAGTCTCCTTATCTACTTTCCTTCCAGATGACACACCAAGTACTCTGCTACCTGTCTCCCTGATCGCATTAGCTGTAGTTGTACAGTCATCTGAAAGCCCCTCCTGACCACCCAGAGCCTGTCTTAACTCTTTCCTAAAAGTCATGCAACACTCTTCCTTTTTTAGCTTCCACCATTTCGTCCTCTGCTCTGCCTTTGTCCTCTTCATCTTCCTCACCACCAGAGTCATCCTACACACCACCATCCTATGCTGTTTGGCTACACTCTTGCCTACCACTACTTTGCAGTCACTGATCTCCTTCAGATTACGCCATCTACATAAGATGTAGTCTAACTGTGTGCTCCTACCGCCACTCTTATAGGTCACCCTATGTTCCTGCCTCTCCTGGAAGACAGTATTCACTATAGCTGTTTCCATCCTTTTTGTAAAGTCAACCACCATCTGTCCTTCTGCATTCCTCTCCTGGATATCAAACCTGCCCATCACCTCCTCATCTTCTTTGTTTCCTGCACCAACATGTCCATTGAAGTCTGCAACAATGACAAGTCTCTCATTTCTAGGTATGCTCTACATCACTTCATCAAAGTCCAACCAGAATTTCTCCTTCTCCTCCAGCTCACATCCTACCTGTGGAGCATACCCACAAACAACATTGAACATCACACTTTCGATTTCTAGCTTCAGACTCATCACTCTGACACTCTTTTTACCTCCAGGACCTCCTCTTAACAAACTCCTCCTTCAAGATAACTCCCACTCCATTTTCTCTTCCTATATAAACAATGATATATATATATATATATAATTGTTTATATTGTATAGTATAAGGATTATCTGTTAATCTTAGCAGTTCTATGATTGTTTAGATTATATATATATATATATATATAATATTGTGTAGTATAAGGAGATATATATATATATATACATATTTTGCCATATAACAATTCTGAGCACGTGCTTTTAAAAACATGCTGCATGCACGACTACTACTCATGCTGAAGCCATGTACTGACTGAAAAAAGCGGAAGAGGACTTCACCAAAACACATCCAGTTTAATTGATTAAGTGTCTAATCCCGGTGCTCAATAAATTATCAATCAATCAATCAATCAATCAATCAATCAACTTTTATTTATATAGCGCTTAATCACATCTGAAGATATTTCAAAGAGCTTAACAGATAGAAGCCAACAGTGCACTCCAGAGCAAGCATAAGCGACGGTGGCGGGAAAAAACTCCTTCATTGAGGAAGAAACTCTGGGCAGGACCCAGGCTCTGGAGGGCAGTCATCCGCCTTGACCTGTTGACCTGTTATGGTTTCTGATACAAATCATTATGACAATGCTTCATCATCAGGCCATCAGAGGTCCAACCACTCATGCATACATTCACACCTTACAAATACCATAGAACCACCACCACCGACCTATTCAACTATATTCATGTTTTTAGACTGTGGAAGTAAGCTGGAGAATGCAGACAGTATCTAGAGAACATTTGAATGCAAATTCTTTTCGCTGAGCTTCTGAAATAATATTACTTGTATTATAATTTCTATATTTTAATGAATACTTACATAATCTAACTTCATTTGAGCAAACTAATCGACATCATTGCCATTTATTTTTTCATTTTTATTTCACTTGAGATATTCTGATGTAAAAATACATGACATTATTGCATTACTGCTATAGAAATATGTAGATCATGTACCTGATTATGTAGTCAAATTTGTAACAGCTGCAAATCTATTATGCCTCTCCATTTCTCACCTCAGGAGATTTTCAACTTGGCTGCAAATTTACACTCAGTTTTAGGTCAAACATATGCATGTGCTATGGGTGGAAATAAACACTAAATCAGAATCAGTTTGCTTTTAAACATGCATTGCACTCACATTTTTACACAACATAAACAAATGTTTCCCAGATGTCACCCTACACAAATAGTATATACTGTCTGAGCAGTTGCGGTAATAGGTTATAGAGTAAATCTTTGCAGACTGCACCGTAGTGCAAAAGCCTGCACCAGCACAATGTTATTCTGTCTTTAAAGACTCAGCGGGGAAAATGTTTCAGTGCTGTGATACACAAAATAAACACTTTACTCACTCTGCGGGTTCAGTTTGCTACATTAGGAGAGGAGAGGAGAGGAGAGGAGAGGAGAGGAGAGGTTTCGGTTTCAAAGAAACATTTATTTACATTTAACTAATCATCATAACTCACCACTGCAAAACAAAACAAAACGATCAGAAACAATAAAAATCATGCGATTAATCAAAAATTAATAACCAAAGAGTTTTCGTCACCTACAGAACATAAAACCCCCCCAACACCCCATATTTGGTTAAAAACCATCATGTTGTCCGTCATTTTGTAATAGGAGTGTTCAACCCTTAGTCTGGTTTTTACAAGTCCCTCCATCACAGGCACAACTTCTGTGCTACCAGCACCCCGAGTCCGGTTCCTGCGTGTAGTCCAAATTGCCAGTTTGGCAGTTGCAGACAAAAAATTAAGCAACACAATAACAGACTTACTTACCGCTGAATATTTAGGTCCAAAGATAAACAGGTCAAAACTAAAATTTTTTCCAAAACCCCGAAACCACCTTTTTAATAAATCAAACAGTGCCACCAGCCGGGCACACTGAACAAACAAATGCTCCAAGGTTTCGCACTTTCCACAAAATATACACCCCTCCCCCAGCTCAGGATCAAGGTGCGCCCTGTATCTGTTCGTGGCTATAGCCCCGTGTACAACCCTCCACTGGAGGTCTGCTGCCCGTTTCTCAACAGGCAACTTGTACAGGCTCCGCCAACTGCCCTTCGGGGAAGAATCTGGGCCAAAAAACCGGGCCCACCTCGACTCCCCAACACCTCCCAACGTCCTAATGTGTGAAATCTTTACACACATCTCGTAGAGGTCCTTTTTCTTTGCCTCTTTAAAAACGCCAAGTATGGGTGTCATTATGGTCAGGAGTTGGCCTCCTCCTTCCCTCCACTCCCCAACGACTGGGGTTATCGTCACCGAAGGAAAGACGTAAATGCCTTCCTCGCTCCACTGATTACAGAGGTCCCGATCCCTTGCAAATCTTCTTAATGAAGGGGTCAGGGCAGCACAGACTTCATCCATCACTTTCTCAACCAGTCTGATGGAGTTGATGCCACACTTCCCCCTTAGGGCATCGACTGTCGTCCCCATCAGATGCCCCAGTTTAGTGCAGCCAGCTCCCCTCAGCTTAGCCCTCAAGCTAACCGATTGCAAAGTGTCCGTTTTTAAAAAATCATTAAAAAATAGAGGTTCATCAAATAGCCACAGTCCTGGTGTTTCAGACTTAGTGCGGGCTATGTTAAACATCCTCCAGGCTTGCATAACAGTTGCGTAAAAGGAAGACAACAAAGAAAGGTCTAACTCCTCCGAACGAAGCAGGAACAGCTGTTTGTCATAGGCCAACCTCCCCGCTCTCCTCAGCAGCAGACGAGCAGAATCCAGCCAGCTAGGGCCACAGCCGTAAAGGAATCTTTGAGCCGTCTGCAGTCGGAATGAGGCAAGTTTAGATTTGACGTCCACCAGTCCTTGGCCTCCTTCACTAACTGGCAGGTAGAGCACTGGTGCTTTGAGCCAATGCCGGCCAGACCAGAAGAAGTCCACAATATTCCTTTGGATCTCGTCCAATAGACTAGACGGTGGAGTCAATGGAACCAGCTTGTGCCACAGAGTCGAGGCAACCAAGTTATTAGCAACCAGAACTCTTCCCCTATATGACAGCTGGGGTAGCAACCATTTCCATCTAGATAACTTGGCGCACACTTTCTCCTTCACTCCCTCCCAGTTCCTCCTCTGGAAGCCCTCAGTGCCCAAAAAAACACCCAAAACTTTCAACCCCTCATTCCCCCACTTAAGCCCTCCAGGCAATGTAGGTACCACTTGATCCCTCCACTGCCCTATCAACAAAGCCTCGCTCTTTCCCCAATTCACCCGTGCAGATGAGGCACTTTCATATAAGGACAGAGTATCCCTCAAATTCCGAACATCCCCCCGTGTTGACACAAAAACACAGACATCATCTGCATAAGCGGACAAAACAGGAGGACGCTCGAAACCAAGGGATCCAGGTATCGAAAAACCACTGAGCCGCCCTCGCAATCTGCACAGCAAGGGCTCTATGGCAAGACTGTAGAGTTGTCCTGAAATAGGACAGCCCTGCCTGATCCCTCGCTGCACAGGAATCGGCCGACTCAGCCCTGCCCCCATCTTCAACATACACTGTGCACCATTATACAATAAACTAACCCAAGACATAAACCCGTCACCAAAACCAAAAGCTTTAAGTGCAGCAAACAAATATGAATGATCTACCCTGTCAAAAGCTTTTTCTTGATCTAGTGACACAATACCAACATTAACACCATATTCCCGACACAACTCAAAAATGTCTCTCATGAGGAAAATATTGTCCATGATGCTTCTGTCAGGGACACAGTAAGTCTGGTCACGGTCCACCATTAAAGCTAAAACATCTTTTAGCCGATTGGACAGCGCTCTGGAGAGCACCTTGTAATCCGTGCACAAAAGAGCAACCGGTCTCCAGTTCTTAATTAGAGTCAGGTCCCCCTTCTTCGGCAGCAGAGAGAGCACTGCTCTCTGGCAGGACACAGGAAGAGACCCAGTTCTAAAACATTCAAGGACGACCCCGTGCAGATCCGGCCCAAGGATATTCCAAAAATGTTTATAGAAGTCAGGTGAGAGGCCATCAATTCCTGGCACCCTTCCTTGCGCCATTTGATTAACCGCTGCAGTCAGCTCCTCCAGAGACAACTCTAGATCCAGAACAGCTTTCTCTTCTGGACTGAGTTGAGGAAGACCCTCCAAGAGCTCCTCACGACTCTCGATGCTACAAACTTCTGCCCCGAAGAGGTCTGCATAAAAGTCCATTGCGTGCCGCCTCATCTCTGCTGGATCAGTAGTTAGAACACCTCCTGGAAGCTGCAGGCAGGTCATTCTCTTCCTCTGCGCTACTGATCTCTCCAGGTTGAAGAAGAAAGAGCTGGGAGCATCCATATCCTTCAGTTGAAGGAAACGGGACCGGACCAGCGCCCCCTTCACTCTTTCTTGGAGGAACGTGCTGAGCTCTTGCCTCTTTTCCTGCAGCAGACTACCTGTGTTCGGGCTTGAGTCTTGAAGTAATCCCTTTTCTAGAAAATTAATGTCCGCTTCAAGCTCTTTTACAATTGTCTTTAGTTTAAAAGTCGATAAAGCTGTGTACTGTTGGCAGAACACCCGGATCTGTGTCTTTCCAACCTCCCACCATAACTTCATCGAATTGAAATTGACCTTTCTCTCCCTCCATCTCTGCCAGAAAACCCGAAAAACCCTACAGAAACTCCTATCCTGCAGGAGTTTGTTGTTAAAACACCAGTAGGAATTAACCCTCCCACCTGGTGAAAGGATCAAATCCGTACAAACAAAATGGTGGTCCGTGAAGCCAACAGGGGTTACTTTACTGTCAGCTAGTGAGGAGGTGAGACACTGTGAAACGTACAGCCGATCTAGTCTAGCTGCACATATCCTGTTATTTATGACTTTTAACCACGTGTACTGTTTGGATGTCGGGTGCTTAACCCTCCACGTATCCACTAGATCTGCCTGGCTGATGATGCTCTTCAGGTTCTGCGAGGATAGTTGATGAGGCTCTTCACCATTTCTATCCAGCGTAAAATCCAAAGTGCAGTTAAAATCCCCCCCTAAAATTATCTGTCCTTGATGGAGCTTCTTCAGTTCCTCTTCCAGAATGTTAAAAAAGGCTATCCTATTGGTTCCTTGGTTTGGAGCGTAAATGTTCAGAAAGTAAAACTCACAATTACTAATTTCTGCTCTAACCATGAGGAGCCGACCCTTCACCACCTCAGAAGAGGATAAAACCTTTATATTGTCCTTTGATCTAAAAAGAACAGCCACACCTGCACTAAAATTACTACCGTGGCTGAGGACGAGGGACCCCTCCCACCATAAAGTCCAATCTGTTTCGTCAGCAGGAGTGGTATGAGTCTCCTGAAGAAACATCACGTCTACTCCCTTCTGAGTTATGACTTCAGACACCAAAGCTCTCTTCTTCTTATCTCTCCCACCGTTGATGTTCAAAGAACCGATTTTAAATTTATCCATACGAAAGGTAAGAAAGATAAACAGACAAAAAGCAACATTCAATGAAAAAAAGTTCAGCAAGAAACACCGTGTTGTACATGGTCATTTAGAATTTCTTACTTTCTTAACTATTTTACCTGATTTTTCCTTTCGCAGAGTTGTGATATGTTTCTTTAAACGAAATCGCTTTCGTTCATCCAACTGGTCGAAACCAACCCTCCTTTTTAGAACATTAACTGAACGAATGAATTTATCAGCATCATCGAAGTAATCGCTGATGTCTGTCGATCTTTTGTAAGTTTCATCGAGAAAATGAACAATGTCCTCTAAAGAGTACAGATCTGTATGTTTGCTAGAAGTCTCACTCACAGAAAACGTGTCTGACTCAGAGTCGTAGTCCATGTCATTCTCAACCGAATCCTGACCCTGAGACGCAATCTGTCCTTCATTCCTATTATCATTATTATTATTGACATCATTTGAAGCAGCAGCAGCAACATCATCCATCTGAGAAGAAGCCTCAGTGACCTCAATCAGGGAGCTGCTGCTGCTGCTTCTGCTGGTCTCCACAGCCCCGGAGACCCGCTTCTCATCAGCCTGGTTCTCAGCCTGGTTCCGACCCTCCAAGGATCTCTTATTTAATCTCTTCCTTGATTTCTTACTTGGCACAGTTACGGAAACACTTTCGGTATCCGCGGCATCGCGTACCGTCATCGCTTCAACTACATTGGTTCCATTTTCAACTACATTAATACATTTTTCTGTTTCATTACAAACCGCTGCATCAGAGGACACAGGCGCACAAACATCTGGAGCGGCTTTCGCCGCCGCCTTAACACGACCGGCCGCAACCTCGGAGAAGAGCGCATCAGCAACGGGAGCGGCTTCGACCGCTACCTCGTTACTTCGCACAGCATCGGAGGACACGTGCCGACCGACACCTGGAGCGGCTTCGGCCGCTCCCTCATCCGCGGACGCGAAGCCCTCCGCCCCTACAGCATCATCAGCCACCACCGCTGCAGAGGCGGCGCCGCCCTCCGCGGGTAACGCGGAAGCGGACGCCCGCCGCCTGCGCGGACACAGTGCACGTTTATGTCCCACATCACCACATTCAAAACATTTCATCTGCCCCGAATTAGCATACACCATAAAGGACATAAAACCGTGTTTCACCGTAAAGGACACTTCAAGAGACTGGTCGGGTGTGTCCAGAAACATGAACACCTGCCGGCGCAGGGACTTAACGTGCTTCACTTTAGGGTTTTTGCAACCCAATTTTATCTCTGTAAACCCACTTGCAAATTTACCGAACCGACGGAGCCCATTTTCTAACAAATCATTTGAAATGAACGGCGGAACACCTGACACCGTGATCCGCGTGGATGGTGCGGACAGTGGGGACACCTGAACAAACAGCTGATTTATGAACACACCATGCTCTATCAGCTGGTAGACATCGTTGACTTCCTTCAGGAAGACAACGACGCCCTTGTTCATCCTGCAAGCATACAAAACATTCTCATGACCCACCTGGTCTCCCACCGCCAATATAACGTCCTCCACCGACACGGTGTTATCCGGAGGGACGATCCGTACTCCCTGCTGGAGTGACGGAGGTGGCGGCTCGGCGGGCGCCATTGCGCCCTGAGAGTCCTCACAACACCAGCAAATACACAAATAACGATTCACACACCAAAAAAAAAGATAAGCACTTACCTGACCATGTACATAGTACAGAATAAAAAGAAAAAGACAGAGGTGCAATTAGTCCAACCACAAGAACAGAAAAAACATTCAAACACTCGCGCCACTCAATCCGCCACTCGATCCACCACTCACACTCACCGGAAACCGGAAAGAGAGGAGAGGAGAGGAGAGGAGAGGAGAGGAGAGGAGAGGAGAGGAGAGGAGAGGAGAGGAGAGGAGAGGAGAGGAGAGGAGAGGTTTCGGTTTCAAAGAAACATTTATTTACATTTAACTAATCATCATAACTCACCACTGCAAAACAAAACAAAACGATCAGAAAACAATAAAAATCATGCGATTAATCAAAAATTAATAACCAAAGAGTTTTCGTCACCTACAGAACATAAAACCCCCCCCAACACCCCATATTTGGTTAAAAACCATCATGTTGTCCGTCATTTTGTAATAGGAGTGTTCAACCCTTAGTCTGGTTTTTACAAGTCCCTCCATCACAGGCACAACTTCTGTGCTACCAGCACCCCGAGTCCGGTTCCTGCGTGTAGTCCAAATTGCCAGTTTGGCAGTTGCAGACAAAAAATTAAGCAACACAATAACAGGCTTACTTACCGCTGAATATTTAGGTCCAAAGATAAACAGGTCAAAACTAAAATCTTTTCCAAAACCCCGAAACCACCTTTTTAATAAATCAAACAGTGCCACCAGCCGGGCACACTGAACAAACAAATGCTCCAAGGTTTCGCAGTTTCCGCAAAATATACACCCCTCCCCCAGCTCAGGATCAAGGTGCGCCCTGTATCTGTTCGTGGCTATAGCCCCGTGTACAACCCTCCACTGGAGGTCTGCTGCCCGTTTCTCAACAGGCAACTTGTACAGGCTCCGCCAACTGCCCTTCGGGGAAGAATCTGGGCCAAAAAACCGGGCCCACCTCGACTCCCCAACACCTCCCAACGTCCTAATGTGTGTAATCTTTACACACATCTCGTAGAGGTCCTTTTTCTTTGCCTCTTTAAAAACGCCAAGTATGGGTGTCATTATGGTCAGGAGTTGGCCTCCTCCTTCCCTCCACTCCCCAACGACTGGGGTTATCGTCACCGAAGGAAAGACGTAAATGCCTTCCTCGCTCCACTGATTACAGAGGTCCCGATCCCTTGCAAATCTTCTTAATGAAGGGGTCAGGGCAGCACAGACTTCATCCATCACTTTCTCAACCAGTCTGATGGAGTTGATGCCACACTTCTCCCTTAGGGCATCGACTGTCGTCCCCATCAGATGCCCCAGTTTAGTGCAGCCAGCTCCCCTCAGCTTAGCCCTCAAGCTAACCGATTGCAAAGTGTCCGTTTTTAAAAAATCATTAAAAAATAGAGGTTCATCAAATAGCCACAGTCCTGGTGTTTCAGACTTAGTGCGGGCTATGTTAAACATCCTCCAGGCTTGCATAACAGTTGCGTAAAAGGAAGACAACAAAGAAAGGTCTAACTCCTCCGAACGAAGCAGGAACAGCTGTTTGTCATAGGCCAACCTCCCCGCTCTCCTCAGCAGCAGACGAGCAGAATCCAGCCAGCTAGGGCCACAGCCGTAAAGGAATCTTTGAGCCGTCTGCAGTCGGAATGAGGCAAGTTTAGATTTGACGTCCACCAGTCCTTGGCCTCCTTCACTAACTGGCAGGTAGAGCACTGGTGCTTTGAGCCAATGCCGGCCAGACCAGAAGAAGTCCACAATATTCCTTTGGATCTCGTCCAATAGACTAGACGGTGGAGTCAATGGAACCAGCTTGTGCCACAGAGTCGAGGCAACCAAGTTATTAGCAACCAGAACTCTTCCCCTATATGACAGCTGGGGTAGCAACCATTTCCATCTAGATAACTTGGCGCACACTTTCTCCTTCACTCCCTCCCAGTTCCTCCTCTGGAAGCCCTCAGTGCCCAAAAAAACACCCAAAACTTTCAACCCCTCATTCCCCCACTTAAGCCCTCCAGGCAATGTAGGTACCACTTGATCCCTCCACTGCCCTATCAACAAAGCCTCGCTCTTTCCCCAATTCACCCGTGCAGATGAGGCACTTTCATATAAGGACAGAGTATCCCTCAAATTCCGAACATCCCCCCGTGTTGACACAAAAACACAGACATCATCTGCATAAGCGGACAAAACAGGAGGACGCTCGAAACCAAGGGATCCAGGTATCGAAAAACCACTGAGCCGCCCTCGCAATCTGCACAGCAAGGGCTCTATGGCAAGACTGTAGAGTTGTCCTGAAATAGGACAGCCCTGCCTGATCCCTCGCTGCACAGGAATCGGCCGACTCAGCCCTGCCCCCATCTTCAACATACACTGTGCACCATTATACAATAAACTAACCCAAGACATAAACCCGTCACCAAAACCAAAAGCTTTAAGTGCAGCAAACAAATATGAATGATCTACCCTGTCAAAAGCTTTTTCTTGATCTAGTGACACAATACCAACATTAACACCATATTCCCGACACAACTCAAAAATGTCTCTCATGAGGAAAATATTGTCCATGATGCTTCTGTCAGGGACACAGTAAGTCTGGTCACGGTCCACCATTAAAGCTAAAACATCTTTTAGCCGATTGGACAGCGCTCTGGAGAGCACCTTGTAATCCGTGCACAAAAGAGCAACCGGTCTCCAGTTCTTAATTAGAGTCAGGTCCCCCTTCTTCGGCAGCAGAGAGAGCACTGCTCTCTGGCAGGACACAGGAAGAGACCCAGTTCTAAAACATTCAAGGACGACCCCGTGCAGATCCGGCCCAAGGATATTCCAAAAATGTTTATAGAAGTCAGGTGAGAGGCCATCAATTCCTGGCGCCCTTCCTTGCGCCATTTGATTAACCGCTGCAGTCAGCTCCTCCAGAGACAACTCTAGATCCAGAACAGCTTTCTCTTCTGGACTGAGTTGAGGAAGACCCTCCAAGAGCTCCTCACGACTCTCGATGCTACAAACTTCTGCCCCGAAGAGGTCTGCATAAAAGTCCATTGCGTGCCGCCTCATCTCTGCTGGATCAGTAGTTAGAACACCTCCTGGAAGCTGCAGGCAGGTCATTCTCTTCCTCTGCGCTACTGATCTCTCCAGGTTGAAGAAGAAAGAGCTGGGAGCATCCATATCCTTCAGTTGAAGGAAACGGGACCGGACCAGCGCCCCCTTCACTCTTTCTTGGAGGAACGTGCTGAGCTCTTGCCTCTTTTCCTGCAGCAGACTACCTGTGTTCGGGCTTGAGTCTTGAAGTAATCCCTTTTCTAGAAAATTAATGTCCGCTTCAAGCTCTTTTACAATTGTCTTTAGTTTAAAAGTCGATAAAGCTGTGTACTGTTGGCAGAACACCCGGATCTGTGTCTTTCCAACCTCCCACCATAACTTCATCGAATTGAAATTGACCTTTCTCTCCCTCCATCTCTGCCAGAAAACCCGAAAAACCCTACAGAAACTCCTATCCTGCAGGAGTTTGTTGTTAAAACACCAGTAGGAATTAACCCTCCCACCTGGTGAAAGGATCAAATCCGTACAAACAAAATGGTGGTCCGTGAAGCCAACAGGGGTTACTTTACTGTCAGCTAGTGAGGAGGTGAGACACTGTGAAACGTACAGCCGATCTAGTCTAGCTGCACATATCCTGTTATTTATGACTTTTAACCACGTGTACTGTTTGGATGTCGGGTGCTTAACCCTCCACGTATCCACTAGATCTGCCTGGCTGATGATGCTCTTCAGGTTCTGCGAGGATAGTTGATGAGGCTCTTCACCATTTCTATCCAGCGTAAAATCCAAAGTGCAGTTAAAATCCCCCCCTAAAATTATCTGTCCTTGATGGAGCTTCTTCAGTTCCTCTTCCAGAATGTTAAAAAAGGCTATCCTATTGGTTCCTTGGTTTGGAGCGTAAATGTTCAGAAAGTAAAACTCACAATTACTAATTTCTGCTCTAACCATGAGGAGCCGACCCTTCACCACCTCAGAAGAGGATAAAACCTTTATATTGTCCTTTGATCTAAAAAGAACAGCCACACCTGCACTAAAATTACTACCGTGGCTGAGGACGAGGGACCCCTCCCACCATAAAGTCCAATCTGTTTCGTCAGCAGGAGTGGTATGAGTCTCCTGAAGAAACATCACGTCTACTCCCTTCTGAGTTATGACTTCAGACACCAAAGCTCTCTTCTTCTTATCTCTCCCACCGTTGATGTTCAAAGAACCGATTTTAAATTTATCCATACGAAAGGTAAGAAAGATAAACAGACAAAAAGCAACATTCAATGAAAAAAAGTTCAGCAAGAAACACCGTGTTGTACATGGTCATTTAGAATTTCTTACTTTCTTAACTATTTTACCTGATTTTTCCTTTCGCAGAGTTGTGATATGTTTCTTTAAACGAAATCGCTTTCGTTCATCCAACTGGTCGAAACCAACCCTCCTTTTTAGAACATTAACTGAACGAATGAATTTATCAGCATCATCGAAGTAATCGCTGATGTCTGTCGATCTTTTGTAAGTTTCATCGAGAAAATGAACAATGTCCTCTAAAGAGTACAGATCTGTATGTTTGCTAGAAGTCTCACTCACAGAAAACGTGTCTGACTCAGAGTCGTAGTCCATGTCATTCTCAACCGAATCCTGACCCTGAGACGCAATCTGTCCTTCATTCCTATTATCATTATTATTATTGACATCATTTGAAGCAGCAGCAGCAACATCATCCATCTGAGAAGAAGCCTCAGTGACCTCAATCAGGGAGCTGCTGCTGCTGCTTCTGCTGGTCTCCACAGCCCCGGAGACCCGCTTCTCATCAGCCTGGTTCTCAGCCTGGTTCCGACCCTCCAAGGATCTCTTATTTAATCTCTTCCTTGATTTCTTACTTGGCACAGTTACGGAAACACTTTCGGTATCCGCGGCATCGCGTACCGTCATCGCTTCAACTACATTGGTTCCATTTTCAACTACATTAATACATTTTTCTGTTTCATTACAAACCGCTGCATCAGAGGACACAGGCGCACAAACATCTGGAGCGGCTTTCGCCGCCGCCTTAACACGACCGGCCGCAACCTCGGAGAAGAGCGCATCAGCAACGGGAGCGGCTTCGACCGCTACCTCGTTACTTCGCACAGCATCGGAGGACACGTGCCGACCGACACCTGGAGCGGCTTCGGCCGCTCCCTCATCCGCGGACGCGAAGCCCTCCGCCCCTACAGCATCATCAGCCACCACCGCTGCAGAGGCGGCGCCGCCCTCCGCGGGTAACGCGGAAGCGGACGCCCGCCGCCTGCGCGGACACAGTGCACGTTTATGTCCCACATCACCACATTCAAAACATTTCATCTGCCCCGAATTAGCATACACCATAAAGGACATAAAACCGTGTTTCACCGTAAAGGACACTTCAAGAGACTGGTCGGGTGTGTCCAGAAACATGAACACCTGCCGGCGCAGGGACTTAACGTGCTTCACTTTAGGGTTTTTGCAACCCAATTTTATCTCTGTAAACCCACTTGCAAATTTACCGAACCGACGGAGCCCATTTTCTAACAAATCATTTGAAATGAACGGCGGAACACCTGACACCGTGATCCGCGTGGATGGTGCGGACAGTGGGGACACCTGAACAAACAGCTGATTTATGAACACACCATGCTCTATCAGCTGGTAGACATCGTTGACTTCCTTCAGGAAGACAACGACGCCCTTGTTCATCCTGCAAGCATACAAAACATTCTCATGACCCACCTGGTCTCCCACCGCCAATATAACGTCCTCCACCGACACGGTGTTATCCGGAGGGACGATCCGTACTCCCTGCTGGAGTGACGGAGGTGGCGGCTCGGCGGGCGCCATTGCGCCCTGAGAGTCCTCACAACACCAGCAAATACACAAATAACGATTCACACACCAAAAAAAAAGATAAGCACTTACCTGACCATGTACATAGTACAGAATAAAAAGAAAAAGACAGAGGTGCAATTAGTCCAACCACAAGAACAGAAAAAACATTCAAACACTCGCGCCACTCAATCCGCCACTCGATCCACCACTCACACTCACCGGAAACCGGAAAGAGAGGAGAGGAGAGGAGAGGAGAGGAGAGGAGAGGAGAGGAGAGGAGAGGAGAGGAGAGGAGAGGAGAGGAGAGGAGAGGAGAGGAGAGGAGAGGAGAGGAGAGGAGAGGAGAGGAGAGGAGGTAAGAATTTACCAGTACAGTTATCTAACTCCAAAAAATGAGCTGGGGGGAAAACAATTAAAACCTCTTTTATGTCTGCTTTTCTTCTCTTGGCTCCAAGTTCTGTGCCAGATCAGAGGCTTCACATGAAGACATGCCTAACATATCCATTTGAGGGGACTATTGTTCCTCTACCAACCCATCATTCGCCAGACAGATCACTGTGTGGCACAAACAATATTAGTAAATCTGGTTGGAACCAATATCAGCCAAAAAAGAAGAAGAAATGCATGCCTGCATAGCTGTTGACAAGTAGAGAGCAGCATGTTGAAGAGGTTTTGGTGCATGTCACTACATTTGACATCTCATTCCATATTTCCCCACATAAAACAGCAATTATATATTGTATATCCCTAGGGAAAAAGTCATTAAAGTGCAGTTTATAAGACCAGACACAATACGACATTACACATGTTCTTGGGTTCTGTTTGCCTGAGAAGTCCTGCTATTGGCTCAAACTATTTGGATCCATCTGATCTGTGACCAATGAAAAGGTCCTTCTGATATAAAGCAGAGGGATGTGATCTAAAACTGTGGAATTAGGACACTTAAAAATCAACAAATGAGTCGTTATAAGGTTGTTGTTTTTTTGTTTTAGGGGGAAAAACTCATTAATTTATATTTCTAATTATTCATTAATATAAAGTATATAGTTCTGTGTAAGGAATTGCTAGGGAAGGAAATTTTCAGATCAATTATCAAATTTTATTTCATTCATCCCTCACTGACATGTTATTTGATTGACAGTTACTTAATTAACTAGTAATTAAATAGCAACTGTTCCCCATTTGCTACCTGTCAATAAATCAAAATATTGTGTCTGAGTAAGAAATTGTCAACTTAAACAAAAAGAATAAACTTTTTTGTTTGTGTTATTTATTTACTGTAGTAAAGAAATTAAATATCATTGTTTGTAGCTGACCGACTGATAGAAACAGATTTCCTGAGCAAATTCTTTTCCTCCAGCATTAAATCAAAGTCCATTTTCTGTTGGTCAACTATTATATGCTTATATTGCTTTGCAGGACAATACAGTGACTTTAAATCTTGCTTTCCAGTTCTGACAAGACTGCAACACAAATCAGAGACAATGCACCCGATAGGATCAGTCATTCTGCTCCTTAAGCTAAGCAACCTGCTCATCCGAAGGACAATATATCACCACTTGTCCTACTGGAATATTGCATGTCTGGACATCATTTCTAAGACAATCTACAGCTTACATATCTCTCTATCCTTCCGCTCCTTTTCAATTTATCTTTTTCAATATCCTGTATCCTGATGAGTCTGGGAACGAGGTGTTGACCTGACGTTTAAATCCCAGATGAAGTCATTTTAGTAAGACAGATAGAGGAGAGGGATATACAGTAGCTCAAAGGACAGACTAAACATGGTCACTTAGCTTACAGTCCAGTATGCCTATCTTTGTGTGTGTGTGTGTGTGTGTGTGTGTGTGTGTGTGTGTGTGTGTGTGTGTGTGTGTGTGTGTGTGTGTGTGTGTGTGTTCGTACCAGTGTTAACGGATCCTTTTGGTCACCAGAATGTACTACATGGAGAGTTATGGTCAGCTCAACTGGGTTTCCATTTCCCATTGCAACCAAATCCCTCCCAGAGGACCAAATCCTGTCAGATAAGAGTGGACAGCTATCGCTCAGTTTCATATGCACAGACATGCCAGCTCCACGGTGGGAGAGATTACACCGAAGCAGAGGCTGACAGCCCTATCTCTATGCTATGGGGATCTCTGTTGCAGCGTCTGGCTTATCAGACCTGCTCTGATGTCTATTCACCATTATATCAAAAATGACAATTGACAAGTGGAGATACGGAGAATTTGAAGTTATTTCTCACAAACAGAGGCCAATTTTAAATAAAGATTAAAACGTGGGATCAAACATGCAACTTAATTGACTATTAGAATGGAGCTTCAAAATATTTCAAATTTCAAATAGTGTAATCAGTTTTGAATTCAACTAAATTTCTAGATAAAAAGATATTCTAATTGTAACAGAACAGAAAATCAATTTAGATTTGTAAATACAAAACCCCCCAAACAAGGTATTTCTTAGTGCACTTAATGTTTTCTGAAGGCTGAGTAAAGCAGGTCCTTTTTAAGTTCTTAATTAAAGCCTCATATACCTCCTCATTAACTCTGAGGTTGTTGAAAATCATAAAAGGATATTTAGAGAAGAAGCTTTTTCCTCTGTATCGCATATTCATTAGTTTCAATTTAACAATGAGAATGACCTTAGAGCTACTGACCTATGGGCCTGTAAACATAAAGCAATTTGGAACATGCTCTTAAAATGAATAGCAAATTAGTAGTAAAAAGCCACATAAGGTAATGAGAACTGTCCAATGAGAACTGTCCAATGAATATTCAAGCTCTAACATAGCTCTTATTTACAAAGAACTCCGCATTACTTAGTGGATCTGAAAATGGAAAATTACAAGGAAATCTCAAATGACCCTCATGAAATACTAAGAAAAACAAGAAACAACTCTAAAAGGATTTTATGCCTCATCCTGTATGTTAGAGCAAACAGTAAATTACATCTGCAGCAAACTAAAACAACAACAACACTGACAAAAACAATTTCCACCAACAGTGTGGAAACAATCAGCTGCACTGGAATCAAAAGTCTTCTGGAATAACAGGCATGAATTAATTCCAATTCAAGACATTTATTACTATGCTAATAAATATTTGAGATTTTCTAAAAACTTATATGTGTGTCAAATTGAACTGGACATCCTGAAACATTATATACATTGGAGGAGTGCTAAACAAATTCTAATAAATTGCGCCACACAACCAAGACTGATATTGTTTTATTTTTTTTGCTGTCATTGTTGCTCGAGCCAGTGTTTTCTGTCTGCACAAGTGAATAATGCTGGGACTGTAACAGACAGTGACATCATTTTCAGAGAAGTTGCATTTGCCACTCTACCATTATCTTGAAATGGTAGAGTGGCTTTTCTTAAGAAATTACACCAGTTTGCAGAAGGTTTCAAGCAAAATTGTAGTTATTGTGTTACAGAACAATCAAAAGATGTATTAGTTGGGATAAAATGGTTGTCATGTAATCAGCCCCTCAGTTTGCTACACGTCTGAAGCCAAAAATAAGCACGGTTGCGATCATCACAGGGGTACGTTGCACAAAACAACAGGGGTCAAATAACCAGCAGGCTCTTGACAGTGCCAATATTTGTTCTCACAGCACAGAGCAGAGTGCTGTGTATCAAACACAAGTGCAGGAACAGTTGACCTCTTCATATCAGCTCATCAAAACATTTTAAAAACTCAATGACAATAATATCTTGTCATAGTTTATTTATCACCCTGCTGCTGTTTTTGTGGTGTTCTTTCTTCTTCTTTATTTTCCTCGCTGACAATGCTATTGGCCTGAGGAGTCTGTATCAACAGTTAGTCCCATTGGACAGGATTCAGAAATAGAGGGGGGGGGGGTTAGCGTCAGCGCCTGATGGCACAGATGATAGGATATTGATTTGTTTGCTCATTGTTGGAATGGCTCTATATAATGTGACTTAGAGTAACTTCCAACGTTCAAAGAAAGCTCCTTTCTCGAGAAGTCATGGACCGATGAACAGCCGTCACATCACATAGCCGGGCTCTGTTCCACATCTCAGACGATGTTATTAAAATCTTTTCTTTTACTCAGTTTGCACCAACAGAGCTTCTGTTCCACTGTGTTCTGCTGATTCAGAAGACATTAAAACAGACAGTTCTCATTTTTGTTGCGTTGCTGTTTCAAAGTACTGGCTGCCTAGATCAGCAGCAGCAGCATTCACAGGAGCCTGAGGGGATTTTACCAAAAACGCTAAATTCTACACATCCAAACTGATGACTGGGATAAATGGAAATTTTTTCTATCAATCATTATCTTTCTCTCCATTGTATGTATTCCATTTGCAGAGATAATGACATCTCGCTACCCACAAAAGTGCTGTAAAGTGGGTTTTATGGATGAAATCTCGGCCTGGTACAGGTACGACTGTATGCTCTGAAGTGACATCAAACCACTCAAAATGTAAAATGTAATTTTTCCTTCTCCTTGGATTTGTAATGTACAGAAGAGTGCCATAAAGTGCACTATGCTTCACAGAAAACTAAGCTTTTACGTAATGAATGTGTAAAGGCTGAAATAATAGAAAAAAAATTCTATAAAAAAACTGCAAAAGGTTAAATTGATGCTAATTAATGGACGCAAAATCTTATCACTTTGAAAACGATGAAACGTGTGATCAAAGACATGCAATGCCCTTTAGATATTCTCTCATTACAACCAATTACATAACTCGTTCAGGTACTCCTTTGTGATTCATTTGATTACCTGGAGTTGATGATCAGATAGTTATATCCAGCACGAGCTATTGGAGGGTGCTGATGGGTAACAGAAAATTAAGAAGCTCTTGCAGCAGGGAACTGCTGCTAAGAGAACAAGGAAACAATTTCTTGCATCTCAAGTTTTCTGAGAAACATCCAATCACAACCTATTAGCCACTGGGGAACTCTTCCCTTCCAGCGGATGTTGGTTAATCACAGTGGAGCCAGCGGGATGAAGCAGAATGACCTCCACAGGGTGTAGGGCACTCCTTTATTCAGCAGGGAGACATGAGCGCAAAGTGATCGGCATCTCCAGTGGTTTAGGACATCACTCAAGGGCAGAAACACATCACTTAGGTTAACATGCTTCTGTTTAGGGAGAATCTGCTCAGCAGGATCCCTAAAGCTCAGCATGCTGCATGTAGAACCTGATGTTTGTATCTGTGGGGAAAAGGTCTGCAACAAAGATGGCAGAAATGTTGTCCATGGTCACATTTGAAATATTCATGTAATATTCGTCTCACTCCCTCTATAATTTTTTTTTCGATCACAAGTGTTTTATCCGCTGTTGTGTGTGTGTGTGTGTGTGTAGTACAATATGTACAACAGTCATATGTAACTGCATTTGTTGTATAAGGTTTTAAAATCTGTGTATTGTTATGACACGGACAAAGCAGAGATAAATAGAGCTTTGGTTTAATTTAATGCAAGATACAACAATGTTCACATTCTGTTCCTGATCAATTAAATTAATCAATAAAAATGAACAAATAAAATTACCTATTTTGGAACATTCCAGCAAAAACAGTGGGAAGTAGTCACATCTATCCATCCATCCATCCATCCATCCATCCATCCATCCATCCATCCATCCATCCATCCATCCATCCATCTTCTACTGGACCTATCCCAGCAGAATACGGGTGAGAGGTGACGCTCAGGTTGCGCCGCCAGTGCATCATGGGTAAGTCCGTCAATACACCTAAGGACAGGTTTATTAAAGAAATGCATTAAGGCCCCATTCCAATTGTCACACAGTAGCAGAGCCTTTTGTAGGTTTACCTGTGATTTCATATCAAAAGTCTGCAAAATTTGGTCAAAGTTTGTACAGCCACTGTCTGCATGTGTATTTAGAAATAAACAAACATCATCTTCAAGACCATTCAATTAGATAATGAACAAAATAGAAACCAAAATCAGTTACTTGTTGACAAGTAAGTGAACATTTTCTACACAGCATACATGGTTGCAAAGAAACCATCTCTACTGGTGTTGTAGTCACCTTAAAAAGTGCACACTTCCTTCTTCAGGGCCAAGTCTTCACCTCCACTAAAGGTCATGGGTGGCCATGATGGATGGCTACTGCTGTGGATTTAATTTAAAATAAAGAGCAATAAACACAGGACCATGCTAGTGGCAGGGGGGATGATAAAGGATCCATTAGTTAAGCAAAGGTCGCAGGCCGCTCCCATGACAGTGACTGTCACCATGACATCACGTTATGGGACAGGGGGGCAAAGAGGGTCACAGGGCAACATTGGCCCCATAGAGGTTCATCTGAGTCACAGCTGTCTTGTTTACCAGATTTGTCAGTGAAGTTCAACCACGTACCTACTGGTTTATATAAGAGACAAGGAATCTCTGGGTTCTCATGAATGTCAGGCAACGCTGATGTTCAGATGTGCTTTAAATGTCAGTTCATTGGTATGCATACACGGAGGATTAGGAGGGAAGTACTACTCTTCCCTTTTTCAGAATAACTGAAAATGAACATGACCCTCATTATTTTAAGCACTGAATTCACAAGAATATACAGCACGAGTCTTAAATGAATCTGTACCAAAGGCTGCAGATATTCAGTGGTCACAGTTCACAATCCATGTCAAAGCAAACATTTTGGAAATACTGATGCACTAACCTGTTTCGCACATGGGTAATTTTCTGCCTTCAAATGCTCCCCACTAATGGCATTTAATAGTTTCCGTGGGCCAGAATTGTGACAAAATGATGTATTTGTCCAACGAGCCCAGCTAATGACTGCCATCAAATGTAATTTCAGATTTCAGCTGCGGTTATCTCAGTGAAGCCCAATTTATTTGGTGTCACCTTTTAACTACAGAGTTTGGCATAGACACATAGCCAGTGAAAACACGAGTGAAGGCGATCGTCTATTAGCAGCACTGATTGGCTGGTGATGTTGTTTCCAGTTTACAATACAAGGCGTAATGGTGCTATTTGCAGGAGACAGTGACACGTAGAGGAGCTGAGAGAGTCTTTACACAAAGTGACACGTAAAATGAGAATTTAGGTTTGTTTAATCGTTTAGCAGCGATTGAGGTTTTCTGTAATGTTGTCTTTAAATAGTGAGCTGTGAATTAAGTGGTCTCAGGTAGACATCCTCATTATCTTTATTAGTGTAATTATATTATATCAACATTTAAACCAGCTTAATAAAACTTTAACTGTCAAGACGACAATTTCCTCAACAAGTGCTACGAGTAATTTTTAAGTGTCTTTTTCAGACAGCTTTTAGTTTTCATCATAAAAAATCAAAACATAAAACAACCCAAAACATTAACATCAAGCTCAAATTATGCTTCATTTTATCAATTTGGATCTCATGATGATACTGTCTCTGCTTTTTGCAAATATCATCCGAGAAAACAGACATGCTTCAGTTTCCCGAGCCAGGGCACATTAATTTAGTTCTTTTCCATTTGACTTTTACTTATCAGATGACTTTTTAAAAGCACTTGCACACTCAGAACCTTTATCAGCATTGCATTCATTTGAAAGTATAATCATTATAGGCACTTCAGGATTTGTTAGCTAAAAGACTTCGTGCACATGGTAATTATTGGTAATTAAAAACCAGGCTGTCTTCAATGGGAGCCACGGCACCAGTGCATCAAATACAACATCAAACTGAAACATAATACTTTATTTCAAGAAGTCAGCAGAGATCCTAAGACATTAAGACTAAAGAACACACTCTGCTCCATATCTGAACATGAGCCAACTGTTGATTCTAAGCTAGAAATGTGAAGAGTGTAGATATAAAACACAAAGCCCTGGGGTATTGTTTAAGAATGAAGCCTAGATATCAAACTTTTAACTTATAATGAATTATCTTCCCCGCGATGAGCTTGCGTCTTATCTGGGGTGTAATCCACCCTTTTGTCTGTACATGGCTGGAACAGGCTGCAGCAGCCCCACGACCCACAAGGTGGATAAGTGGCTGAAGGCAAGATGATTGTAATTGTCTTGACAACAAGAAAATGGATGGATGGATGGATGGATGGATGGATGGATGGATGGATGGATGGATGGATGGATGGATGGATGGATGGATGGATGGATGGACGGTCGGATGAACTGACGGACGAATGGACGGATGGGTTATCTGAAGAGTGAGGAGCTGGGGAACAACCTTTTCTTACCACAGATGGACAGGATGTGGGATAATTGAAAGATTTAATCACAGGGTTTTTTTTATTTAGCTTTTGTTCAATGTTTTTCATATTCAATTATGTTCAAAATAGTCTATTAAGCCCCGTTCCTATTCTGGACAACCTCCCAAAAGACCTGCCTGCTGCAGCCCGATTGCCTGATGTCTGTGACACAGCTGCAGATTAAAATGTTTCTTACAGGAACAAAATTGTTGTCTGATAGACTAACGCTGGATCTCATCGTACACATATGCCTTTTTTATTATCATATTAGAAAACAAAATTATCTGCCAAGTGAATAAAACATTAAGAAAAAACCATGCAAAGTGGCTGACCTGGTGGGTCAATATCTCAAGACTCAATAGAGTCTTGAGATATTGAACTCAATAGACCTCTGCTCTGCAAAGAAAAAGAAAAGAGAAAAGAAAAAGAGCAGGCAGCTAATAAATCATAGAATCATTAGTATTAGTGTTGCAGACTGTCACAAATGTGACCTAATAATAACAATAACCACATACTTGTAAATGGAATATAACAGGATAGGACAAGAATGCAAACTGGTTGAAGCACAGTAATCCTTATTATAACATACGGTGATCTATGCGGTCCTTCTGTTTTGTGATGTGGACGTGCAGCGTAGCTGAGATTAGATGCTGAGCCTAAAATGTCACTCAGCATATGGTGGGATGAAGTGAGATGTTGAAGGAGAATCTTGGTTTATACAAAATCCTCCTTTAAAGTTTGATAAGATTTTGGATTTCTGTGTTAAATTTATTCAGATTTTGCAGCTGCTCATTATAGCATTAGCAGAATCCAAATTAGTATAGAGACAAATGTCATCTTTCCTCAAATCCTTGGTGCTTATATGTGAAGAGACGAGGCTCTAAACACATTGTCTAATAAGAGGTAATTTGAAACTACTGCTATGAAATGATAACTTTGCTTTGCATTAATAGTAGAAATAGCGAAATCAAGCTATCTGCACAAACTTAATCACCCACAATTAATCAAAAGACAAGTGTGAAAATATTAAGCTTACATTTTACTGTTTATATCTGCAAGAACATTTCCAGACTGATATCTTCCTCATGGTTTATGCTAAGTTTGTGAAGGCTCAGAAAGTAGTTTTAGAGACAGTATTGCAATTAGTAGAGGCAGGAAATAAATACAGTGGGCAAGTTGTGACTGCTTTCAGAGAACATACTGATTTCCAGTGACACAATTCTTGTAGGGACTTGAAGTTATTTTTTTTCTATTAATTGTTTCATGACAATAATTTAACAAAATAGTAAAAATGCATATTACTGTTATTAACAGGTGAGGTATTGAACCTACACTCCAAGACACTTTACTTAATGCTAGAAAACAGAAATGAGCAGAAATGGTGCAAATTATTACAATAGAAATTAAGTATTTTAATGTTCCTTAATGAATACATTTTGCATCAAAGTTTCCACCCAACTTTCAGTATACAAATATGAAAAAGGCATGTTGTTCCATCAGAATGTGTGATATTTCAGAAAACGCTGGACAACAATATCACACATTTTCTGTCCTGGATTGAACTCTGATGCAGGCATCAGGAGAGAATGACACGCGTTCCCAACACCTCTCCTGTTCCATTAAATTCCTTTTCCATCGCTCCACTGTCAGTCAGCAGGGTGTAGATATCAGACTCTGCTCTATAGACTCTATACTCACAAGTCTTTGCACCATTAAACTGTCAAATAGGATTTACACAATAAGGGTGGAGAGAGGAGCTGAGAAATGATTTCCTGCTCATGAAAGGGACAAAGAGTGAAGAAAAGGATTGACGTCGAGGAAAAAATGTGAAGAGAAATACTCAAGAACAGATAACTGGCATTTGACGCCTCAAATGCCAGGACAGTCTTATGTAATTCCGTCTTCCACCATATTAGTGTGTGTTTTTCTTTTCATTAATGCATTTAACATAAAAAGTGTTGATTCTCATCAAATTTTCACTGAATTATCAACCAGGAGGTAAATATCATTGACCCCTTGAAAGATGACCAAGAGAGATATTGGACAAACAGAGATCATTGTCAAACTTTTTTAGCAGAAAATGTTCAAAGATCACACAATCTGAAGATTTAGTCATAAATCACCAGGACACACATCAACACCTGATGGACTGAAAGAGGCCAAGGTTGTGTGTTTTATATTGATGGCTCTATCAGGAGACTCTCATGAGGCATCATCCTGACCCCCATATAAACTGACAGCTGTCACCTATCATTGTAGCATCTGCTGCACCTTCACAGAACAGGATGTATTGTACTCCTTCAACTCCTGACAAATGAAGGGTCATCGGCTTGAAGGATACCCCTCAAACCCAAATCTGCTCAGAGGAGGTGAATCATTCGGGCTCTGAAAAGACAGATAGTAATGAATCACGTTTTTCACACATTATGTATGATTTTGTATTGGAACCTGTCCTGAGTCAAAGCATTGTAATGCTGAGGATTTCAGTTTTGCATTTCAATTTTATGCAGTGACATTGAGTAAGATATTGAAAATGTCAGCTCTATGACGACAATTTTACAATAATATAGAAATGTACTGGTTTTTAGAAATGTACTGCCTCTTAGAAATGCAATATTTACAAGAAAAAGTAAATAAAAATATGACTGCACTGTGCAGTTAGTCACACCTAAGATTTGTTTTTGCTCTTGAAATTGAAAAATGTTTTAGAGTTAGCAAGCATTACATCTGAAACTGGATAGCCTAGCTTCTCACAAAATTAAAAAGAAATTATTCCAACAGCACCTCTAAAACATGTGATATGCATCGGATTCTTGAAGATAAAGAATAATACATGTATTTCCCCACATGTCTAATTATTCCTTTAATTTCTCAATTAAAGTTTTTTTTCTCCTAATGTATAATGTTATGGAAAATTACTCTTTATATGACTAACTAGCAGTTTTAAATGTTGCAACTACACTTGATTTCTATTGTTACTCATTTGTACATCTCTCCCACCCACTGCTGCTCTTAGCTTAAAATATTATTTGCAACACTTCTGAATGTGATTGAATTTTGAATTTGCAACAACTCATGGCATTCTACTCCCTCATTGCCCTCCCCCCATCCACCCCTAGCTTCTGCTGTGCTTTAGCAGATATTAAATTACCTAATAAATGCCACCACATTCTACAGAGCCTGAAATAGGACAAATCAAACAGGAACACCTTAAGGCTTTGGAGGAATCATGTATTACTGTGCAACGTCAGCTTATCGAAAGGATCGGGAGGAATAGGCGGATTTAGGAAGATCAATCACTGAAGCAGTACATCCTTGCATGTAAGGAATTATGGACTTCTAAAATTGTTATTCATGGAAAATACAATCTAACAAAGTAGGCATTTCCTATCCATGACAGGCTTGCATAAGGTGGAGAGAAAGAACATGTGCTGCTTTATTGACAGCCCAGGGGAACATGATTCTCTTCAATGAATATCATTTGGCATATACCCACCCCATGCCCTCAATAATTTACAGTATTGATTTGAAACAAACTCATACACTGTGAAGCGGATAGAGGAGTACAGTGCTTTCATTTAATGCTTTGTTGAACTGTGGCTCCTGATTTGATGAACAACATCCCACAACTGAGTTTGAGTTGAACCTGCAGGAGAAGTGACACATGCAAAATTGTGATACGAAAAAACATTCGCCACCAAGACTTCACGTGCGACACCCCGATTCAACTGAAACAACAAAACAAAGTGCATCAAGAGCCAAATAAAGATATATCAAAAGAAATCACTCAATCCACTTTAATCCGTCTTTTTAAAAACCCTTGAAGTTATTAATGATATTTTTCCTTGTCGGTGGCATTCCCGATCAATTACAGATTGTATCCAGGTGATTTGATTTGATTTTGTTTTGCGGCAGAGCGATTTTGGGGGGCACAGCATTAATCAAGGAATTACACGGCATGAAACACAGAGGAGGTCTCTTGTCATTGTTAGAGGCTAATCAATCAGACTCTGCAGTATGCAGACTCCGGGTGCTTTTATTCTCCTTACATCTATGCATGCATGCATACACAGGAGGCTAAAGAATGTTTGGGTCATTTCAAAGAAAATATAAAACTTGTTTCAAATTAGACAAGACAATGTCAGGGATAAAATTAATTTCTTAGGACTCTGTGTCATTTATTGTATGAGTTATAGACCAAACTGTGTCCTCCAACCCTCCGGGCTCCTCACAATAAAAAGCCAGCATTATGGGGAATACCAAACATGTTATATCCTTTCTTCAGTTCACCAATGAATTAAACTCATCCGTCTCAATTTGATCGGTTTCATTCTTCTTTTACCAGGAAGACTGATGCTGCTTCTCTCCAGGTGAGAGTCATATTCCACCACCCACATGTGTTAGCTGTGTCTGTACAATACTGTAGGTCTCTCTGTGTGTGTGTGGTTCTGTATGCTACAGAGCCAAAATATTAAAGCTATTTCCCCGGTCTAACCTTTGTGTGTTCAGACTTGTGTCTGAGACTACAGTACTAATAAATTCACTCTTGGAGCTTTTCCAAGATTCTTTTCTAGCAAGTGAAACAATTAGCACAATGCTCTCAGGCTATTTCACCGCACAACTTGTCTGATCCCACTGTTAATATAGGCCAAAAGCAAATGAGAGTGAAACAAGGTCATGAAAGGGCATGTTCTTTCAGAAACTGCACTTTTTTGTGTCGTATAGATGTGCAGAATGTTAAATCATGGATATATACCACCAGAGATCCAGGAGCAATCTTTCCCTCTGAGATTTGGGTCCATTCACACCTCTGAATGACACTCACTTCATGCAGACTGGGACGAGGAGCATAAACGATTAAATCCTTGCTCTCTCCTCTCCACTTCATGAAACACTGCACTTGCTTCTTTAGAAAACCCCAGTGACAGTCAGAAGCATTCAGCACCACCAAAGCCATCTATGAATAAGCATCAAATTGAGAGCGATAACAGTTAGCTAATAACCCAAAGTGATCCTTTTTTAATTTGACTGAATTGCATGGAGTCCCTCTTATCAGCAGTGTCACATGTTCTGTGTGATGCCTCTCCAACAACAGGCTCCCAGCAGGGAGGAAAGGGATTATAGAGGGATTCTTCTAACATCTCTGGAAGCCACACTGCACAGCCAGCTGTCTCCATTCTACTGGCAGAAACCAGTACCCGTTCTGAGCCAGACCTCTGACTGAGACTAGCTGAGGCTACCATGACAGCTGCTTAGTAATTACTCTATTAAAATGGAGATCCAGGTACAAGTAAAAAAGTAATAGTAAGATCAACCATGTCCATGTCCCTGGACAATGTCAAAATGGATTTGGATTTGGATTTGAAATAATTTCATATTCCAGCTAGGAGATATGCATTTAACTATTTCATAATTTTATAATTTTCTTTATAAAGGCATATACAGTAGAGGCTCTGGTCCGGTTTATGCCACAATGAAAATTCTGCTGAAATTAATTTGTTTTGTCTTGCTTTTATGAAACACTTCGTATTTTCCAAAGTGATTCCCATATTCACAGGCCTGAAAAGTGAAAATTGAAAACAATGAATAATATTCTAAGGACGCTCCAGCCCCCTGGGATAAACAGTTACAGAAAATCAGAGTACTTTATTGATCCCCGAGGGCATAAAAAAGTAGTAAAAAAATAAAACAGGTAGTGTGCACAGGGTGCATGCACACTATGTTTTGCATGAATGAATGAATGAATGAATGAATGAATGTCAAAATGGATTTGAATGGTGGGATAACTTTTCAAAATCAACACCACAAAAGAGGATCACAATGGCAGATCAGTAAATCTACACAAGAGGAGCACTGATAAACTTAATACAAAAGGTAAACAGCCTTTTAAGCTTCTGGAACATCATTCCAATAATGAGGAGAACACTACTAACATGAGTTGGATGAGGTTTTGTTAATTTTTGATTGATTTTTTGTTTGATTTTGTCAACTAACAGTTTATCAATTTTAAGAATTGTGAAGTTCTACCTAAATAGTGCCTGGTGTCTAGGAATACAGAAGCATTACGTGTTTTAGCATAATCTGGATAAGGCAACATCATCATGGTGATGTATGATGATCTTCTCGGAGTGGCATGCAGAGTATTGTGCTTCTTTCAGAGGCCTGAATGCTGACAGACGGTGTTGATTCATCTTGAATGAATGCTGGTTGCAGGTTTTTAATGACAGCAATTGACCTCAGCATCCAGACTGATTGTACTGATAAATGGGTGACTGTCCAAACATTATAGATTTCTTGAAGAACGGTTATACTATTTGTAGTTATATACTATTTTTAGTCATATCTAAGTCAGAAATTGGTTGTTCATACAGAAAATTGAAAAAATACGATGGAGAAATGTTCTCATCACAGTCTGTGGGCACAACTTATTGTCCTCTCCATGACTGTTTCATCTACAAACAGAATAAAACTCACACATCTGCAATTTACAATGATTAAACCATAAAAAAAACAGCAAAGAAGAGAACATTTGGTAGATTTGCTTTATAAATGAGAATAAATTAATATGCTATTGACAATATTATTGAAATTATTGAACCAACTAATTTTTTTCAGTGCTGTTTTGTTTTATATCATATTAGGCAGTTTTGCATTGATTGTACAACAAAGGGTAGTACACAAAAAAAGTCCCATCAACCTCCAACATGACATCATTAAATCCAGAAGGGGAGACCATCCGTTTACTTGAGGGATTGCCGCCTGTCTGCGCATCAGTTATAAAGACATCAGTCGCACTGGTATAGCAGTGTTGAATCACTGGCTGTATCAACCGCCTGGAACGACAAAATTAAGCTCCTAAATTTCCCTAACACTCTCTGATGAGCGATGAATTCATCTGGCTCACAGGCACGCTCATCCTTTACCAAAGACATGTTCATTGTCCTGAGATGGTTCTCTGTCTGACGCCAAGACGGATCGATGTTGCTCTGAGCTCGAATCGAGAGAGGAGCCTCACACATCTGAAATTGTTCAGTAGATCAGAGCATCTTTATGTTCATTTATTTTAACAGATATTAAGAGCAAATATGTGGCCACTACGTGTGTGTGAGTGTGTGTGTGTGTGTGTGTGTGTGTGTGTGTGTGTATTCTGAATTAATTCCATCGCTTTTAATGCTGCAGCTGCTCACATTCCTGAGGACACTACACCAGGTGTGGGTCTCATTAATGAAGAGTCTATTAAAGTGGGAATTGGACAGAACACGTATTAAGTACTGTAAGTCAAACAAACAAATGAGCATTTCCACCTAAATTTTCTCAACCGTCATAAAATGTAGGTGTTTCTATGGAGAAAAGATGGACCATACAGATCTGTGGCGATGGCCGTGGGTTAGAAGTGGAACTAAATAATTGTAAATTACTCAGGTTAATTTCTTCAGCCCTAATCTTCCCATGCTTCAGTTGGCAGTTGAGTGAGGAGCAAAACAGATCTCTAATGATGAACATTTAACACTGACCTGCACAGACATACCAGCCATTCCGTTTGACTTCAGAACACAGGAAGAAAAATTCACATTCCAGATCACAGCAATCAATACTCCCATTAAGTCCAAATCAATTGACCATTAACAAGCTGTTTCTCAGAAAATTGCGGCTGAAGATTGTCTCTGACCAGATATGTAGAGGAAACCACTGTAAAACTATCAAGTCAATTATCAGAGGCACAAATCAGCAGCGTAGCCTGACATATGCTTTAAGAAGATCATTGTGGCGTACCTTTTCAATTATGCTCATCACATCGATTTTCTCTCTTTCTCTTACAAACATGTCAGTCTTGACTGAATATTTAATGATGCTGAGAAAAGGTTTGAAACAGGACAGGATAGATGCCATGGTAAAATTATGACAAATCATCATCAAAACTGTGACTTTATTTGATAACTTTAATTTGATATTTGCAGCTTATCTGTTCATTCTTGTTCATTCTGTTCAATGTTTGTGCAATTTTAATTTGCTTTTGGATGGGAGCAGGGGGTGGAGATCAGAAAAAGGGGAAGGCGCTGCATGTAGGGGAGTGAAAGCATTTACAGAGAGCAATTTCTTTTGTGTGTGTGTGTGTGTGTGTGTGTGTGTGTGTGTGTGTGTGTGTGTGTGTGTGTGTGTGTGTGTGTGTGTGTGTGTGTGTGTGTGTGTGTGTCTTGGGGGGTCTTTCATCAGTCTTTTGCATTATTGTTAATAGTTAATAATTCAACAAGAAGGCATCATTCATTTGCTGCATAATGCGTACAGCACCACATGCAGAGGACAGCAGCGTTGTCTCTATCTAGCAGCAATTTATTAACGTGTACATTGTATGAATACGTTAGAAGTTCCATCAAGAAATTGGAATGAAGTTCATCCAATTTAAAATTAATATATTATGACATGTATAATAGCAATGATTTGATTTAGAACATAAGTCCCACCCAATACCATAATTTTGCTGTCAAAACTGGCTGTGGGAGGATGCTCTCTCTGTATGGCAACTACGCATGAACAAGAAAGCTTATGCCATTCACACTGCACCTCTAATCTCCATATAGATGTGAGGCGCACAAAGTGAGCACAGCGATTTTATCCACGGATGCACTCTTCCACTGTCTGGGCTCCAGAGGTGTGGGTGCAGAGATAAACGAGGTGGAAGAGGGATTAAAATGTCGCCAACATTCAGGCTGTTTAATTGAAACCTCCCCTGGGACACCACGGAGGGGACAAGAGGGCAGGAAAGCTGTCTAGGGAGCTACAGCTGGTGATCCTCGTGGGTGAATCCAATCCCTCACTGCCTCTCAATAGGAGATGATGAATTGTGTGACATCAGTACCCTGCAGGGAAGCAGGGGTGTGACACAGTCCGATGAAAAAATGAGAGCTGTGTAGGATTTGTGACAGAGATGGAGCGCTGGGGGTGGGGTCCTGCCCTGATCAATAATTAATCAAAACATTAAAAGTATTTTCTTTTATGTGACAAGCCAATTTGAAGCCTCCATCTTACAAAGAAGGCAGAAAAAAAGTTTTGGGAAAGTTTTACACATCTAGCTTTAAAGGCATATTTTCACACCCAACTAGTTAGGAAATTTATAACAAAGGACCATTCCAACAAATCTACAGATAAAAATATAAACTAGTCTTTAGTCTGTGAGGACATTAGAAACACTTTTAATGTAAAGGCAATCCTAAATTATGTGCCTAACACTTTGTATAAAGAGATCTTAAAAATAGTACTTTTTGGAGATTATCAATTCTATTATTTTAAAAAAATATTATATAGAATTCAAAGGATGCATTTAATTTGTGTTTTAAGCTGTATCATTTTCTGATTTATTGTACTGCCCATCCCTCCAAAACACTACAGCTGATCATGTGACAATGCTGAGTGATGGTTTTTGGCAAATCAATGAGATGTGAACAAGTGCTGTGATAATGTTGTTAGCAGCATCATTTTCTCTCTTTCTTGGTTGAGTTGGTGATTGATAGAGGACAAGAACTGGAAGCGTTAGACATAAACTTGCTGTGCAGTGTGTGTGTCCTTGAAGGCATGCCTCAAGAAAGCACAAGAATGATGATGGAATGGTGACAATAGCAGATAAGTTTTAAACGGCTCCTTCAAATGAGTCGATTACAAGGCAACTTTTGCATTGTTTTGTGCCAGGATGTGAAAGTCAGGTATCATCACAGAGTTATTCCTGTGAAATTAAATGCATCTGGTTTGACCCAATGACAAACCAGCAGAAGAATCATGAAAAGCCTGGAATAAATGTTTCACAGAACCACATACAATAAATGCTGATAAACTGGCTCCATCACTGCTCAAATGGTTGAAGTGATTCTGAGAACAGTTGTTAGAAGAATGGTTTATATCTCCACACAAAAATCCACACAGGTATGGCTTCTTGTGATATTTTTATGTTCCTTGAAGCGCCTTTTTTTAAAAAAAGAAAAATCTTCAATTGACTTAAACCCACACAGAATACTGTTGTATTATTATTTCTACATGGTTAACGTGATTATGCAGGCACTAAACTCCTGTCACTCTTACTTCACACCAAACTTGCTTGTGCACACGCTCGTTTGGGTTTTTAATTAGCTGACTGAGAATATTAATTAGATTAGAAAATACTATTTCTTTTTGTTAAACAGATTAGAGATGCTTACTCGATTCTCAATTAGCTGCTGCATGCACTTTGTTTGAGCGAAGCGCTGTTTGTTCCAAACCTAATACTCAGTATGCAAATTGTGTCGAACACAGCAGCCTGGTGTGATTTAAAAAGACAAAAAAGACAACATATGAACCAGGTTGGGTTTGGTTGTTTTGATCAGCAGAAAAACAAAGCATGGTGGTCATTTTGAAAGAGAAAGTTAAGGTAGTGTCAGGAAATCAGGGCTTGTTCGCCACAGGGACATCTCTGAGCCATCATAACAAAAATTCCAGGGCTTGTAGTGAGGTGTGACGGGTGATGCTGTCAACCATCAAACAATCTACTCCTGAAATTGCTTCATGAAATAATTTCTTTACATTTGCATGTAGAATTTATTTTGCCTTGCGGCAGAATATCACCGTTATACAGCAGCACATCTGTCAATCTATCATTTTTAATTGAATTAGGTTCATGTACAATGAGATCGATAGTTCCCAAAGGTGAGGTTGGTCTCTGCAGACACAGCGTTATGGATGCCTCCAGAGCACAGACACATAAAATCATACAACACAGATACATTAGTAAAGAATACATTGGGCATAATTTTGATTTGTGAGCTATGAAATCCGGCACCACTAAGTTAGATCATTATCTGTATTACTGGCAATATGAGATACATTACATAGTAAGGGATCATTAAAAAGATGCAAGGTATGCAGTGGGATCTTCACTTCTGTTCTTTACCATCTGGTGGCAGTCTTCCAGCTCTTAAGGACCCTGTGTGAGTGCGCTACACTAAAAGTCCAGTAATAGAACCAAAAGCTGCTGCACCTCCTGAACAAAAGCTTTTGAGATGGGGATCACATTCAGATATCCTCGCAGCAACATTTCCACAACCTCATGAAGCATCTATGGACAGTAGAGGTCCTATTTACACCACATCTTCTGTGTTCTCCGGGATTCCAAAGTCTTGTTTTACCCATACATGGAACCAGCTCAGAAATGCCTCGTCTGATGCTTCGTGATTAGTGAGACACATCATGTAATGATTTCACCACTGATGGAGACCAACTCAAAAACAACATTCCCACAGTTTATTAAGCATAAAGGATAAGTGGATTTATTGTTGTCAGATTGTACCATACATGGTTCCCTGTTGACCATTGGGCCATTCATAGATATCGTTTTTTATTAATTGTCAATAGATGATAGATAGAAACATCTTTAGTCAGAAACAATGAAATGAATAAATTCATACAGGTTGCATAATTCTACAATGAAACAAACCTTTTTTTAACCTCATTACAAAGTGTCCCTATTGCTGAGAAAACATGCTGACTGCGGTGTTAATGCGGCCATGATGGTGGCCATCCTTTGTTTGACATGAATTTGTGCCATGAGCTAAAATGAGCTAATGGTTTCCACTGCATCTGATTCTAGCTGAGCCCTTTTTCTCTGTGACTGGCGGCGACCCCTTCTCTCGCCACACCCACTGTGTTGGCTGTCAGCAGCCCCTCCTCAGCCCTAATGAGGCCTCTCCTGGGGCAAGACTTTACCCCCGCCAGGGGTAAAGAGGCCATCATGTTGCTCATCTAAAGACGACACATAGCCATGACTTCCCCCTAATTGTATGCCTGTGTAGGCTCATTTGTTTTTTAGTCATTAAAATTCACCCCTATATTTTCCCCTCCCCACTGATGGACTGGCTGTTAGCAATTTGGGGGGGGTTTCGAGGACCCTTTGAGGACTCTCTGATGAATGGAAACACCCAACAGGCACACAAACAAAAGGAGACTTGCAACGTACAATGCAAATATTAAACACATTACACACTCACACACACACACACACACACACACACACACACACACACACACACACACACACACACACACACACACACACACACATACACACACACACACACACACACACACACACACACACACACACACACACAAACATTAGTGAAACCCCTTGGGAGTGTTTGTGTCTGTGGTGAATTTCAAAGTAGCGAACATCAAACCAGAGCGACGGCGACCTGTAGGAGAGCAGACCTTTCTCTGCCACATTAAATATTGATGTTGTGAAGCTATGCAGATTGTTTATTGACCGGCTTCAGAGTAGAAAAAAAGCAGAGGAAGAAAAAAAAAAAAACACACCTTTCTGGTCAACTACAAATACTTGAGTAATTTATGGAATTCTGAATTCTGTTTCGATGAGCTTCCTCCTCAGGAGAGCTGAGCTGTGATTCCAGAAACAAACAAGCTGTTGAGACTGTAATGAGTAAAAAAAAGCCTTCTGGTTTAAGTGCTTCTCTGGAGTGATGCTTCAGTTCACACAGAATGGATCCCATGATTGTAGACGCCATCACCCTGTAATACCTCAATCACACACAATTACGGCTGATTCATTGTAAACGTGGCCCTCCCTTCCTTCGCTTGACTTGGCTGTGACATTTGCCAGGTGGTGTTTGGCTTCACCATGCTTGGGTTATTATTAGCCTGATGCCTGAAGCATCCTGTGTATCCCACGGGCAACAAGTAAGCTATAGGTGCAGCTCTTGAAATGATTAAAATATTTGTTTCTTCCCTTTGAATTGCATTCAAATCTCAATGTTATGGAAAAAAGGTCTGTTACTAAAGACCCACAGAGCACATTTTAACAATAGATACTCAAGTAAAACATCAAAAATTAGCATTCCAGACAAAGGGATGGGAGATTTTTTCTTGATTATTCTGGTCCATTCAATGTCATTACACAAAGTTCACCCTGTTGTTGTGGGTAATCCAAAGCCCGAAACTCAGATATTCATATTACAGCATAGAGGCTAAAGTGGATGATTATCAAAAAAAGGAGAAGTTGGAATTAAACAATTTTGATAAAGTAATTGAATCTAATAAAGTCATTTTCCATGGTTCTAGGAATTTTTTTCCCCATCTTTAAAGAGTTATAATCTATTTCTGAAAAGAGACAACAGAGATGCAATTTATAATTTTCCAAAACATATTGATTAAAACTTAATATTTAAAACTGTATTTGCACAAAACCCTAACTACTTATGCTATTATTACTTCTTACTGTACATGTGAAAACAAGAGTGCAGATATTAAACATTAATCTCAAGAGAAACCGCACGCTGCCTTAATGTTTAAATTGGTGTATTTATGCATCATTATGCCTCTGTCTTTTGAAAAGGTTGGCCTACATCATTAACTTCATCCACTCAGGGCGGTAACGGATGTGTGGCTGAGCCACTCTTTCTTTCTTCAGTCCAATTGTCAGGGTTTATCTTTTCTAATAAATGGGTAATTAATTGTCTATTTGTTTGGATTGCACAACATTTGTAAAGCTTAATGGAGAGCAGTGGCAGAGGGACATGAATGATGCTCTAAGATACAGAAACAAGAAGCTGGAGAGAACTGCTGTGAAACAGAAGCGCCACTAACCTCACAGTAAACTGAGTACACAGCTGTTGAATAAATGGATCGATGTGTCGGAGTACGTGTGGGTCATCAGTGGGGCAGAAATATAACAATACATAATCTTTTTGAGGACGTAGGATCAATTAATTCAGGGGTCTTTACAACGTACAGACTGCATCATGTCCCACAGTTGATGAAGATATTACTTTTTTGTGTTTTTAAGCTAATTTCTTTTTCCGTATCAGACTCCAGGCAGTTAATGATGTCAGCTCTCTGAGACACACATTGTGCTGTCAGACAGCTCAGAGATGCACGATCATCCAGCCAGTGTTTAATCACGGGAGTGAGGCGCTATTGTTTTACAGTCCCAGTACATTCTGAGAGCACGGATGTGGAGGAGTGAAATGACTCACACAATGTAAATACATCAAGGAAGAGATGCATTTTAACAGTTTTCATCAAAAAATATATAAGACGTTCCTTTTTCTCACTTTCATGTTAATCACACCACCAATTTTACATGGAGACACTGTGGAATCTCAAATCTATAATTCAGCATGACTTCTACCTTCAATGAAAACTACACTGATTGATAAGTAGAAGAATAAAAATCTGAATCCTATTGGCAAACCCCATCCTGTCTTCATTGCCTGGCAGCGCTTGTGTTCCGTTGCCAGCTTAGCATAACAGACTTATGGTGTGTCCTGACCTTCTGTTCATCCAGCCAGCCCAGCATGGGTCCACTGCTGGGAACGTGTCCAAGCTAAGCATCGCCATGTGGATAATCCCTCTGCCAAGGATACCTACAAGTTTGGCACAGCAGAGGTAGCGCAACAGAGATGTAGCCTGGATACTAAATTCTCCGCAATGTTCAATCGTTGTTCCAGAGAGGTGCAACAATAGATAAATAGAGAGAGATAAAGAGGATGACAGTGATGCAGTGTTTTTGCCTAAGGAGAGACACCTGTTACTGTCTTAACAAGACAGAGAAAACAGAGATCAGAGAAGATGCTCAGGAGAATATGCTTTGTGTATGCAAAGCTGGATCCCTATTACTCATGCAGTTGTTCACAAATTCCCTCTCTACCTTTCATAAACACAGCAATTACAAAAAAAAGGACTAGAGCATGCTTGTATGAAACACACAAACCTACACACACCCATCACATGATGATCAGAAGTTTGGCCAAAAGTCCTTTTATGTGAATAAATCTTTGAAAACAGCAGATGGAACAATCTTCATGTTCCCTTCCATCCATTTCTTCGATGCAGGTGTTTTTATAGATGTATAGCATGAGCGAATAAATCATTTCTGGTGCTGTGCTCAAGCAAACAGATGTTAAATAGCATTAGTGTCAGCTCACCTTTGTTTCAGGTAAGACACTCCACGTGAAAAAATACAGATATCAGATGCACAGAGAGAACGTTTTTTACTTGTGCCTGTTTTCAGGGATTGTCAATGCATGGATGGATAGTGTGATGTCCATACCAACAGGAAATCAAATCAGACAAGAGAAGATGTTTGTGTGTGAGTGCATGGAGGTTTAGGGGATTATCCTGACAGCCTGATTGGCATGCAGGTGGAATACTGACTCTGAATGCAACAAAATTTTGCAGCTACCCTGACAAGCAGGTGCCACTCAATCATGTGAGCCCTATACACAACCTTTCCTCAAAGCACAGATGGTGCAGGATAGAATAACGATGCCACGGCTCCCAAACACACAAACGCATCACCTGCAGAATTTCATTTAGCAAAGGATATATAGCTAACATCCAGATTGGTAGAAAACAGAAAACAGCTCCAGCTAAGGTTGATAATGAGTCTACATAAAAACGTGAGTGTGTGATAGTGTGTTTTTGATGGTGTGTGTATGTGTGTGTGAGAGAGAGAGAGAGAGAGGGAGAGAGAGAGACTGTCTTATCAGTTCATGTGTACACGACAGGTTTCTCTGTAATACACTATGCACCAGCAACTAATTCCCATGCTGCTGGTGTGCCTTAAGGGGAGGTTTTTGGAGTGACGTCTCCCATTCCCACCCTGAAGTCACGTTGAATATAGTGACACTGACTGTGTCAAAGTGAGGCTCCACTGTCATACTCTACAAGGGGTGTCAAACTCAAAAACACAGTGAGACAGCATTTAAAATCTAGACAAAGTTGCAACCAACACTGGTACTTTTTGGAAAAACCAAACATGAATAGCATTACAGCAGCTTGGGTGCATTTCATACTGTAATCAAACATTTTACTCCTTGGTTATGACCACATTGGCTCTGCATACAAACAGATCACTTTATTTTTGAATGAATGATAAAATAAAAGCCTTTTTTTTTTACATTGTCAAACAAATACGGGACTTATTATTTTGCAATAGTAAAAAAAAATAATTTATGTCAAAAATGAATGAGAATGTGAGAACAGCTGATAAACGGCCGTAAACCAAGCATAAACTAATCTGAATTCCAGATTGGACCTATGCATATGTATTTGAATGTGGTATTACATGTTTCTATTATATTTTCTATGCAATAAAATGACCTTATGTGCTTGTAAGGATATTCTAGTGATTTTATGATCCCAATATTTGTGGCAGACGTAAAGTCAAGTAAAATAATGTAAACTTGATTTCATTTTTCCCTGTATTTTTTTGAAAACCGATGTATAGTTGAGAAGGACGCAACTCAAACCGAAGTAAGCTGAGGGTATACCTATACATTCAGCTAGAAACTACATCTACTGTAACAATCCAGCTGAATTTTTCATGTTTCAGAGATCTACAATCTATTTCTAAATCTTAGACCTTTAAACAATTTAACTGTTAACATCCCTCTCCTCTCTCTGTTCCTCTCTTTCAGTCGGTTCCTATCTGATCTGTCCCTCCACCGTAAAGTGACACCTGACCCCTGGTCCTGAAGGTTAACTAATGACTTTAAAAACTGACAGTGGAGAAATTGTGGTGGTAATTGCAATTTCAAAAACTAAACTGGATCAGCAAGGAAAGAGATTAAATACAGCAGCCCTCTGCAGTGTGAGTTACTCTTTCAATGAGAACGGAGGCTCCTCTTCGACCTGCATTCACCAAAGAGCCAGGATTGATTGAAGAGTCATCTTGGTCAAAGCTGCAGGCGATTCACTGTCTGCTCCATGGATCAGTATACCTCCAAAACAGTCAGAACATAACACTAAAATCAGCTTGAGTTTCACTCTACTCTACCCAGCATACATCTATAAATAACTGGGTAACATGGCAAGGCTTCACTTTATGTTTTAGTCTTGCAGAAGGAAAGCAAATAGTGCCGTGTGTAATTGGCATCATGTTCCTGGTCTGTGACATGCTGATGAAGAGGGATTTGGTTGAAATAACAAAATATTTTGCCACTTTTTAACAGTGCTTCTTAATTTTTTAATATTTCTAACAATATCTACATAATTTCAAACGAAATTTCTCTTTATGTGAAGGGATTCAGTGTCTTGTCACAGAGCTAATGCTCTAGTTTATGGTCCCTCCAGTATTTTCGGATCCTGAGGGGCTCGCAGTAACATGCTGACACCATTTTATCCATTTAGTTGAAAATGAGAGGAGAGTGCATTGCAGTTTTACGATCTTATCCCACTTGGCAAGATTTCTGTCGCTCCTGGTATGTCGAATGCCCAGGGCATGGAAAATAGAAAATACGCTCTTTGTGCTCTCCCCTCTCTCCTCCTCCTTTATCTGTGTTACAGATGCAAACACCTACCCACAAAAACATTTATTTTCTCACTAAAATATTTGTGTGGGTGTTTGTAACCCCTGAGTGCTTGTTTCAGCCCCTGAATTGCTGTACCTGCCATCTCCAAACCTCCCAGCTATGTTATTTACCATTTCGTGGTATCTTTGTGTCTCCTGGACTGAAAGTCATCTATGTACAGAATGAGTCAGCAGATCAGAGGTGTGTGTGTGTGTGTGTGTGTGTGTGTGTGTGTGTGTGTGTGTGTGTGTGTGTGTGTGTGTGTGTGTGTGTGTGTGTGTGTGTGTGTGTGTGTGTGTGCGTACGTGCGTTTGTGTGGGAGGGGGTCCTGATTGTGAACCATGAACTCTATGATGTCTGACCTGTTAAAAACGAGATGACAGTCAGTGAACGCGCCACTAAGGCTGCAGGTTTGCTGTCACAAACCAGTACAATCAAGCTTTTCCCCTCACAGCCCATTGATGACTTTTAAAGAAGTATTACTGGAAAATGACTCTACAATTAACCAACATAATGTAATTCCTACATGTCTGAGGTGCACACACAACACAACAGCCTTGTCTCTGGCATTGCACTCACGTATATTTCCATCCATGCATTCCCAATTTCAATGTTAGCTAACAGAATAAAATAAAATCACACACTATTTATTACCCTATGTAACCAAAAATCATTGAAGTAATGCCATTCAGGAACTGTATTTCAACAAATATGAGTTAAATGTACTGAAGTCTTTTCTTATCAAGGTTAGTTGCTACAAAAAAGATTTGCTACGAAACACAGTAAGACTTAAACAAACAAAACATATAAATAATTTATTAGGGTCTGATATTTTATCATAATTTAAACTGTCAAACATTTCAGATGAAATGATTCGTAAGCAATGATTTAACTGACAGAATACTAATTAGCGATTAAGTTAGTACCAAAACATTCCATCTCTCCAGTTTTTCAAATGTAAGGATTGTTTTTTTATATCTTCAGTTAGTTAAATAATTTCATTTATTTTCTAATATTTCTTGGGGAAAAGCAGAACACCGTTATGTTGCTTGTTCTCTCTGCTTGTTTTGTTCAGTGTAACCAGACAAAGGCAGTGTAGAGAAGAAAATCCCTGTACTTCCACTTACTACAGTATATGTACACTTCTGACACTAAAAGTCATATGAATAAATAAATTCAGGCACAAAAATTAATATGTTTAAGGAACAGCCTGTATGAACCTTGTGGTATGGAAGGTTTGTGTTTAGAGGCTGAAAATCATTATTGAGACACTTAAATTCAGTAATTAGCCAGGTTCCATTAGTTCATGATCACAGCTGTTTGAGCCTCTGGTGGGTTTTACAGTAAGGATGCACATCTGGAGCCCCCTGGGGTTTTCTATACCATTCATTACACATGTGCTAGACCAGAGACATAAACTTGTTAAGTCGAACTCCTATATAAAATCACACACAGACACGGGGTTTATAGTGGGAGATGTGTAATTCTCAATAAGAACAGATAGAAAGAGGAGTAACACCAATAGACTTCCTGTGATTTCATGTCTCACCACACTGAAACATGTGAGTGTCCGACTAGAGTGTAAATTGCAGCTTGTGCTCCCTTGGGGTTCCTCAAAAGGTGAAAGCTCCAGACCTTGTCTCATCTTCTTCACAGACCTTCCCATCTAACAGAAGGGACAAAAATATAAGCACTTTGCATAATAAGTACAAATACAGGGTGACGGTTGTAATCTCATGCTTGTGTTGGCAGCTAATCAAAAGTTCCTGTGCATAATTATCACTCCAGAAGAGAGGTTGTTTAAGGTAACATATCTGGGCACCTTCTGGGTTGGTCGAGTGAGGTAGTGCTAAAACACCCTGCAGTTATTATGTTTGGATATTAAAAAGTGTTATATTAGATTGAGGGTTGTAGAATGATGTGATCATTTTTGCATCTGGGCTCCACACACTGAATTGGTATTTAAAAAAAACACAAATACAAAAAAGTAATTTGAATGAAACTGCACCCTGTCATGAACATGCACATTACTTGAATTTATTCTTTCCGATAAATAATGTATTGAATAATTATAAAGTCCAAGAATAAAATGGTGAAAAAAATAAGTATTGTTGGCAGATCCATACTGAAGGTTTGTTGGTATACACTGAAGTTTGTGCAAGAGGGAAGTCAAAAGAATAAATAATATCTGTCTTAGTGGGTCAAATGCACAATATCAAAGACTGAAATGATGATGTTCTGTCTTCCACAGCATGACAGATGTACACAATTTTCATGAAACATCCACGACAACAGCTTCTGAATCGTTCCTTTTCCACAATCATTTACTGCTGTGAGAGATGGTCCTGCTTTGTAGCAGAAATGCATTTGAATGTTTATCCTCAATCTGGGGAGGCATCTGTTTCGTATTGTGCTCTCTGCCAGTATTTGGCATCAACACATTTCAAATGTTATTTTCATCAGAACACACAATGACAATTGGAGAGGTGGCCTATTTCTGCATGTGAGGTGTTTTTGGCTCTGCAAGATTTAGAACAAGATTTCTAACTCAATCTGTCAAAACAGCAAATAAGAATAACTGTCACACAGCTGGCATGTATGGATCCGCTCCATGAATAAATGACCACCTTTTTAATCTGATTATTTTGTGCTTCTCTTGAAAGGGAAGAAAAAGAAGCTCTGTCATCTGTCAGTGTCAGGTGGATAAGGATGTAGGAATAACTTGTACTAAAAGCCAGGGTCAGTGTGAACCTTATGTCTTCAATGTTCAATCTTCCACAAGGTCAGATTCCTGTCGAGTTCAGTGACCTTCCCCAAGAGTCCGAATTGCAATCACTCAGCATGTTTTGGATGGAGCTCCATCTGTGAACTGGACACGACGGTCATGGACAAGACCCTTTATATCCATTATAATGGTGGCAGTGTGCTTCACTATGTGCAGCTTTATACAACTACTTGCCTTGGGATGTAGTGTTGTAGGTCATACAGCCTTGAATTTCATGACAATATGACTGCTGCACAATTTGCCTCTCTTTTAATAATTACATTTCAAATTCCCATTCAGGTTATTTATTACATGCTTAACATATATGTCTTGGTTAAAAGCAGCACATGTATTTTGTCTATATGGTGGGGGGGCTTGTATGTACTCAAACATAAACACAGTTAAAATATCAATTTCTATGGTATACTGGCACCCCTTTACACTCATTTTGCCTTTAAGCATGGTCCAGATTGAAGAGCAATGGAGCCTATGAAATCAAAAGGGGTGCTAGTCATGCTAAAAGAATACGAACTACGATTCACCACACACCATTTCACACATACTGTACTCAGGGCGACTGAAGAATGAATATCAGAGGTATATATGCATTTATACCAGCTTAACCCTCGCTCTGTGGAGAGGGGGATGGTGAACTGTGTCAACCATGAAATGAACTATTTCTAAGGCATATCAGCTTGACGCCAGTGTAACTCCACATACCTGTAAGTCTGCAAATCCAGCTGAATAATACCACATTTGAAGCATACAGTACTTGACAACAGTACAAAGTGTGGTATACTGTAGAGGAGATACAGCTAACACACTCAAATATTTTACCTGCGGACAATAAAACCTTAGTGTAGTAATTTAGAAGGATTTTTGGGGTGTTTCTCCTTCTGGGTCCCCAGATGGAATAGTCCCACGTTAGAACTGCAGACCAAAGCGGTCATCTTAACTTAATCTTCCTCTTCCTGTCCATAATTATTCAAACCCACTGATAGCAGCATCCTGGGAATGTTAATGCAGTTCATGACAGATATTAATAATAGACAATCAGATAAATGTTTTGGCATTTTGTCACATTGCTCTTATTCTATGAGAAACATTGGAAGATGAAGAGGCAGCAATTAAAATTAAAATTCAAAAATCTTTATTTTTCCCCAAGGGACAATTAAAGGCGCATAAAGCAGGATTGGGGTACAAAAAAGAAATGCAGATTGCAAAGAGCAAAAACCAGACTTAATACACAGACAGCTAACACTAACATAAAAATACACAATAAACAGACATGTACAATATAAAAGACTATGTGCAATGGTGTAATAAGTAAAGATATCAAGACCCTTCACATTGTGGCAATATCATGTGTGTTGGTTAGCAGCTGGTTAGCTTAGCATATCTTAGCAGAAATACTGGAAACTGGGGAAAAACTTTGAACCTGGCTCTGTCCAAAGGTCCAAAAATGTCAATGTCCATCAATTTTAAGGCTTATTAATGTCAATTATATTATATGCTGGTATTCTGTAGAAATATTAACTGTATAAAAACTACTGATATTTTTACTGAGGGGTTTTGTTCCAACATTTTCCTTATTTTCACATCTCCAGGGCAGCTAAGCTGACTGAAAGCTAACAGTATTTTCCATACTGGTCTGACTAGAATCAAACTTTTCTTTTTAACGTTAGGCCATGAATATAAGCATAACCATATAAGAAGGAGCACATAATGTCGAACTTCTATGCTCTAGTAGATTTCAAAGAAAGCCTGAGCTGACTTGCTGGTAAAAATGAATTGTGACACATTGAAAATTAGAGTCTGTGAAAAGGATGTGAATCTTATAAATGCTTTCTGTGGGTCAATCAAAGGTCACATCATTGCAAACTCAATAAAGAATGCTCTAATTTAAATCGCACCAGCACCAATTAAGCAGAACGCTTCCCCATAAAACAGAGGCAGTGACAGACAGCGACTCAGCCTTGCTCTCATCTGTCCTCATCTGTGTGTGCTGCTGCAGTCACATTCATTACACCCAGACAGAGGGAGGAGATGTGAGGAGGTCAGTTTTACTATGCAAAGCTGTGAAGCTATTTTATGGTGACTTTCATGAGACTCTTACTCCCCTGTCACTTCTTGTCTGCTTAGTAGCAAACACCACAGCGCCATAGTGACCTCTGATCTCGCTTATATTTGCCAAATCCTTTCTGTGAACACAAGTCCGGTTGGAGTCCAGGAAGTTGAGAGCTCAGTCTTTGAAGTCGGGTGTGATTAACACATAATAACAACCTTATTTTACCGTCAACTGGTCATGATCAAACCAACCAAATAAAGTAGCTGCACTATGGTCACAATCACACAGACTGATCTGGCTTTATGTGACAGCAGTCTGAATAAAGCCTCTCATTTATATGGCTGTATCCCTGGGTCTTTACAGACTGCTTCAATGGTGCTATTGCTTACTAAAGTGACTAATGAGAACAAGGTGAATAGTGAAACTTGTCATAAGAGTGAAGAATATAAGAAGGGCGAGCTGGGAGGGTCGGGTCTTTGTGGAATGGAACGGGGTTGGTGATTGAAACTGCAGAGTAAAACTTGAGCAATGGAGTTGTGATTAAACTGAAGGGACAGGCATTATGTCCCTGCTATCATTTAACACCTTGATTGCATGTCTGTCCTTTGCCTGTCATACTGTCTAAGGTCTTTGTCTGGTCAGAGTACTTTATGTGAGCCTGGACTGTTCCCTGGAGACCACAGAGGTCAACAAACACGCAGTATATTCAGTTATTCTGTGATTGTGGAAACGAAAGAGACATTGGAATGAATTAATACCTTAGTGGGTCTGAAATCTTACAAAAAAGACTTTAAATGATAAAGTTTTAATCCAGATTTTGTCGTAGCTGTTGTGAAAGTATATGAGATAATAAATCAAACTCTATGATTACTAAGGTTTTAGTAGCTCTGAAATGCAAATACTTCCTTTACATCCATGTGATGACTTGATAGTTCACACAGCTGTTAGATAAAATGTAAAACTGTATGTTTTGCAGATGTTTATAGTCAACATAGAATGGAAAATATTTTTTATAACATTCCTATCAAGTCAAACACCTGTTAGTTAGCAAGTCCTGGCACACTGACAAGCCAAACTAAGATGGATAAGATGGTAAACATTTCTGAAAAATGCTTGCATATAATAAAAAAGGCTGTATAATGTGTGAAGATGAATTCTGAAAACAAGCAACAGAGGTGGACCCTGCCTTTCAAAACAGCTCTTATACATCAAAATAATAGAATAGACAGCAGCTTGTTGGAACATTTCAAGAAATTAGGGCATAATTTATTGTAGGCTTTTGCTTTACAACTTATCATGAATGTTAATGTAACTCAGACAACCCATTGGGGTCCAAGTCAGGTAGGTCTGGTTTCTCCCAGTGACCCCGGTGTACCCTGTCAGACTGAACAATGATGCTGGGTCAACTCCTCATGGCCCAAGACAGATGGCTCGGTCTTCTATGTGGTCGCCAGCACAGCCAAGGTCACCTCCCCTGCTCTTTGTGCACCTGCACCCCAATGCTCCCATCATCATCATCTTTATTCCCACTACACCTAACATACACCCTTCCCCCCATTGTGTTAACAGAGCAGAAAATTAACCATTTTGATTCTGCTGGAGTGACTTACTTCCTACTGAGGGCTGCATCCCACCTGCAAAACAATACCTGTTGTTTAGTCACAAACCACTGCCAATTCATCCGTTTATCCTTTTGTGTGGTCCTTACTGAAGGATTGTCTGTTAAACCAAAATGAAGACATGATGCGAGGTTGACAAAATAAGGTAATAAAATAGAAAATAATGACAGAATGAAATAATGCTAAATTTTCTCAAATGCTCTTCTTCAATACTCCAATCAATTCCAGGAAATGCTCCAGAGCAGACCACCGGATAGAGGGACTAGTATTGATGAAAGGCTGTGATCCATGGGACAGGCTACCTGTCACCATCACTAGACTCCCTCCTTCCACCATTCAGCACACCAAACCATCAGATCAATGTTCACAGACACAGTCCTCCCCCCTGCAAAACTAATTATCTGAGCATTTTATACTGCCAGGTCCCCTCCAAGCTTTGTTTATACTGACTGCAATTAGTGAAATAGTCAATAAAAACTGGGGGAGGTAACGGTGAGGGAGGGACAATAGAAGAAGGTGAGAAGTGGAGTTTCAGGAAAGCCGCCTCTGCAGAGAAAGCTGCAGCAGACAGGAAGCAAGAAAGCCAAGAAGGCAGGACGTAATGTGTGACTGAGCAGACTGTACACAGAGATGCAGCATCCACTGTTCCTGTGAGGTTCACACAAGTCTTACTGAGGTGCAAAAGTACTCAGTTCTCTAGCATCAATTCCCCAAGTGTGATGCTGTTGGGTCTTTATATCACTTCAACATGCACAATTAAGTTGCTGTGAATATTTATGACAGGTTTAAAGACATCTTTCTCGGTCCCCCAGGTGTCGCAAAGTGGCTGTAATCAGAATTCAGAGGCGAATCCTGTTCTCTGTCGATAGCCTGCCTGTCTACTGAGAGCTGTAAAATCCAGAGCTCCACTCTGCTCCGAGGTCTGGTTAAGTAGCAGGAAATTCAGTCAGTACAGCAGCTCAGCTTCTCGTGCTGCCATCCTCTATCTATATACACATAAAAAGTGTTTTCTATTAACAGTCCAGTGTGGCTTTTTTCACATTTCTCCAAACTATTGGTTATTAAACAGACAGTGGGGATAAAATATTATTCATATGTTGGCATCAGCTGTTTTTTAATGCAATATAATTTTTTTATTTAAAAAATTCTAATATCTATCCAAGAATATATCATGGTCACACATTAAATTTCGCTATTTAGCATTTATTTATAGTACACATTGTCTAAACCATTACAAACACTTTGCATTGAATTTACAACTGTTCATCACTATAATATTTTGTCTATTAGTATAACCAAAAAATTATAATTTTTCTATGAAGATGTTTCAAATGGTCACAAATGTGTTTCATTTCATCTTCATTATCTGTTTATGCAGCAGCCTCAAATAGTGGGTGAGATGTTACTGCTGCAAATCAATGAATACAGTCGTTAATTTTTATACAACTACATTATACTGTGTTATAAACCATTTATTAAACATTTATGCCTGATGGCGGGAATGGCTGTAAAGTGGCATTATGATCATTTGAGGGACATTAACTAACATGGCCATACGTTTTGCCTGATATGTGTTTGTGCAGAACGAGGAACAGTAAGCAGAGTTTAACCGGACTTTTTTCAGAAGATATTTTTTCTGTTCATGTTGTTAGATCAACACAGGCAATCTGCAGTAATCTCACCTCTGTAAACGGTGACCATGGTCCTCTGCTGTGTGCCACAACCAATAGATTTCCATGTTAATAGTGGAACAAACAGTGTCTGATTTTCACTAGAGACCTGATATATCTGTATGAGCCTTGAGACCTACAAGTTACATATCTTTGTGTGCAGTCTTACCTTTAATTAAATTAACAGCTGGATTTCCCCAACAGTTGATTTCCTTCTGGTATAATTATACTGGTCAAATGTGTGCACTGGTGTGTTTGGTGACTTGGCAGATGATTATCCAGAGAGCATTGATCCCTGACCACCACAGATGAGAGCATCCACTGTCTTTGTTTACATCAGAGTAGGTCATCGCTCTGAGAATGCTTAACTAATATAAACGAATGATAAATTTATCGATGGAAGTTCCATCCTCATTTATGTCTTATATGACCACCTCTTTAAACTAGTGTGTCTCTGTGACTGTTGGACATTCATGGTCACAAAAAGGTGAATCACATGCCCTAATACCTCCTGTAGGTCTTCAAAGAGATGGATGTATTTTTTCAATGACAATAATCCAGTCTGAACTCTGCTAATTAGCCGGTGTTAGGAAGCCAACGCAATAACCTGAGCTGGCAAACTGTGGACATTATAATTCACTCACATTACCATGGTAGAGTTGTTATTTTATTTGTGTGTGTGTGTGTGTGTGTATGTATGTATTTTATGTTTGTAAGAGAAATATGTTTCTCCTAAATGAAACATTGATTCAATGATTTCTGCCCTTTTGTCAGTCTCTTAGCATTCAGCACTAGATGAAGTAACATGTAATTACTTTTTATATTCTTGATAGTTATCCAAAAAAATGTAATCTCAAAGATAGCTTTCTCATGGTTAAAGCAAGCAGTTAGATATTTTCCAGTTGAAATTTCATACCCAATTCATGCCCCCCCCCGCACACACACACACACACACACACACACACACACACACACACACACACACACACACACCACACACACACACACACACACACACACAAACACACCTAATTTCTAATTGTTTCCTTTCATATATAAACAGTGTGTGGCTACTTTACTAACTCCACTGCCCTACAGGTATACAGATGATTAGGGAAGCCTCTTTGTTTGGTGTTATTCCCTGCAGCTGTTCCAGTGGCGGCAGGGCAGTGGTGGTGCCTTTTAATCAGCACCGATGTAGGAAGCTACCATGTGTGACCGAAGCCCCCCAGACAATCTAAAATGAGTCAAGAAAAATAAGTCAGTCTCATACTCTTTCACAGTCACTCTGCTTTCCTTCCCTTGCTTTCCTTCTTCCTGCAGCCTTTTTCCAACTGCTCTGTGGCATCAGGTTGGCGACTTCAGACTGCAGCCAGTGTTATCTCCAGACAGCAGCCATGGCAGCAAAAGCCAAAGAGTGGAAAATACAACATGCCGTCTCAAATGTAACCTTGGAACTGAGCCTTATCAAATGCCATGTGTGCCTCAAATGCCTCTAAAAGGTTCAAAGCATTTAAAAAAAAACTGCCACACAACTGTGTCAGACATCTGTGAGCAACTATAATCTCATCATCTATTTATGCCCACTTATTCACATTCAGGATCATCGGCCTAAAGCATCACCAGCGTGAAGTGGGTGAAAGGCAGGTAACCAATCAGTGTAGATCAGTGGACCATCACAGGGACAAGTATTGTGTGATTTCATATTTGGTCAGGCCTCACTCACTCCAATTAGGCTCAACAGAACAAATCACAATGATAGTCAAATTTATTTTAATCCCATATTTTGGAACAAAAAAAACAAAGGGTTTCCCGATTCAGTTTTCTAAAAGAGGGAAATGTCTTCCTCCCCTTGTGTTGAAGGAAAGCGCTCTTTGTTCTGATCGCAGTTGTGAGAATCCTTGACAACATCAAAGAGGCGTACAACATCTCTCCTACCAGTTCTAATGAAAGACGACTATCCTGCATGAGTGTGATTACAGCAGCTTCATTAAGGGGTGAACATACGTGGTGCCTCAAGCTCTGGAGGTGCTGCCTTTGGGAGCTGCTTTCCTTCACACAACTCACATTCACTGAAGATCAGGTCTGTCAGCATTTAGTCACTGGGTTAAAGCACTTCTCTGATGATGTTTGATCTCCTGAAGAAGCAATAATGAGCAGATTCTATTGTAAAACTTTAAGAAGATATGAAGTGTTCAAAGAAAGCAGTACTCTCAGAAAGCTGACAGAAACTTGTCCACGTTCTTGAAGATTCACCTCGGGGAGCAGAGAGCTGTTGTGTGCAGCAGAGCTGTTTATCGCTGCCTTGAGAGCTTGAGAGTTATTCACTGGAAACAGAGAGGAAGGGTGTAAAAAAGGGACTCCGTTAGCGCTACATGTCACAAAACATAAACCCAACAAATCACCAGAAACCAACTGAGAGCAAGAAAGAGGAAAAATGAGAACTTGACCCTGAATTTCCTTCCATAGCTGAGGGACACCAGTAAAACTTTATTTCCACCATTGTTTGAAGCAGCTAAGCGTCCCAGCGTCTGGTTGTATTTATGGCATGGCCACTCCAAAACTGAAGTGTCAATGATAGAACAGATTCCTTGAATGTTATGATCTTGTGCATGAAAGAGAAGAAAAAAATGTAAGTAATAATTTTGCAGATTTTTATAAATTAAATCACAAAAACTATGAGAAAATTCTCAGCACATAACAGTCAGCTGTATTGCCTGCTATAAAAGCCTTTCAACACAATCAATTAGTGACAATTGATCTGACTTCATCCCTTGCTATCCAAGCCTATCTGTCTCTTCCCCGCCCCAAGAAGTGTAGGTGAACATATCCAGCCACCCTCCAGTCCTCCACCCACATCCAGTCTTGCTATAATTATTTGACTTGCATTAAAATAAGCAATTTTTTATGATAATTCCTTTTGGAAAACCTTGTTGCTGAGGGAGATAATTATCTCGATTATTCAGTCTATGCATAGGGCACAGCCTCCCATTTGCTCGAGGGCATTTCTACTCAGAAGTTGAAATAATTGAAATATAGCAGATGTTTAATTATTGCTATTTTACACACAGTAGATTGTAATAAGAGTGTATAGATTCAGCATTACCAAGTATAATAACCACAGATTTCATACAGGCCGTACTTGATTATTTTGTTAGTAATCTAAATGTAGAACCAGGGAAATGTTTAGCAGGTTCATGACCCAGAGGAGAAAGTGTGAGCTTACTCCAGCTTGCTGCTAGGAGAAAAATAAAATAATTCAAGTTTAATAGACACATCCAGGGCAGCAATATACAGTAAAAAAGAAAGAATCCAGCCCAAACATTACTGGATATATATACACAATATCATGCCTGGTGGTGTATGGTACATGCAACACAAAGGCAACATGATGGATCAGGGGCCGCTTTTGAAAAAGACTTTCCAGTGTGAAACTCCACAGGAAGCGTACTGGCCCGATATGATCTGGAATTCTCTTAATAATGAGGGTAGGCACAAGGGCACCAGTCTCAATGGACGCCATCTATTATTCATCTGAAGATCTCATGAATTAACAATGAGATAAACTTACCATATATGTTTTACATCATAAACAGGAAAAACACTATTATCATTTATTGCCTGGTTTCCTTGCACGATTGTGACTCTCGATGGGACAAACCACACAAAAGCAACATTAATATTTGATTGAAATGGAGGGAAATTCCATGAAATCATCAGATCCACAATATCTGATGATGTTGTCTAAAATTGGAAAACAATTTTGACAATTTAGCGTACATAACCCTTTCTACAACAACATCAGCCCCTGGAAGTAGATGAAAGTCGTCACACACAAAAAAAATTCCTATCATTTTTTTAAACATTTTTTACACTAATAAACTTCCATGAACTGATTAAAGATGAAAATAAATGTATTCCACAAACAAGCAATACCTGAGTAGACAAAGTCTGATAATTTATGCCGCGGTTAAGTCCCTCCATATTAAAAAGTCACCTGTGAGACACTGCTGCACCAACGCGCTCCTTCATTACAATTACAGCATGTTTGTCATTCTCACTGATGCTAAAATCACTGTGGTCCAAATAAATCAATAAATTGTCTACAGTTAATACTTGTTTTTTTTTTATTTTCTGGAAAGTGTTGAGCTGGTTTGGGAAACTGTCAAATTGTTGAAAAAGACATCGTAAAGACAAGTGGATTTACCTTTAAATGAGTTTTACTGACAACAAGAGAAATATTAAATATATTACTAGACGAAGAATATCGACAGCCTTCTTTTTAACATCAGGTAACAACTGGCTATCACACACTTTACTGCTCTAATAAAGTATTCCCATCTTCATATTAATTAGCATAAAGTGACCCTACAAGGTGTCCATCTGTGTTTCTCCTTGTGAGGGCAGATGTCTCTCACCCTATGGTCCTAGTCTCACCATTTGAAATCTCCCTCCTCAGAGGCAGGTCTTTTAATTAAAACATTGTACTCGGACTGTACCATGTGTGAACACCCACTCGTTTCATTATAAGAGCAGGTCAGAGCAGCATCGAGTCCCAGAGTGAGGTAAGGCTCTGCCGTAGCTGTGATGTGATAAGGGTGGACATGATACCGGCGCTTCGCCGCAGGGTAGATTGGGGACATGGAGGTACAGTCATAGTCCAGCTGTCCCCCCATTAATGTCTAAAAATACATTTTGGTTCACCAGAAGTAGCAGAGGTTATTTCAAAAATTGTTTTATATTTTCTGAAAGCAAGGCAAACAAGAGATGATTGAGCAGAAATTAAGACAATATTGGCAGTCCGTTTTTAGTGAGGAGTAATTATGAGTCAAGCCCTTTGAAAACAACATCCACCTGCTGTTTTTTAATATTACCTTTGTATTAAACACAATCACGCCGATCACTTTCATTTCAAAACTGGCACCAGGCTGCAGCTGTATGTTGGGATTCACCACAGATTTCAGATTCCTGCAACTCTTCTTCATTGTTTATCTTGTGCTTGTCACAAGTATTGAGACCATAAATGCTGAATATTTGATTCAATCTTTTTTCTTAAATCACATATCAAATGTCAGTTTAATTTCCATGTAAACTATTTATGAAATATTTTAGTGCAGAATTGATTACGACCTGAGCGGCCAGTTTGACAAGAAAGAATGTGGTACAGTACTGTGGTGGTTTAGTGCTAATGCTAACCATATGTCAAAGTGTGTGTCATCACACTAGAATAAGTAACTCAAAGAGGCATAGTTCAAGCACTTCATGGTCTGTATGGTCAAAATAAGTCACAAATGTGAGACTTAATTGACTGTTGCCTGGACATCAGAATGATACTGGTTGAAATGACTTTGTTCAAGCTAACATTATAAGACCTATTTTACCAGGCGAACAGTTAAATTTTAACATATACAGAATGTTTTGCAATATATTGCTTGGTTGTGGCATAATAGAACTGAGTACATGATACCAAAGACGTTAAACGTTATTATTCATTTCAGCTCGACTTTAAAAGCTTATTAAGCATATCCCAGTCTCTGAGCAAAGCATTTGCAGGCTCAATATGTCATTTTCTTCTGCAAAATTAGTCAGATTTTAAGAGGTGTGTTCGTGTTAGAGAAAAATAGACATTTGCATATAATCACTCAAGTAGAAATTGTGCAGATAGCTTCTGCTTGTGTGTGTAGGTGTTACAGCAAGCACATATTTGTGTTCAGGTTTTTATTGCAGGATACTCCCACCTCCATTTTTCTATGCAGCATTTATCTTTAGCAAAGTGCATTTGGATTGAAATGAAGCACGGCAATTGTCTGTTTATGAACACGATCAAAACATAAAACTGCCTGCCATATGCTCTTCTGTTGGCCATCAAAACGACTATAGAGAATTTGTGTCTCGTGTTCATGTTTGACTTGGGCTTTCACTCTAAGTCCACTTAGCTTCAACAGATTACAGCTAATTGGTGTTTTCTCCTTGCCAGGATGGTTGTCGTGCATCCATGCATGCATCTCTCATGTCTTGTTCTTCAAATATGTTCAAGATGTGCTTCTGTTCTGCTCTTCAAACATGAACAATCAACTCTACATTTAACACTACAGTAGTGGTAGTGTTTTCCAGTACTGCATCCCTACGAGTTACTGGAGAGCAAGACGTAAATCTCCTGAAGTGGTAATATGTCCACAAACACTAACAATGCCTGATGAATATTCCTGATGAGTTATTGTACAAAGGCAGGCAATCCCTATAAGCCACTTTACAAGTATAGCATGTAATTACGCCACTTTTAAAAATGGAAATCCAACACCCGTTCTTGTCTGATGCCCTCCAGCTTTTAATTAACTAAATGACTGCATACTTCTCTCCCCATTGATTGCTATGGGGATTGATTATTTCCTCACATACGAGCATCAAACTGCTGCAGGTGCGAAAACTACTTTCTAATGAGAAGTGTTCAAATTGTAGAAAATCGTGACAAAATGAAAGTGAAATATAGACATTGTGCAAAGTGCAGGATTTGCCCTTCTGGTTGACCTCATTTGCAAATTAAATGTATCGCAGTTTTTTTTGCTAATGGGGGTATAATGACCCCTATCTGCAGACAGAGGTCAAACGTCCAGCTACAACCAGAGTTGTATTCCTGATTGGATTGAAACCGAAGTACATTCACACTTTACCTGCTCCTGACATGTGGAGGAAGCAACATTTAGCCCACCTACGTGTTTTTTGTTTTTTTTTTACTCAACACGTATAGGAAAGTCAGGAGCTGATTGCAGTTGCATCTAAAGTCCTTTACGAAGATGGACATTTTGAATCAGAGTGAAATCGCTTGGATAAATTGAGTAAGACTGGATAGAAAATTGCAGGCAACATTTTCAGGAAGAACCTCTAAGTGTAGAACGTGTGTGTGTGTGTTTGTGTGTGTACGTGCATGTGTGTGTGTGTGTGTGTGTGTGTGTGTGTGTGTGTGCGTGTGTGTGCTTTGAAGCGTGTGATCTGAATATAATCGATTCATTCACTCGATCTTAAAATCCAAGATAATTGAACAAACATTCTTGTGGCAACTGTACCATAAATACCCTTACAATTTGAGCTAGTATTGCAAACACCAAGGTCATTACAAATGATTATATTTTACTTTTACTATCAATTAATTATGAAATGTTTTATTTAATTAATTAATTTGTTAACTAAACTGCACTTTAAAGATTATTCTTTAAAACCAAATACCCAGAGAATAATTCTTATGAACTTGTACACACGTTAAATACAAGTGAAAAAATAAGGCTTTCTACAAATTCAGTAGTCATGATTCAAATCACAGATTCATCTACTCACATCATCATAAAATATAAGAATGCATGTGAAGCATCCTTTGCATCAGCCACAGTATATGAATTACTGTAAGACCTGAACCCAAAACGTATTTAAAACTAATTTGAAAACACACTTGTTAAAATGATGTATGTGTACAAGTCTTTTGAACTGTTGATTTCATAGACCTTTTATATAATAAGACATGTCATCCGATGACACACACATCCAGAAGCATGCTGACCGCTCTCCTTTTCGTCTGATGGGCAAAATGTTACAGTTGTACATTGTGGCCCTTTTGTGACATTCAGAAGAGACGATTTGACATCAATCCACCACACTGACATTCAGCAACACTGGCTCCATGATATGAAGGGTTCTTTCCTTTCACTCTGTGGCCCTTCTTTTCCCACCTTAGGGTCTTAGAGAGACGGCGCAGGCTCCGACAGCCACAGTCCTGTTGTCAGATTGCCAGAACACTTTCTGTCCTCCTCTCAGCCCATGGGATCCAGCTGACAACACATGACCGTCAGAGGCAGACAGCCTGTGCTCCAGCACAGCAAGAGAGCCTTCAGCTAGTGCTGACATATTCCAGGCCACATTTCAACAGATGGAGTTTTTACAATAACCGTTTGGGGTAAAATACTTCGCTTGAGGGTACAGCATCTGGTCCATCCAATATTGGATGGTGCATCCCGCCTAACCCCCCCCCCCCCCCCCCCCCCCACATACCCCACCCTGTCTCACACCTTGAACACCCAACCCTTCCTTGCCTTTCTCTTTCTGTATTATGTGCCTCTTAGGTTCTGTCCATCAGAACAAATATAGCAAGCTTGAGAATACATAAATGCCTGCTGTATACTGAACTCATAGCATCAGTGAAGCACTACTGTGTTAATTAATTTTCAGATTAAATTTCACTCCATGATTCCTTCAGACACACAGCGCAAAATATTTCAGGCGTTGCATCAACAGAGACAGTGTAGCTCAGTTTTTTCCCCCTCTGTTCAGCTAAAGTCTGCGACATGACACAGTGCTAAATCTCATTTCCGCAGTAACTTGAGCCTTGTGGACCACTCCAAGTCGCCATCACTCACTGTGCTCAATAACCTTGGACTCATATTTCTCTGGCAGTGATTTAATGACTTGCAAAATTACATTGCGGTTGGTTGAGCCTGTGTTGATGTTGATATCTCTACTCTTCACTGTCCCATGTCCTGTCAGTCGACTCCTGTTATGCAGCATGACTTACACCACGACACACGAGCAACGCCCAATCGGCCATTCATCTCGCGGTTAAATAATGCTTGCCAGGCCAGGTCCAGATCAGAAGAGCAAGGTGAACTATGATGTTTTGAATACTGCAGGAGATAAATTACAGCCATCAAGGAGTTTCTCTCAGTTTTGCGACCTGGCAGAATAAAAAAAAAAATCTAAATTTACACATGCAAGGACATGATCATGTTGAAATTAATGTGCTTGTGCTACAGAATCCCATAATTTTACTAGTATGCTAAGTAGAAGATTCAATGTAATTTGTGATTAAAATATAAGAAAGTACGGGTATATACCCTTACAGTTATTGCCTAATGACCTTCTAGGACTTCTTTGTTACATATGTTAGAAAAAATGCCTAAATCGGAGGTTCTCTGCTTGAAAACCCAATTAAAGAGAGAAAAAAAATCAATATTTGAAGAGTCTCAGTCTGTGCATTTCAAATAGTCTATGTGCGAAAAACCATGCATATTCTACTGCCTGAATTATTAACAACTCCAAGGTTTGTCTCAGTATTATTGGAGCATAATGTCGAGGTTATGAAAGGATAAGTGTATTCATTCAGTATTCATTTTAGATGCATTAATTTTGTATATTTTTTACAGATAGGAGCTGTGACTGTAAGCTCAAGACAACTTTTAGATATTATACGTGAGCATGCAGGCCAGAACGAATGCATCATAAAACTGCACACCCATTTACTTTAAATGTCAGCTCTTCTGAATGCATTCCTTTCAGTGAGTCTTTATTTATTTACTTGTACAAATTGGAATTCAGTCCACACCGCTCCTCTGCAGTAATTACTACATACCGCGTATTGCTGGTGATTAATTTGCTGAAAAACAGAGCAGCAGCAAGAACACATGGTATTCAATACACAAATAGTGTATGCATGCTGTGAAACATCTTTTCACTCTCGTTTGCTGTGTGGGGGCATTTTGAAGGACCCAGTCCATGGCATGCATTCCACAAAACTAAAGCTAATCAGGAGTGAGGTTATCATGGGGAGAAAAATCATTGCCGCATTGACAAATTCTTCATTATGACCTTTGAAACTTTTTAAAATCACATTTTATTATTCATTTGAATGGAGATTTATTGCAGAATCTTCAACCAAACAGGAACCACAAAAGGAGTGTCTTTGTTTTGAACATTGTTAGAAAGTTGTGGTTCCTAGAGGTTTGTAATGTGGTTATCAATTAAGCCTTGCAAACAGGATGTGGAAGTTTCCAGTGAATGGCGCAGTATTAAATAGGAATCAATGGGAGCAATAACAAAATCCTCTTACCACAGAAAACATTCTTTTATTTCTATGTTACATCTCATGAAGTTGTGATGGTTGACAGCAACGAGATTAACGCTGATATGACAGAAAGACAATCATGGCAGACAAATGGACAGTAATTCAATCACTGGTGCAGGACATGTCATGTCAGTCAGTCTATTGACTCTGACAGGCTGCAGGAGGTGGCAGACTTGTATTGACCCAGGGCACACAAAGTGCTGATGCATCATTGTGTAAATTAGAATGAGGCTGGTCTCCTTCACCTTTGACTAAAGGCTTGGGAGAGACAGACCTACAAATTGAAATGACACTGGCTAGCAAAAAAACAGCAATTATCTAGCACCGCATCATCCATCTGGAGAACCATTCACAACAAACACTTGCAAGGATCTCGCATGAGAAGAATCCTTGTTCATCGTATGAACAAAAATGAACCTGAAAATATTGAGAAGATGGCTAATGATCAATTCCCTCTTCTATTCACATCTCTTCATGCAGTCACACATCCTTTAAATAATTTATTCCAGGCTGAGACAAATTTTGATTTAATTGATTTTGGCAGGCCTGGTGTAGAAAAAAAAATGAAACACGGAGTTTGGGTCTGCGAGAGAATCGCTATGTCCGAAGGATTTATTGAACACATTACAGGAGGAAGCAGAAACAGGCACCCCCTCACTAGCATGACTAATACTGTTACAAGACAAAAAGCACAGTTTGTGTTTAGGAAATTACTATTCAGACACAGTAAGCACCGTTGATTAACAGCCACATCCATCCGCCATGATGTAAATACAGCACACAGTATAATTCAGGCTGTTAATTTTTCTGCCATTTGAGCTTTGTTGGTAATTAAAATGTGTTTTGTCATTTTTCTCCTCTCTTCCAGAAGCACAGCTGAGTCTGATATCTAAGTGTGCCCGAAAAGGATGCTCATCTGACACCAGTGAATTTGTATGCATTATGGAGAGCAGTAACAGGGCAGGACTCAATCACAGAGAACTCTTAATCCATTGTCTTACATTTGCTGAAAGGCACAAAACAAATGCAGAATGGAGAAAAAAAAGGAAGAATAGGCAAGTACAAGAAGAAGAAGACTGCACAATAAGTGGGGCAAAGAATGAAGGGTAAGGGTATGCGGTGAAACCTGTGCCATGACACCTCAACTGCACAGATTGTATGAGGCAGGTGTTGCCAGCCTCGGGGGTTGAACCATCTTTCACCTTACTGTACAAGATAATACAATGCTGTCCAATGCATAACAAGCAGTGCACACACAAGCGCGGGCAAACACAAAGAACAGAGAGGTGGAAGGGGGGTGGAGACACAGTCGAGCAGAGCAAAGGAGAAGGCACAGCACAAAAAAAGCTGCAGCTTGTGTAAATTGGCTGATGCTGCCTCCTCTTTGCCAGATAAACTCCACAGGGCAAGAAACAGAAGGAGGGAGGAAAAGAGTGTGAGTGGGGGGCTGGGTTCAGTCCTTTCATCAAAGGGCCTTTCTTTACCCCCCCTCCCTCTCTTTTTTTTTTTTTTCCTGTGTGAGGGAGTGCCAGCGCCAGAGTGGGCAATCCATTCAACAATTGCATGTGAAGAAGTAAAAGCTGGAAATCTCACCTGGCAAAACAAATGTAACCTCTGCCCAAAGCCCTGCAAAACATAAAGCATCATTCACACACTTTCATATTTATAATTGTGATTAAATTTCCTGTGACAAAAGCAGGCTGCAGAATTTACAATGAAGTCAACCAAATGGCCGTGCCTGGAATAACAATGGATTATATAGATAATCCTGTCACATTATTCTCATTGCTGTGCCTATGTGAGCTGCTTCCAGGCCCTGTGGCCAGGATATTTTAATCTTTTGTGCCTGGCCTCGGGGCATGAGTCCAACCCTCAACCCTGAAACAGGTCTGGTGACACTCCTCTGCTCTCTACTGTGAGGCTGCCAAACCCCTCACTCAAATCCCCAGCCCACCTCTGTCTTCTTCTGTCCCCTGAGTGAGTGTAATTACATTGAGGAGTCAACTCAGGCTCAACCTTCCCCTCCATGCATCTCCATCCTACGGCATATTTTAGCATCAGCTTTTCAATCCTAACCCAGGGCAATAATAATGACCTATGGTTTGTCGAATGGCCTGCCTCCCACATAGCAACAGAACAAGGCTCATTTCTTTCTCATTTAAAAAAAAAAAAAAAATCAAACTATTTGGCTTCTTTGCTTTGAACTGGTTCAGTTTATTGTTTCTACAGTTATCTGCAAAGTTGTTGACAAAATAAAACTTGATTGAGATTCATGTCTGAACGGGTGAAAAGAAAGGCAGTCTAGTTTATGGAGATACAGCCTATGAGGCAAAGTTAGAAATAAGGAGAGGTACCGTATAAGACAAGTCAAAGGCAAAGACAGCGGTAACCATATACTTTATGGATAAATTGTGTTTTATTCAATCCAGAGAGGTCAAAGTTCACTCTGCTAATCAGATTGTGAATATTCTCTCAGCGTGATAATTGCTTTAGCACTAAACCTGTAGTGTAATTACATCACTTGGTTAATATCAGCATTCGCCTGCGGTTGATCTAATTCTGTATCAAGTGGGAGAGCACCGCTCTAAAGTTGTCATAATTCATTTACCAGCTATCATTTTCAGCCAATTCGTCTAGATTTACACGCTGTGAAATGGATGATATGCTGGTGTGCAAAGTCCCAGAGAGAATCAGACCACAATCAGACATGAAAGTAAAGTAACAAAATCACTGCATCGAAATAAAACATCAATCATGGCTTTACATTGGCTTTACAATGATATGTATCATTAATGAGCTATTCATTCATTCCTCATTACAGTGGAACTAAACACATTTTAAAGAACACTCATCTTAAATGAGTTACAAAACTGACCGATGAAGCTCATTATAGACCCCTGATAGTTTGACCAGTGATTAACTCGCTGATCTCATAGAATTTGGTGTCATTGTCAGATTCATAGTTGTTCAAGAGACACTATATTCCAGCAATGTCTTTGTCAGGATCTACCCCCCAAATTTTGACATTTGATTTATTGCATGCAATACTACGCTTCCATCCATTCTGACAGAAATCCACTGACTCTAAATGAGTATTTAACAAATACAGGTAAAAACACCTGATCTTAAAACACTTTCCGTTATCAGGATCCAGTCAGAGATTATCAGGTTCTTTCTTGCTGCTTGAACAACCCTTCCACCAAGTTTCAGGAAAATCTGCCGTTATTTTTGGGCAATCCTGATACAATAATGATCTTCATTATTTCTTTTATAAAAGTATTTGTGTCAGTTGTAGGTTAATATCATTTCCAGAAGACAGAGCAGATTTGTTGGAACCACTGAAGATATAAGTTATGGTTCGACAAGATGCTTAATATCTAAAAAATTATCATAAACTAGATTAAACGTGTTGCAACTACATCCATTGGAATTAATTATTTACTGAAAGATGTGTTGTGGTGTTGCAGCCAATACTGTACAACCTTAATCCATAACTCCTATATTGGTTAGGAATAAGAGATAAGTGCAGCATATTTGAATTATCTGCAGAACCTTGGATTGCCACTGGAGTGGAGAACGAAAGGATACATATTCCAGTACAAAGCTACAGTTGGAATTTCTCTCTTCTCTTTAGACATATGCTTCAAAAATATTCATCCATCCTCTGGCTTTGCTGAGTGAAAACACTGAATTTTGCATAGCTTTTCTCCAAAGACACAAGTGCCAGGTTTGTGAAGAATGTTGGCATTGTTATGCCCTCAGAATCTGCTTGAGACCCCCCACAAGGAATCCCATATGAAGTTACTCTGTAAGGAGAGGAGATGCCTGCCTGCTTCATTGAGACCCTACTGCTCCATATTCATGTGTGGATTTGGGGGAGGACTCACTCATCAAATAGTAAAAAGTCAAATTCAAAGCACATCTTTTTGGAAAGGGACCTTTTTTATGTTTGCAGGGGTGTACTGTCATGGGAAAAAATAACAGACACAGCACTGGGTGTTCTTTTGTGTTGTAGATACGAGTCTGCCTGGAGAAATTCCTCCCTGTCCATAAACAAATCACGCATCTAAAGAGTCTGTGATACATTTTCCTTGCATGTGATTTTAATCAGCAGGTATAAATGCAACCATTAATTGTAAGAATAATGAATGTGATCTACAAAATGTGGTATTTGTCAGCTGTTAACATGTACACAAATTGCTGTATGTTGTTTTTCTCACTACCCGGTCTTCAGCGGGAACTTCAACCTTCATCATTTTCACAGGGATCATCAGCCACCACCACCAGTACTTGGACTGAACTTTGTAATAGAAAAGGATTTCTGACATATTAATTATCGTATATTAATTGATGCCCACGAGACGATTATGTCGTCTCGTGTGCAAGAAAATGGATTGGTATTAGTTGATGTAATAAACAATTTATTCACTACAACATAAAGGTCCTGTAATCTCAATCAATGTCTTATAATATAAGCCAAGAACTCCAGTTGTTTTTTTGTCAGATTTCAAGACGCCTTGTAACAGTTTGTACCAACTCAAAGGGCTTTATAAACTGTATCTTCTTCTTCTTCTTTTCCTTTCGGCTTTTCCCTTCAGGGGTCGCCACAGCGAATCAATTGCCTCCATCTAACCCTGTCCTTTGCATCCTCTTCTCTCACACCAACTACCTTCATGTCCTCTTTCACTACATCCATAAACCTCCTCTTTGGTCTTCCTCTAGGCCTCCTGCCTGGCAGTTCAAAACTCAGCATCCTTCTACCAATATATTCACTATCTCTCCTCTGGACATGTCCAAACCATCTCAGTCTGGCCTCTCTGACTTTATCTCCAAAACCTCTAACATGTGCTGTCCCTCTGATGTACTCATTCCTGATCCTATCCTTCCTGGTCACTCCCAAAGAGAACCTCAGCATCTTCATCTCTGCTACCTCCAGCTCTGCCTCCTGTCTTTTCCTCAGTGACACTGTCTCTAGAACAAACAACATCGCTGGTCTCACCACAGTTTTGTACACCTTTCCTTTCATTTTAGCTGAAACTCTTCTATCACACATCACACCTGACACTTTTCTCCACCCATTCCATCCTGCCTGTACACGTTTCTTCACCTCTTTTCCCCACTCTCCATTGCTCTGGACTGTTGACCCTAAGTACTTAAAATCCTCCACCTTCTTGATCTCTTCTCCCTGTAACCTCACTCTTCCACTTTGGTCCCTCTCATTCACACACATGTACTCTGTCTTACTGCGGCTAACCTTCATCCCTCTCCTTTCCAGGACAAACCTCCACCTCTCTAGCTTCTCCTCCACCTCTTCCCTACTCTCAATGCAGATCACAATGTCATCTGCAAACATCATAGTCCATGGAGATTCCTGTCTAACCTCGTCTGTCAGCCTGTCCATCACCATAGCGAACAAGAAGGGGCTCAGAGCTGATCCCTGATGCAGTCCCACCTCCACCTTGAACTCCTCTGTCACACCTACAGCACACCTCACCACTGTCTTACAGTCCTCATACATGTCCTGCACCGCTCTAACATACTTCTCTGCCACTCCAGACTTCCTCATACAATACCACAGTTCCTCTCTGGGCACCCTGTCATAAGCTTTCTCCAGATCTACAAAAACACAATGGAGCTCCGTCTGGCCTTCTCTGTACTTCTCTATCAACATCCTCAAAGCAAATACTGCATCTGTAGTACTCTTTTTTGGCATGAAACCATACTGCTGCTCACAAATGCTCACTTCTGCCCTTAGTCTAGCTTCCACTACTCTTTCCCATAACTTCATTGTATGGCTCATCAGCTTTATTCCTCTGTAGTTGCCACAACTCTGCACATCTCCCTTTTCTTAAAAATGGGCACCAGCACACTTCTCCTCCACTCCTCAGGCGTCTTCTCACTATCTAAGATCCTGTTGAACAACCCAGTCAGAAACTCTACTGCCACCTCTCCTAGACACTTCCAAACCTCTACAGGTATATCATCAGGACCGACTGCCTTTCCACTCTTCATCCTCTTCAGTGCTCTCCTCACTTCATCCTGGCTAATCTTTGCTACATCCTGGTCCACAACAGTCACCTCTTCTAGTCTTTGTTCTCTCTCATTTTCCACGTTCATCAACTCTTCAAAGTACTCTTTCCATCTTCCCATCACACTGCTGGCACCTGTCAATAGACTTCCATCCCTATCCTTAATCACCCTAACCTGCTGCACGTCCTTCCCATCTCTAGCTCTCTGTCTTGCCAGCCTGGATAGATCAGTCTCTCCCTCCTTACTGTCCAACCGAGCATACAAGTCATCATAAGCTTCTTGTTTGGCCTTTGCTACCTCTACCTTCACCTTACGCTGCATCTCCCTGTACTCCTGTCTACTCTCCTCAGTCCTCTCAGTGTCCCACTTCTTCTTAGCTAACCTCTTTCTTTGTATACACTCCTGTACCTCCTCATTCCACCACCAAGTCTCCTTATCTACTTTCCTTCCAGATGACACACCAAATACTCTCCTACCTGTCTCCCTGATCACATTAGCTGTAGTTGTCCAGTCATCTGGAAGCACCTCCTGACCACCCAGAGCCTGTCTTAACTCCTTCCTAAAGGTCACGCAATACCCTTCCTTTTTTTATCTTCCACCATTTTGTCCTCTGCTCTGCCTTTGTCCTCTTCATCTTCCTCACCACCAGAGTCATCCTACACACCACCATCCTATGCTGTTTGGCTACACTCTCGCCTACCACTACTTTACAGTCACTGATCTCCTTCAGGTTACATCGTCTACACAAGATGTAGTCTACCTGTGTGCTCCTGCCACCACTCTTATAGGTCACCCTATGTTCCTGCCTCTTCTGGAAGAAAGTATTCACTACAGCCATTTCCATCCTTTTTGCAAAGTCAACTACCATCTGTCCTTCTGCGTTCCTCTCCTGGATACCAAACCTGCCCATCACTTCCTCATCACCTCTGTTACCTGCACCAACATGTCCATTGAAGTCTGCGCCAATGACAACTCTCACTTCTAGGTATGCTCTGCATCACTTCATCAAAGTCCAACCAGAATTTCTCCTTCTCCTCCAGCTCACATCCTACCTGTGGGGCATACCCACTAACAACATTGAACATCACACCTTCTATTTCTAGCTTCAGACTCATCACTCTATCTGACACTCTTTTTACCTCCAGGACATTCCTAACAAACTCCTCCTTCAAGATAACTCCTACTCCATTTCTCTTCCCATCTACACCATGATAGAACAACTTGAACCCTGCTCCTAAACTTCTAGCCTTGCTACCTTTCCACCTGGTCTCCTGGACACACAGTATGTCTACCTTCCTCCTCTGCATCATGTCGACCAACTCTCTACCTTTTCCTGTCATAGTTCCAACATTCAACGTCCCTACTCTTAGTCCTATACTCTTGGCGCTCCTCTTCTCTTTCTTCGTGCGAACGTACTTTCCTCCTCTCCTTCTTCGACCAACAGTAATCCAATTTCCACCGGCGCCCTGTAGATCAACAGCGCAGATGGCGGTCGTTGTTAACCTGGGCCTCGACCGATCCGGTATGGAAGTCATAGGTTTGATTCGCATCTTTGATTTGGCAAAAGTTTTATGCCGGATGCCCTTCCTGACGCAACCCTCTGTATTTATCCGGGCTTGGGACCGGCACAATAAGACACTGGCTTGTGCCCTCTTGCGGCTACATTTGCCCTCTTGCGGCTACATTTGCCCTCTTGCGGCTACATTGGCTTTATAAACTGTATAGAATGCAAAAAATATTGTTGTCCATCTTAAAAAGCCATCAAAGATGGGGGGAAATCCGTTTTTTGATTCAAGTCATGTGAATGTTGTGACACCATTATGTGGAAGACTGAGAATCTGGATTTATAAATGCTCATAAATGTTTAAATTGTTAGACATAGACGGATCGACTGATGGACTGATGGACTGATGGACTGATGGACTGATCGACGAATCGACTCTTCTTCAATGACTTGAGTTTTCATGTTGCTCAAGTTAGTATATGCACAGAAACCAAAAATATGTTAGATTTCGACACATCCATGCATCATTTTGACATCACATTGTAACCGTCTGAATTTAAAATGTGAGATACTTCAAGAAGACCATCTGGCTGTAATATACTCTACATTATGAAGTATCCTTTGCAGTCAGGCCGGATGATGTTGCACAGCAGTGTGGCAAAAGTAATGCCTGGAGCAATTTATTGATGGACAACTGCCTGTGTGTGTTTGTCTGGGTTTCTCAGCAGTAGCTAGAGCTGTCATGTGATACCTAGGAAGGTGCTGAACTCATCACCACAGCTTTTTGTGTTGCTTTTTTTGGTGTTGAAAGCTAGAAGAATGTACCTCTATAGTGCATAATAATCATTGGATTGCCATCATTTTTTAACTAGTTCCACCCTATGCTCCCGGGCTTCTTGTAATTACTATTATTTCTCTGTTTTAATACTTGGGATAGCTACAAATAATGTCACGATATATAGTCAGACTAGGGAGTGGGTTCACCTCGTAAGAAACCAAGGTGATGAAGAAAGGATCCTAAATGGGTGAAGAAAAAGTATAAAATGTTTGAAGCCTTCTAGGAACATCACATGATGTATGAACAGTACATTAGTAAACAAAAATTGTCTAAAAACAATGTCCTGGTACGCAAACACCGAGTTAACAGACTGAAAAACGAGTCAGTGACTGTATGGGCAACCAAATCTCACAAGCCTAGGAGGTCTTGTGTGTACAATACAAATTGAAAGTTTGGACAGAGTGACAGCTGGGAGTCTACGAGGGTTATGCAAGAAGAATGAAGTACTAACATGACAGCATTTAGCGTGACTAACTATTCGGAGGTGCCATCAACTGCCATCCCACAGTTATATATTGCTTTTTCACCATGGAAAGAAAAAATCCATACTTCCACAGCCCGAGCAGCAGCCAGACCCAGTGATGGAAACACCAACAATATACTACAAATTAAAGCCATAAAGGTTCCAATGCAAGAACACTACAGATGGTTAGAAGGTCTTTTAAAAGGCAGCAATATGCTCCATGTATTTGTGTGTGTGTATGTCTCTGTCAAAAAGGATGACAGAGGATGAGGCTGGCTGCCAAAAGACTGTAAAAAATGTCCAGCTGCCGATTGTGCCATCTATGTATTTTTTGGGGATTAGCCTTCCTTTATATCCGCAGGGAGAGTTTTCTATTTGAAGACTTATTTTGTCAGATAAATTACAACCAAAGCTTCTTGTCACTGTTAATTTAGGAACTTACGTTACAACCTGGAATACTTTATGTTTAATACTGTATGCATGCCCATTTGTTGTGCAGAGAATGTATTTTCCTCCTGGTGTTGAAAGGGGAGTGTCCTCCACACCTATTGCAGCTGTGCATGGGTGCCTGTCAGCATCTTGGCCAAGATAAACTGTGCATGCATGTAACTGTTTCCAGCCTTGACACATGAGACGTTTGAGGTTGTTAACACTACTGCACAACTGCAGCGCAATATAGGACCCAATCTAATAGTCGAACAAGCAACTAACAATAAACCCACGGTTTCTCCTCTCAAGGATTGTTTTTCTTTTTGACTTCTGCCAGTCCGGATCATGTTACATTCTTAGTCAGAACATTTGCAGGTTTATGGTGATGTGATTTATATTGGCTTGTGGCACGTTAATGATGCCAGGGAGCCTTGCCTGCCATCCATATTCATGAACAACTGTGTTAGGGGAGTTGTGGAGATAGAAGTAGGAGGAGGATGAGGAGGAGGGACAGCCACACACCCGCTAAAATTCTCCTGAGCACAAAATCTGGGCAGTGAAGCTGCTGAGGCCTCCAGTTCATATGCCTGTAGGCACTGGCCCACCTGTTCATCCAGACTAGTCACATTCCCAGAGACAAGATCAATGATTCCAAATGAACAAAGAAACATGCTGAGATCTCAGTGGATCTTAGCAAGTGATAATATTTCTGCCTATTTAAATTGGCCATTAGTTGTTCTCCTTTTAACACTGCTATTCATATAAGATACTGCTGTAAGTCAGTAATACCTTAAAATAGTCTTTTCCAGCCAAAATACAATGGTGATGGTGGTAAGACATAACATCAAGCCTACAGTGCTGTCTTTCAGCCAGGGTAGCATTCAACTGCATCTCATGGCATCATGGTGAAAATTAATGAATAATTATCTTTGCTAAGTTTGGAGACAAAATTAAAATTGAGTCTTTTGTTATTCATTCATGTATTGGAATTTTCTTTTGTAAAACATTGGTAAATAATTTATTTGATCAAACAAATTTTATAATGAAAACTGTTTTTCATGGAGGTTCTCCTGTTTGAATCATACTCCCCACCCAAAATCTGCTGGAAAAAAAATAAACCAATTACAGACAAGCTAAATACAGACAAGACTAAAATACTTACAATTGGTCCTGAAAGTCAGAGCCAGCACTGAAATCACTTCAGTGGCTCCCGGCACTGAACCAAATCACCTGAAAAATACTGTTCTATGAAGCACTTAATGTGGTTTCTTGGTACATTTGTGCGTGTGCATGTGTGTGTATACATTTGTGTTTGTTGCTATTGCCTCTTATTTATGTTGTTGAAGAGTTACATGTTCTGCTCATGTTCTGTATATGTTGCCACTCAGTGAAAAACACAGTGACGTTATTATTTTGCTTTGTGAAGAATTTTGCTATGTAAATAAAATTGTCATTGTCATTATAGGTTACTGCTATATAATTGTTTTTTTGTTTAGTAATTTCACTTAATTTTTATTAGAGGTATACTGCATTTTCCTGACATATTGTTATTATGTGCTTCTAAACTGTTGTCTTTTTAGGGTGGTTTTTGTCAGGGCACCGGGCAGACTATCAATCACTTAGATGCACAATAGACGTGTGTATGATAAATTCAGGGGTTGAACCATTTAAAATAGTCAGTATTTATCATTACAATTTGGCTAATCTGATGAAAAGAATGTACATTAAAAATGGATCTAACTTAAGTATTTCAGTCTGAAGTGATTTAACACCTCCATTTATTCTTGTCTATATCAACAGATGGCAGCAGAATTTCACGTCCTATTAGCAATCATGACCTAATCAATGGGCTGTGCTTTAAAACAGCTGACAGCTAATTATGAGGGCCGCTCTGCATGCCACATCACTCAGGTAGGTAACCAGTGGTAATTAAAGTGGAGGAAGAAATATCTGTCAAGGGTTGTTCATCGCACAATGGAGGCAGCGCCAAGTGAATTGCATGGATACTCCAGGGTGAGGCCTAATTTACTCCTGAGCAAATCAATAACCATTTCATCTCAGTTGCTATGGAACAACATATACCAAAACGCAATGAGCATTACCTTGGGGAAATTGGCACCACAAATAATCTCTCTGCTCGCTTTTTGAACAACGTCTTGTTGCTTCATTTGGATTAGAAAGAGGCTGCGCATAATCAAAAACTTTATGGGATTTATTTTTTTCATCCTCAGGGGGGTGTCCTTCCACTTTACAATGATGCAATAACAAGAGCCGACATCAAATTGCATCATTAGCACAATCCACAATAAAAAAGCTTTTTACTTTACTTTTTACTTTTTAAAAGTAAAAACAATCATTTGCTATATGACGGCTATCCATACTGAATAATAAATTACGAGACAGCGGCCATAAAGGAGGATGAATTAATGACTGTATGAGTGTCTGTGGGGCTGAATGAAGAATTACATTCATAAAATTAAACACTTGGCAGGGTCATCCATGTTATTTAGACACACATTCATGAAACAATAACATAATGGTCATCGCGCTAATCAGGTTCTCAGCACTCCAGAAGAATAATGTGAACTTCCATAAATGCACCAAGTTTTCTTTTAGTGGATTCACGGTCCATGTCGCTCTGTGTGTTTGTGTGTGTGTGTGTGTGTGTGTGTGTGTGTGTGTGTGTGTGTGTGTGTGTGTGTGTGTGTGTGTGTGTGTGTGTGTGTGTGTGTGCGTGTGTGTCTGTCTGACAGGTCAAAGGTTTCATACATTAAAGTGAACTAGATGAAAGATAGAGTGCGGTCAACCACGTGATGAGACATTGACAGAGAGTGACCGGTGGTGGAAAACTATTTGGAGCTGTTGAAAAAGGCCTTCATGCACATGAGGAGGAGGTTTGTCGGAAATGCCTTATCCAATCCCAGCAGTGACTGCCTTCGAAGTGTGTCACCAAAACTAAAATCATACATCTGCGCGTGACTCTTTTAATTATAAAAACCTGTTTAGAGCATTAAATTAAACATTTCTCAGGTATTAAAGGGAAACACATTTTCAAACTATTCTCCCCACATTGTTGACTTCATTAATAAATTGATCAAACTAATGGAATTGTTCATCTAATTTAAAATGATTGCTAAGTTTAATGAAACCCCAACAAGTACAATCCTATCCACCAACAATTCATTGGATGCGTCTGCTCCCCACTATTTTTTTGGTGATAAATGCACAAAAAAGAGGGAGGGTATGTGGAGGGGGGGAGCGGGGGGAGGGGGGGGTCGTACCAGCCTGCCAACCAACTCAAATAAGCAAACAGCGGGATGTGCACTCCCTGCCAGATGAGCTGCCATCACAAAAACTCTTGCCACTGCACGGAACTGCCAGCCTACTTTTGATTAGCATGCACTTTCAATGTGATTGGCTGCAACATGGATGTATGGCAAAGAAAGGTCTTAACTGTTGTGTAATTAACCTCTTCACTTGCATATAATACACTTCAGACATCCCAACTGGTGACAGCCTACTGTCAGCAACCTGCACCAATCAAACACTAACGTGGGAGACAGAGGGAAAATACAAAGACAATAATGTTCGGGCTGTCAGCATTGTGTTGTGTCACACAACGCAGTGGTGACAGCCCAACTTGCGTCTGAGAGTGTCTGACTATACAATGCACAGTATCCACAATGAAGGTGCCGCTCACTGCTGCAATGGTAATGCTAGAGAGAGAGAGAGAAAAACTCCTCACAGCTAGAATCATCATCATCTACATGTGTAAATGAAAACAGCTCACATCATCAAAGGCGATGATGGACACACAAAAGTGTGAGGGGAGGTAACGAGGCTGGTGGCTTTACACCCAGGCTAGACTGTGACAGTTTGATTGCATTTCCTTTCAATCAAAACCTCGCAAAAATATGAAAGAATGTGAATGCCATGCAAATGTTGACATCGGTAAACAGTGAAAAAACATCCAAAATATGGCAAAAGATATATTAGTATTACTGCCACAAAAGTGTTTGACTCTCCATCTGCACTGGAAAAAAACATAACCAAAATCAAAGATTTGCATTATCATTTTATTATCATGTCAGCTGTTACCATACATCCTTTCTTTTGGGGTATGTGATCTGAAAACTCCAACAATACAATGCATAAAGATCGTATTTTAGACAAATTCTACACACTTGAAGGTTGTTAATGTAGAGAATGGTGTCAAGTCCATTTAAAGCAGATGTTCAGAGAAAACAATACACTAAATACATGTCTTGAACAAGAGGTACTAAAAGAAAAACACAATTCAACTTTCTTTTAATGAAACCTGATTCAGCTTATTGGCAGTCATAACAGACCCTGAAACCTCATTACCTCATGAGTCATTATGAAATCAGTCTGCTGAAGCAGAGAAATATACAATCCTCATAAAATCATCTAATCAAAGGAAAGCTCACTTCTTATTTCAAAAATATAGTCATGAGGATGGAATGTTTTGGAAACTGCTTATGGTTTTACTGCTAAAGGATCACAGGATAAAAATCCAAGGAGAGGATTTTACATAGTAAAATCAAAAATTTCTCAGCAGCTATTGCTCATTCTGAGCAAGATGTACTACATTCATAACACGTCAACATGGTTAATTGCACGCAGATTGCATTATATTCTGTCTGGTCATTTCCATTCCATTACAAATTTTCTTTTTTTGACCTCTGATCCCCACACAGAGCAACAAGGTATTAGAGTATACATAGTAAAGACCATCGCCATCAGCCATTGCCTTGTAACCTTGGCCTCATGTGAGTTTAGTGTAGAAGCCACTCTGTAGCTCTTGTGCTTCTCATTTAAAAACACCTTTTTTACTTTCAGCACACCCATCTGTTATATACAACCTTATGGACTTGCAGCTCAGCGTCTCTGTGCTATTAGCAGTAATATCACTCTGAGTACTTCCTGCAATTAAATTATTTAACCATTGGAATCATTTATGCTTTATGATCGGTGATCTCCTGAGTGCATTTTGCAAATCAGAAAAATAAATATAGGGGAGCAAATGCCTGTATGTGACCACATAACCATTAAAATGTCTGTAGCGTGTAACTTGAAAAAAATGACATGAAGGTCTTTGCGATTTCTTTTTTTTTCTGAATCCTTGAATGAATATTCATTGCTCATTAACTCCTCACATCAGTATTCTGAAAGCATTTTAAAATAGTTTCTAAACAAAGCGTCATGTAAATCAGCAGCTATCTTTGAGGAATCTGAACAAAGGGACTACAAGACCGCAGATAGCAGAAGGTCAATACATGTGGTGGAGAAAGCAGCTCTCCCACTATCCTTTGACAAGGTCGCCGTATCGTTCACTGTCCAAACAGTAATGCTACTTACTGTGTGTGTCAGTAAGTAGCATTACAGGTCACATACAGAACACCATGGTAAAATTCTGCCCATGTCCAGTCAAATGCAGAAAAGGTATAAAACAATATGTTTCACATTAGCAGTAAAATTGTTAATTTCCCTGACGGAACCTCCTTAAGGGATCAATAAAGTTATACTCTACTCTCTACTCTCTACTCTCTAAAATAAACATCCACCTCTCCTGTAGTTCATTCACTCACCAAAACTTGTGGTCAGTACACAACAGGCTGTTTGAACTCCCGTCCTGCATCCTGCTCCTCATTATTGTTCACACCACATAGGGTGACTCGGGATTCAGGGGGTATCATAACAAGGGTGAACATTATTTTTTTTCTCTTCCTTTATTTATTTAGATAATGGTGTTGTAAATAGATTGATACCTTTTCAGGGGTAGAAAGTTTTAAATGTGCTACTCTTGATTTTTTGAGTTCACTTTCAGCTCTGCTGTGTGAAGCGCTGTGTAGGGTTGAGTACCATTTGCAGTACTTTCGAAGGCCCAGTCCGAATTGTGTCTGATCCACTAAATAGTAAATCATAATCAGGAGTTTTTCTTGAAAAAGCTGCATAGGGGGGTACATAATGCCTACTCATGTGTTGAGGAGCTTTTGAAAATTTGAGATAAAAATGGAGCCATCTGGGGTTAACTGAGAGTGAAATTCCTTTTTCTTCCTCTTTCTTTTTATATTCTTACTGAAAGATAAGACAGAAAGTTGCAATAATAAGCAACACAACATCCCAAGGTCTGAAAAATATATTTTTTTTAAAAAGGTATTTTGGTGGACGGCTACTTTTCCCCAATGCCTGTCTAAAGTTACTTGAGGTCACAGGAAGGTGTGAATCTAAGGTCAGCTGATCTTGTCTGTAATACTGAAATGTTGATGGAATTTTGGTTCAAGTAAATAAACTCTAACGCTAACCTTAACCCTACACTTTACCAGTTAAGGTTAAAGGTGTGGTGAACAGTTGGCTGTTACTAATGAAGTATATCCACACTTGTCATTACTAATCCGAACACACTGCCCTACTGTAGGGTCAGTGGTGAGTGTCCTCATACTGCCTTGTTCCTCTGAAACACTAGCTAGTAAGACAGGGTAGCAGCGTCTGGTGAGGGTTGTCTGTCCTGTGCCTGCTATCTTTAATCCTCCCACTATTTGCGACGAGTCCTCAGTTGTGCAGGCAGGTCTACAGTGGTAGAAGAGCCACTGCCTTATCCACTGATACATTGCACTCTTATCAGTGCCGATGATATCGGTGAATTACAGACCTGTCCCTAAAAGGGTCTCATTGTTGCAGGTCAGTGGCAACAGCAAACATTTAAACGGTGGCTGACATCAGAACAGGTAGCTCAAGAACCAGCTGCATCTGTGTGTGACACCATCTGGAGGGACAAATGAAATGTTAATGTTGTCTTTTCTTATTTTTGGAGCAATTGCACCATATTTAATGAACAGACATATTTTTTACTAGCATTACTTTGATATTGCTGCACAAGTTGTATTAAGGATGAGCACAGGTCGTGTAATTCAGCATTTTGGTTTAGGACACAAAGATTGTCAGAGCACAGTGAATGTTAGGCTGTTCGGAAAGATGCCTAACATTTTCACATTAATGACATTACTGTTATGTCGAGGCATGTTAAGAATGGGCACTGCACTGGTTTAAGAATGTCATATTCATGCAAAAGTAAAGTGAAATTATAATTGTAGGACAACTTCTACTCACTTTCCAAAAGACTATACACACTGAAAATCTAAACTGCACCATTTAATCTATTTAAAGCAATCCTTACTCATTAAGTTCTACTTGACATAAAGGGGGATAATCTTTACACATTTATATTAACTGGGAAGTTCAACACATATGATGTAATCAAGCTTTCACCCATCCTCTGAAATGACACAAGGAGGGATGAAGTCAGTTATGTAACATGAATGCAACCAAGAGAAACTCGACAGCATGAGATTATCCCTGCATTTGAGTACAATATGACAAAAAAATGGCTGACGTGTTAATGCGGTCTATGCCCCCCCCCCCCAAAAAAAAAGCCAGACCATGCTGGCAGAAAGACCGTGTGGGGTTTACATCTTGCCTGTGGCCTCTGATGAAGCAATGACTGTTCTTCACTTCAGCTTGTTTTAATTACTGGGAATAAGTGGCGGCATTTGGTTACGTTTATGAGTCTTCTTCAAAGAGTGAGCTTTGGTTAGACAGACCAATCTGTGGGACCGCAGAGCTGTAAATCCAATGCCGGGCAACCACTGCCACTAACAATGCTCAGGGCAGGAAGTCTGTAAGGGTCAGAGGGGGATAGTGAGGGTTCAAAGAATGCTTTCCTCTTATATATTTGCAACAGCAATAAAATTCAGTCTAATCAATGAAATGAGGTCAAATAACCATCCTGATGGAAAGAGGAAATGTAAGTGTGCTTTTCTTTGAAGATTTGGGATGTATTTAGAAAAATACAAATTTTAAAAAGGAAACATACCAGGTGGACTGAGGAGTGGAGTGGGCTTGATTTGATATCAAAACGACGTGGGGTGACTGAAGGTCTAACACAAGAGCACAAGATCAGTCCTGGGTCCGGGTGAATGAGAGAGGAGGGGACTCCTGACTCTTCAGTGAACTCATTTCTATTCGCATCCAGCACCCAACTTCCTGCTAATAATGAGAGCCCCAGGGCAAATTGGGCCAGGATACGTTGTGTCTGACTGTGCGCAGCAGCCATCAGACGTCTGCAGCAGTCAAAGGCAACTGTTTCCACTCAGACACCGACTTCCTAAAAACAATGAGGTTCCGCCTGAGCTGGCAGGCTCTTGAGCGATTTGCCAAAAAGGTTACTGTCTGCCAAATCACACTGGCCTAGGATGAACTGAATACTGATTTAGAAAGAATACAATTGTCTACATTTCATTTGTCAAACACACTTATAGTGGTAAATTCAATTTGATTCTTTTGGACAGTAAACTCACTCTGGGACTGACTTTTCGAGGTGTCAAAAATGCATCACACTTATTCTGATAGTTGATGTTAACCTCAGAAGTTGATTTGAAACAGAGCCCAGATGGTTTTTAGAGATTAAAATTGATGCTTTCTGAAGAAAACAGAATAAACTGTGAGGAGGCAAGAACCCACAAATTAGCAGGGTTCAGTTTCAAGTTCAGCACATAAACAGACACAAACAGACACACAGACACACACTCACACACACACACACTCACTTACACACACACACACACATGCACACACACACGCACACACACACACACACACACACACACACACACACACACACACACACACACACATATATACTAACATATATTCAACAGAAGTTGATGTAACACACTGAGCAACAGGCCCCCCGGTTGTAGTGACTAATAATCACTGTGTGCCTCCCTCTTTTCTCATACAATTTTCTATACATCACTTTTTGCTTCTCCCTATACACTGCAAGAAAAGGAAGTGTAAATCTAAAATTTGTCTCAGAAATTGAGGTCAAAAATGGCCACACAATATTTTCAGTTTTATAGGAAGCCGTCATTCTTTCCCTCTGAAAAATATTGGTCTTCAGGTTTCAAGATATTAAAAATTGTTTTCAATAATAACTGATTTAACCTCAGCTCAGGTTAATGTTGGATGGAACTTCGTGAGCTATGACTTGCCCAGGTTGTTTTCAGTTACCTTTAGCAGTGTGTGCCCGTGCTAATAGTCTTTTCTATAGTGATACCCATCTATGAGTTTGGTCCTTAAAGAAGTTTGCAGTTTGACCATTTCATTATTCTTGACAGCCTATTGATATACAGTACATAGCTGCAAATAAAGAATATGCTGAACAAAGAAATACCAACATTCAACTCTTCATCATCAGTAAGAAGAAACATTTTATTCACAGGTACTGTAAAAGTAAAACACAAGCTGCCATATTGTACATTTATACACAGGGTTTGGAAATCCTATACAAAAACAAAGATATTCAAAATATGAGTTTTGATATGAAATATGACCTCACATATAGTTTCTTGGAAAAAGTTCTTGGTTTGGTAACAGTTTTTGAATTTATGAGCCAAAACCCCATGTACGGTAAGTGAAAAATGAAGATATTGTAAAAAATTTGAATGGTAAAAATGGAGTAGAAATCATTCTCAAAAATGGTTAAAAAACTCATGCAGCATCTTCAGCGAGGGCCTGAGAGAGTACATCTTTGTAAAAGAAAGAAAACAAAGTCATATTGTTACAGATATAGAAAAAAACATACCAAAATACAACAAAGCCAGTTCGTTTGTCATTACAATCATTTTCATTGATCATCTTTGTTCTCTATGTCAGCCTTTTTGAGTTACAAAAAGTACATTCTGGCAGCTACAAAGAGCTGCTATCATGACTTTCTTCAACGTCACGATCATTTGCCTTCATTCACTGTATTGTTTTATAGGAAAAGTCTGAGTCTTTCTTTGAGACACTGGATTTAATAATTTGTCTTAAAAAAAAAAGGATAAAATAGGCTGAGCTGTGTCGCTACCAATCAGTATTGAGATTCTTCCAGCAGTAAATGTATTGAGATGCATAGAGCTGAGGCATGATAAAAAGAAGTGCGTATAGGTGCTATCTCATCTGTACCTTTGTTAAACAGTCTACCGAAAGCACCCAGACCAAATCATTTAGAGCAAAATTGGGTTCAATTATGAGGTGCTCATCATCATGTCTCAAAAGTTAGTGTAGGGGAGGTTGCATGATCATAGATTCTTACTGAGGCACCAGAGAGAATGGCAGAATCAAGAATAATCATTTACTGTCCATCACAGTGGTCCTCTGATTGATATGTTTTGGCTTAATCGCTCATATTCAGTGAGTTAAACATGGGTAAACACAGTTTGAATAAGCCCTCCATCCCATTGTGACTGCTGTTCTACCTTTGTGCAACCACTGAGACCCATTTTGATAAAGGCAACTAGAGCTAAAACCCTTCACTCAACCCTGCTAGCTTCATCAGGCCAGCTGGCAGGTGAGGAATAGTAACAGCAAATGCAGTCCTTGATGAGAAGCCATGGTCCAGTTTGAAAATCTAAAAAACTGCAGAACCAGAGAGGTAACCTAAGGCGCAAGAGGCTGAATGAACATGAATAAAATGCTGACTGAGGTTTGAAACAAGTGAAAAGGCAAAGTTTGGGAGCGCAATAACATTAGCTTATTGCTTTTTCTTTTTTTTTTCACTTTATTTTCCCTTAAAATGATATTTGTACACACCACATAATTATATAAATACACTATACATTGCAATATAAAATATTTTTCTTAAAAGAAATGTGTTCAGAGTTTGCTTAGGTATACTTAAGATACCTGCACCATATGAAAAATAATGACTCAAAGCAAAGCAAGAGGAAAAGGCACTTCCAGGTGTTGTTCATTGACTCTTGAATATGTGATGGCCACCGCTTTGCCATACAGGCAAAGATATTTGTGCTCACGTTTCATTTCTCCACCAGTAAAAGTAAAACATGTCCTGACATTGAGGCACTGCTGCTCGATGGGTAAGACTTCCACGATTTCCATGCAAAGATCCTCTCATGTCATTTCTGCCACGTGTTGTTCTTCATTTCAGTAACATCTACAGACTGATGGCTACTTTTCATTCTCCTTTGCTTTCTCACTTCCTTGTTTCTCCATTGGAACTTTCATTTGTCATCAGACTTCGACTTTATGCCGTCCTTCTTGAGCACCAGATGTTGGCATGCTGATGTCAAAGCAGGTCACCATCATGACACGGGACTTGCATAGATTGACACAGAACTCCAGTTCCTCTGTTGTCTGTGCCAAAGCCTCTAGGTACTCTGGTGACTCTTTATCCAGACTCTGGTCCACCTCAACTGGAAAAGCAATATTTGCATGAGTTATCACGAAGGATTTTTTACATTTAGATATCAATTATAAGAACATTTAGCAGTTACTTACACTCTCCTATCCACTTGTTAGGGTCCATCATCAGTCGCACCTTTGTGTCTTCCAGCTCCTCCAACAACACTTCGTACTTTGCCCTCAGTTCCCTGACTTGCTGTTGCCTTCTCTCCACCATCTTCAGTTTACGATTGAAATACTGTAGACCCTATCAAGACGGAGATATTAATAACTACTGTTATTATGGGACAAGGGGGAAACCGGGGATCTGCATTTCTCTGTGGTGATTCAGGACCTCAACATACTGTACTTCTACATGCACACTTGCAGGGGCTGTAGCTCAAACCACTGAATTTTCTTTCTGAGCCACAGCCGCCCCAGTTTATTTTTATGTTACTGCAGTTATGGTTGTTACTGTGAAATGTCCTGTACTGCTTATGATTAAACCTGATCATGAAAAATCATCTCACCTTGTCAACATCCTGGAATGGCTGCTGGAGATAATGGGGGAAACAGAACAGGGTAGTATGTCAATCAAAACAGAATATTATACTAGTGTAGCATATAGCAATATGTTGATTTACAAACATGCTTATGACAGAAGATGTGATGTACATTCATGTGACTCCAGTAGCAATTTTTAAATGGTGAGGGGAAAGTCATTAATACTGTGGCTGGGAGATAGATCTAATCATATCCTAATTGCACTATATAACTGATTTAAATCCCAGTCAATCTGCACCGAACGTTTGGAAGCAGTTAACCATCGAGAGAGGAGGACTCAGCCGTAATAACACAATCAGGTGGGCATTGATGATTGTTAGTGGTGAGCTGATCTGAATTTGACTTGGGTGCCCTCACTTTCATTAAAAGTTCCATAACCAATCCATTAATAGATCGTCTTTTCCATGTTTTAACCCTTCATATCATCACCATCTTCATTAACGGTAAGCTGAGTCATCACTCATGTTAATACAAATTAACCCCAGTCAGTAATTGCTTGTTGAACTCTTGACATGCCCGCGGATCATTGCCAAAATACCAAGCTCTGGGAATCTGAAAACAGACGTTACCCCAGGGATCTGCCACTGAGCTGACTGAAGGTCAGACGTCTGAGACATATTATTTCTGTCATGTTCTATAAAAAGAAAGTGGGAAGAAGTGAGCTAAGACATTCCCACAAGACAAGTCAATGTGGCACATCTTAAGCATTTATGGCACCAATGTCGCACATGCAAAATATTGCTGAAGCTTAGCAAGTTGGATTCAAATGACTTTGACGCAGACATTACATCATCTCAAACAGGTTCAGGAGCATGAAGCAAGGATAACTTTTTAGTCACCTCTGTATTTTCCTCCTGACGCCGCCTCTGAAGCCGTTCCACATCATCAATCTCATAGACTTTGATCTCAAAAGGCTCCTTCAGTGGTCCTGACATAGGAGGCAAGTCCACCCACTGGCCTGCGGTGCCCACCTTCTTCCCAAGGGAAGAGGTATCTGGCAGCGGTGCTGGAATAAGACGTCTTCTCTGGAAGCCTACAAATCATGCACATGGTCAGAAGCAAGTATATCATACTGGTGATATATAACAGTAGAAGCTGCTGGGATCTAACAATAAATCTGCACAAGATATAAAACGATGCAAGGTTGAGTTGTGGTGATTGCATATTTATGAGTTCCAACATCTTTTTTGTAAACACAGTCTGAAAAAATTCTAGAGATTGTTTAAACGTATGAAAATCTGTATTTATGCATGTACACAAAAACCATAATCAGTTCACTGTTGCACATAAATTTATGTTATTTGATCACAGTCCATGTTAGAAACATTCATTATTGTTATTCCCAGGTATGTTTGTATGAATACTGTAATGTGTGTTACTGGTTCATGAGGAGAGAACATGTAAGAAATAGGCATTTTCTGAATGAAATTAGAAAAAAATGAATGGGGATAGCATGATAAAGTCAAAACCACTACATGGCCAAGGCTCTGGGAGAGAACAGAAATTTATATATGTAATTTCACAGCCAATCCAATCTCCCAACATTACCAGTATGCTTTATTAATAGTTTGTGATATGTACCTGTAATTGAGAACATGATAACCTAAATCATTTCCTCACCATTTGCTCTCTTTTTGGGATATTTGGAGTTCCTCATTCTGCCTAAAGATGACATGCCGCTCTCACTCATGGAGTCATGGGCAGAGGAAGCGCTGCCTGTGGCTTCACTGTCACGGATCATACTTTCATATCCGCTACTACCACCACTGTGGTAGAAGAGAGCTGTGCGGCCCATAGCCGGAGGCAGCTCACCGCTCAACACACTGCTGTTGTCACTGCCGTGGCCACTACTGTAGCGCTGAGGTCTTCTGGGTGCTGTAATTTTGCTGTATGGAGAAGGCAGCATCGCTATGGGGGCTTTATCATCACTCACGTTCACCCCGCTGTCATTCCCACTGTCTGAATCTCCTGAACCCCTCGTGTGTTTGCCTGACATGTTGCCTGTCGCCAGTTCACTAACACGGCTGTTGGCAGCTCTCATGGCCTGCTTAGTTCCCATAATAGTTCCTCTCCCGGGCTTACTGCTGACAGCAACTGTGGTTCGAGGAGCTGATGTCCGTCCTGTTGGTGGAAGGTTGGCATTGGTGTTTCTGGTCGCTGGAAGAGCCAAAGATTTGGTGGAGGAACTGAGACCCTTTGAGTTATTGGCTGACAGTGAACGAGCTTTACTACTGCTGACTGACCCCAATGCTCTGGGATTTCCAGACATTTTTACCTGTCCAGTTTTACTAAGGGTTCCTCCACTTGGGGATGATGAGCAGGTTGCTATAGGAGAGCTGGATGAATTCGGAATACCGAATCTTGGAATGGACTTGTTGGATTTGCCAGAGCTGCTCCCCAGGATTGTCCCACTATTCTCCCTACTCAGTGCAGCTCTGGAGCCTGATAAGGACAGGCTTTCACACCTTTCCAGGGACATTAGGCTGCCATAATGTTGCCCAACCTCTCCTCTAGGCCCTCTGGCTTTCAGGCTGGAGGTAACTTTGGCTGAGTTGAGACTGGAGGTTTTGTAGTTTGTAGAGTCTACTTTGTGATGTATGTCAAGCTCATCCTCTGATACAGCTGGTCTTGCTCCAGAGGCCCTTCCCGACTCCCCATATGCTGACTTTAAGGCACTTTGAGGCAGCAGGGTCCTATGGTCAAGGCTTGACTTTCTCACTGGAGGTGGGGGAGGTGAGGTGCAACCAGGTTTTGGGAGATTGCTCGTTTTCTGGGAATTAGCCTTGTTGTTTTTCCCAAGTGAGGAGAACTTAAGGCTTGTGGGACATGCAACACTATCTTGACTTCCCTTGTAGTCTGTGGAGGAGTGGATGACGGGCACTGTTCCAAGGGTGGTGGCACCTCGTCTCAGCTGAGGCATTTTGCTGGGTGGATTTTTACTGACTGACTTCTCACAGCCATCCACAACCCTCTGGAGTGAGGTAGACACCTGCCCCTTGGGTGCATGAGGCACACTGTTGCTGCTGCTGGATATTTTGCTGGAAGGGATGCCACTGGGGGAATTTCTGAGAAATTTGCTGGTGCTGCTAGAGTCAGAAAACTGAGGTTCTGAGTGGTTGCGCTGCCAAGGATCCTCTTGCTTAGCGTCCTGTCTTGGTAGCTCTCTTATGCTGCTGCTGCTGCTACTGCTGCTACTGTGAGAGATGGATGAGGTAGGTTTAATCTTCCTAGGAAGACTGGAGTGAACTATGGAGGGGCCCGATTGAAGTTGAGAAGAGCTAAGGGAATGAGCTTTAGTTATTTTAGATGTCAATCTCAGGGAGCCTTTGGCAGATTCTGGAGATGGGGGGCATTTTGTCAAAGATAATTTGCTTGAAGCTGTACTGTCACTGTCTTGTTCAGAAAAACTAAATCCACTATCATTTAAGGAGTTCTTGGCATCTCTAGGAGGTGACACACAGTACAGCATATCCATGGAATCAAAATATAATGTGGCCTCTTGTCCCATGTGTTTGACCTGTGGAAGAAAGACATCCTTAGAATGAGCTCCTTCACCCTCCAAAGCGCAGAGACTGACCTCGCTGAGCCAAGAGCTGATAGAAGATCCCCTGCTATCTATCGACTCCATTGCTCCCTCCTGGAGGGGTGCAACTACAGCAATATTCACCTCTGATCCTCCCATGGTTGAAGTGTATGCATCAAATTCATCATTGATGCTGCTGATGATGCTGACAGGTCGAGAACCAGAAGCTAATGCCTGAAGGGAGCAATCACTGTTAAAGCTGATGATGCTGGATGGTCGACCCTTTTCTACAATACTGCCAATAGACAGTTCCTCCACCACTGTGAATACCAACTCGTCCTCTCCGTTCAACTCCACGGGCTGCTGTAAGGTGACAGTGGCTTTAAGGATGTCCCGATCCAGACATCTTTCACTAATGGCAGAACGTACTTGGCACATCTCTAATGGAGGTCTGATCGCAGGTGATATGTAAGGATCTCTCCTTTTCACTGCTTGGTGGCTCATTCCCACAGGGGGCATTCTAGTGCCAGATCTTTCTTCAGTTTCTACATTTTCCTTGCTGGAATCTTTCTGTTGTGAAAGAGGTGGAGCTGGTTTGGGCAAAGCTTTTTTGTTGATATATACCTTTTCTCTAACCACTGGCTCAGAATTAGGTTTGGTAATACCAATTCCACTTTGTGAAACCAAGGCTTTCTCACCATCAGCACTTGTTCTGCATACATTTTGAACAGTGTCTAAGAGTGGTGCAGGTATGCATTGCATTTTGGCACTGTCGACTTTAGATTTAGTGCTGGGACTGCAGGGAGGTTGTGTGACCACAAATATAGGAGATTGTTTGGGTGAGATGCCATCTTGAGTGTAAGCAATATTTGCCACAGTCTTTGGTGAAACAGAGCCCTGACTCTCTTTGCACTTGTCAGTCTTGGGACTAGCCTGGTTTCGCTTGCCCTCTCCAACAAAGTTAGTGGGCTCTTCGCTGCCATCTATACATTCCAGCCTTTCTTGCAGCTCAGCAAATGTGTTGCATTTAAAAAAATGGTCTCTGTCCAGGGGGCCTTCTTTAGCAGACTTCTTCTTGTTCAGGGAAGGAATGATTGGAACAAAGGCAGGTGGGCCTTCATTATCACTCAACTCCCTGTCTGAGATCGCAGTTCCCCCTGGACCCACATAAATGACAGTGTCACAAGACTGTTCACTACTTGAGGAGTAGTCTGGGTCACTGAGCACTGAGGGTAGGTCTGGGTCCAGGGCTACTGTCCGGGGGTGGAAAGGCCTGAGGTGAGGCGGCCGCCGGATCCTCCCTTCCTCGCAGGAACTCTCCCCTCCCGATGAGCTGGATGCATACTGTATAGCAGAATTAAAGCAGAAGTTATCCTTTACAGTTAAAATAATCTCATTAAGTCACGACAGTAAAGATATTCTATGTTTTTACAGTATGAATGTAATATCCATTCACCAAGACCATTTTACTATTTATAATTTACAGCTGATTTGTTCCTTAGTAATGTCAGTGAAATCAATCGCAGGGCACCTACTAATTCTAATGAAATTACCAGTCAATATTTATCTAAAGGTTAAAAGTGCACATCAATAGATTAATGTCATAAAACAAATACGAGCTAGCAGTATATTGACTGAATTATAATCATGCATGGGGCCAATGGTGAATAAATACATGCTGCCATTCTGCCTAATTAAGCATATATTTCCGTAATCCAAGGGACATTATACATTTCCTTGGGCAGTGTTATTGATTACAGAATGATGTGCTGAGGAAAAGAAAAACCTAGCTCTGAGTTATTGCATTAGTATTTTTCATTTGTAGAAGCATTCATTAATTCAATTACACAACAGGGACAAAATTACATCAACCCGCAAAATTTGAAGATTGTTGTGTTTACCACATAATTATTGAATGGTGTTGAATGGTGTTAGGGTTTAGGGTTAGGGTTTAGTTTAGAAACTCACCTTGGATTTCTTCTTCCTCATACGGTGGATGCGGGATGCCAACTGGATAGTGGTGAGGGACTCACTGTAGTTGGCTGGCAAATCTGAGATGTGGGCGATCATGGTGGTTCTGCAGTTGATGTTGCCAAGGGACTCCCTCAATAGCATTGTCAGTTTGCTGTCCCTACATGATACATTGACACTGTTATTAGCAAACACAAAGGTAATATTTTGGAATGACAACAAAAGTAGCTGATAATATATGCCATTTTGAATTTTCTGAACTGAAAAACATTCTCAAATGATGAGTCATTAGCATTTCATACCAGAGGAATAATATTAAAAAATCTTGTGCAACACCAGTGAAATTTTATGAGGCTAAATTAAAAAGAAGAAATAAACAATCAAACAGGAAATTTGCAAGACTGATGGCACATGCAGCGACTCGCCTGCAACAGTTAATTACAGACATAACCTATCAGCAGCCAAAACCCAGTAAAAGTGGCTGTGAAACAAATAGTAGTTTTCTTACCTGTATGGTACATGTTTTGCTCCATTTGCTAAAGCCATGATGACATTTCCCAGAGCATTTAAAGAAAGACATAAGCCTCCTCCTCCATCTCTGCTTTTACTCAGAATCTTTTCACAGCTCCCCAGGTCGATAAGGTGTAGTCTGCTCCGTCCACCTGACACTGTGCCAATGACAGAAGGCAAACCAGGTGAGCACAGCACAAGCACTCCCTCTGCGAAGTCAGTTCCTCACATAAAGGACCCTGATGTACCGAGTGAACAGGCGACTGTCAGAGCTGTCTGGTTTATTTAGGATTAACATTTCCAAACTGAAGTGATTCAAATTCCAGCCTGACTGGCTAACTCCCATCAGATGGGTAACTCATGGTAACCAGGAGGCTCCATAAAAATGAATGACACAAATTAGCTGGGATTGGCTGTCACTATAAATATTGCAGGGGCACATAGTGCTACATGAGTAACTGATGTAATTACAACAGCAACAAGAGATTAATACATTTAATTACTGTTAGCAAAGTTTCAAATTATTGACATTTAATCAGAGTATAACACATACTGTATACAGGTGTCATCTGTTGCAGGTACCAGCACATCCTCTACCATCACAAATAAGGGGCTGTCTGATGCTATGTTTACACTTAAAATCTAACTCACAACAAACCACACTATAAAACAGACAGGTCACCTTTCAATTCCTAGAATTACAAGAGGAAACGCTTGGAGAAATTCTACAGTTGTATTTATGGGTAAAGGCACTGTAAAATTAACCATTAGTGGTCATTCAGTTAATTGAATAAGTAGAGAAGGGAGTTGGAACACTGCTACAGAGTGTAAATTTTGTAATTTAATGGTACTAACTTCCTCCCTTGCCGCTCTTCTCCATACGGTATTGGTAAATGTGCAATGTGAACAACATGTGGGAGTTCCGTCGGTCGTCCTCGTCTGCATTGGGTATGCTGGTGCTACGTGCGGCAATGGCTGCATCCAGCAACAAGGCCGCCTTTTCAGCTGTTGGTGCACGAAGCTCGCTCTGATTCTGGAGCTGTGGGGGAGGAGGATATAGAGAACAAGTTTCGGGTAAGCTAAAGAGACCACATAGGTCTTGAGAAAAAGGACAGATGTGAAAATGATACCAGGGAAGAGAGGAAAGCAGGAGCGAAGAACCAGTTAATTGGACCACGGCATGCATTTCTTGCCCATTAGATCGGGTCTCGGGGGCAATTAAAACAGCAGATATGCACACTAAGGGAGAGGGATTAGGGGAGGTAATGGTGGAACAGGAGGCAGGGGCACTTCACTCACCATAGATGTCAGTGAAGTGATGGTGAGACAGAGAATGGAGAGGAAGGAAGTGGGAGAAGTTAAAGAAAAAGAAGGTGGGAGCCATGGAGGTTGAGAGGACGAGCAAGGAGCTTCACAGAATCAAATAGCTTTTGAAGTCAGCCTCCACACAGATCCCGAAAAATCTTCTGACAGCAACACCTGTGAATGCCTTCAACGTACTGCCTCCTACCATCCCCCAATGCCATTCCTACTGCGTTCTTGAGGGCTAGCACTAACACACGGGTCATAGATGCTGATGGATGCTGACAGGGGAGTCAATACAAAGGTAAGAAGAAAGCCATCAATACCACAGATGCCAGAAGTATAAACCAAGGATTTCAGAAGCAGCTAGGATAGAGGAAGGCAGAGTAGCAAATCCTTGGAGATAAACACACATTCACACGCTCAAGAAAAAGTCAACTATCTTTGGGAGAAGAAGTGAATCATAACAGAAAGAATCAATACTCAGACAGACTAATACTGTAAAACCCACAGAGAAAATGAAAGGATGAGAGTACAAAGACAGATTGGACAGGTGGAAATCCTCTCACCTGTGTTCCACAGATGGGATCCTCCCTCAGGTGTATGCCCGGGGACTGGCCTTCTTGCAGACTGCCTGTTGACACCTCAGAGAGCAGGTCCTTCAGCTCTTCGTCTTTCCCAAAGATTTCCACCGCAGACACTCGGACAGAGAATCGTGTGCCCGTCTTCTCCTTGCGCTCATTGATGAGCTTGAAGAGCCAGGAAATAGCACAGGGCACAATGCCAAGGTTCTGCGTGGTGCTGTCTTTGCCAATCATTGTGTATGTTTTTCCTGGTGATGCATGAAAGTGATAAAAAATATTGTCTCATATTTGGAAGGTAGTGACATTCGCTTTATGTTTCAAATAGAAACATAAAGCGAACGAGACGAGAGATGAGCAGGAAGCTGGTAAAGAAATAGACACTAACACATGATGGAAAAAATAATAATAGCTGATATAATGGAAGCTATGTAGGTAATGTCAGTGCAAGCCAAATAACATAAAAAATAAATAATCACAAGGCCCATTTCAGAATCAGTAATTCCAGGAATAATTACAGGTGATGGAAACAGCAGCGTATGAAGAGCAAGCCCTTTGGCCTAAAAGCTCCGACTTGGCCAATTACTTTTATTTTAATTATAGACTGAGCCCTACAGCCTGGATGCAGCACTCCACCCCCGTCTCACTACTTTTCCTTTCCTACAACCTCCCATTCCTTGACTCACCCTAGTGCACTGCTAAGCCATTTTTGGACTTTGAGTATAGATAACAAAGAGCGATGAGAGTTTGCGTTAGCAAACAAAGGATCTAGTCTAATCTCTTGCCAGTGAAGGAGCTTACCAAGCTTGACTTGGCCGAAGCAGAAAATGCAGCCATCTGCACCATTTACCACAGACTGGATGACCTCCGCTACCGTCCCTGAACACACCTCCGCCTGTGAAAAACACAGAGGCAGCCTTACAGTCAATTTATAATTCAGGCACATCCACGTAAAAAACTTTAAAACAAGCATGCTGAGAGCTATAAATCCAAAATGATGTTGCACAAACTAAACACATATTTGGCATTGCCTTCACTAAATCACATTAATGGTTAAAGTATTTTTCACCACTCAGGAGTATGTGTTTGCGTGCTACGTGTGTCTCATTTTTGCAATCTGTTTCAGCATGGGTCCTCTGGGGCAAGGCTTCTGCAGCAGAGGGCCCTTCCCATACATCACACAGCAAACAAGGCCCCTAACAGCAGAACAGCTTGCTGTTACTGTTAGCCACCAGCAGCGCGTTCCCAGCGGCACAATCTACCAGCTTGGCTTCTGCTCTGCAGCAGCAACACTTAGCTAGCAGCTGACTTAGGAAAATACTTCTTCCAAGTAGGTGGCATGATAAATAATACAAGCCCCTAACCACAATGGAAATGTCATCCTACACCAACGATGACAATCTCCTCTTTCTTGTAGCTATTTAAAGTTTACTACACCATTGGGAAATGCATAAAACACTTGTTCTCAGATTTTGCTATTTTACAGTGACATGGTTACAGTTATTTCATTAAAAGACTAATGGTATTTGTTCCAAGCCTTGCAAAACTTTGTAAAAAGCAAAACTGGTCTGTTACCAAGCTGTTACCATATTGTAAACATGTATGTGACCTTGGTCTTTAATCTCAGCAGTTACAGCCATCCTATGAAAGGAGAGGTTACATATATCTGGAGTGGATTCAATTCATTCCCCAGAGGGCTTAAAAGGCCCAGCTGTTAGACCAACACTGGTAAGAATGCCTTATGACCGAGGACGGGCATTTTTTCTCTAAGCCCTTGACCACGCCTTGCCAGCAAAAAGACATCCCTTTGCCCTTGAGTAGCAGAATTCTTACGACACTTAAAACATATTACATATACTGTATATACATTATACACACACACACACACGCACAAAACACACACACACACAGACACACAAACATGTACAGTATGGTGCATTTGTCTTGCTGTGCCTTACTTGCGAGGCGTCCTGGGTAAAAACAGCATCGAAGGCAAATATCTTTGGGACGGCCACAGTGGCAGATCTCCTGTGTCCTGAACTGGAGTGTGGGCTGGACGCGGGGTCGTAAAGGGTCAGCTGCTTCTTCCTGCTGTCCACTTTCAAGAAGGACTGAGACTCTGAGGAGTCTGCCGCCTCCAGAGAAGGACAAATACGCATCATCACTTTCACCTGAATCACAGATTGAGACACGCCAACAAAAAGGACAAACATTAAATCATGGATTAGAACATGAGAAAGCTTTAAAAATGGGAATATGGACTCAGCAGGTTCAGCAGAAATGAGGAAAGGACTACAGTCTTAGTGACACTACCATGTCTCTACCTTTACATTATCTACAGTACTATTGAGTAAATTTCAAACTCAGGTAATCCTTCAGTTTTGTGCATTAGTCTTTTCTCCATTTTGAGTTGGTGAACATTTTAGGTTGCGATGGAAACAAACTGGTTAACCCAACGGGAGAACACTTTTCCAAACAGCATCAGCAAAAGGCAGCAAGGTGCCTATTGAAAGTCATAGCAGAAAATGGTGGAAATGGATGTGTGTAAAGCTCCATGCTGGTGGGGATTATCCCTCTGGCTGGGTTGGTTTTCTGGGCCAGGAGCAGCTCACCAGCGCAGGAGTGCAGGAGCGTATACCGCTCCCCATCTTACCCAAACCTCTCACTTACAGTTCTCCTTCTTTTTCCTTCAGGTGTCTGGAAAACGTTTGTTTTAAGCGGTCCAAAATCAACACTGTTGCAGTCTTGGATGTGACATTCATAAGACATGCTTCCTCATGCCTGTGTCTTATGCTAAATATGATGGCGGCTTATATCTAGAGCTGTTAATTTGACCCTCCACTGACAGGGCCTCTCATAACTGCTGTGGTCACAGGAGTGAAGACATTCTGACAGTTGTCAGATGTGACACCTCATAAAATATTATCAAAGACATTTTACCATTCCACGTGTGTAATTTAAATATTGCTGTGCTTGTGCATTTCAGGCTATATACACCATTATTTGCATTATTTTATACTGTCTTAGAACTCTTCTCAGATGACTGTGAGAATGAATCTGACCAAAAGAAGACATAAACAACTCTTAGGATATGTATAGATATCTTTGGGGTCCCTGTGTTTAGTGTTACGCCTAGTATTATAATCAACTGAATAGATTCTACATCCAACAGTATGTGTGATGGGAAACACAATCCTGAGTCATTTCATAGCTTCATGAAAAACCACATAAGATGCCTCTGAGGCACTGAAATAAAACCCTTATAATGTGGCAGACTCCCTTCCCTTTTTGTTTCACTCAGCCCGAGACTGTCCACCCTCTTCACGCTACACAAAAGAACCATTCTTAGCCCTAACTAGTGCATAAATATTGCTACAGATCCTGACTCCAAACCTCTGAAACAATGTCACTGGAAATCCTTTTCTCTCAGTGAGTGAATTCATCTTGGATTCCACAAACCTAGTGCAAACTCTCTTCGTACTCCAAAGGGGGCTCTTATTGTGACTGACATGTGCATATGTCGAGTAAATTGCATTCACTATGACATTTAAACTGGACTTCCACATATGACTGCTGAGTGTCGGTCAGACATACAGGGGCTACCAGCCGAGTCAGTGTCTCAGTTTTATTTATGTTGGCATGGATAAGATACTGGAGGCTACAGAGGATTGGCTACATGTTTTCACACCTCACACTCTGTGCTAATGGCCCCTGTTTCTCTGTCCCTTGATCCCCCCATGAAATCCATTAGTATGGGTTGGAATTCCTCCATCCACTCAACTGTCTATGCCTGAAAGAAATATGTCTAGGTCAAAAGTGGAAAAGTAGACGTGACCCACATTTGGCTGATGGAAACAAGGCATTCACACACAAGCTTTAAGATTAATTAATATAAAACATATGCAACATTAGACTTGTGCAGGATATAGTAAATGCTACAAATACAGACAAACAAACAGAAAGAACAATGACACACTTAAAGTCAATATGAGATTTACAATCGCAAATCTCAACTGCCTGGATACCTGGCAACAGAAAGAAACACTTCCTATCCAGGTGGGATCTTGTTGGGAGACTTCTTCTGGTTTATAAATACAGGACGCCAGCGCAGACAAACAATACCCAATAAACCACAAAGGAAGAACAATGTGTTTATACAGCTTAGGATAATGACCGTACTATTACTGTTATGCCTGACTTTCATCACTGCTTCTCATACCTGAAGTAGACTTATACATCCTGCTCCGATCGTGACAACAGATCTGTGAATTATAGCTTCTACAGTCTGTCTGTACGCAAACAGAGAACTACTGGGCTCACAAATTGAACAGATTCATGACATTCCTGAAGGCTTATCTGACTACATCTGCATGGACTGGTCCAGACGGCATGTTGCCTCTGCACCAGTGTGCCGCCGCCCTGCATTCCCCACTTCAAATAGGGTTTTGTGTAAGTCTTGTGTTATATTGTGGACTGGTATGTGGGGCCAGAGTTGTGGGGACTAACATGAACACAATCCGTATGTAACTTACACATTATCTGCACAAGTATTAGCATTTTTGTGATATAAGTCTGTTCTCACTTTTCCCATCCCTGGGTTGTCTTTCACTTTGGACACAGCCCGGAGCAGGCATGGCGGAGCAGGAGGAGGCGAGACCTGCAGGATGCCACTGAAGTTGGTGGGGTAAATGGATGGCTCCTGCGGGTGTAGCAGTGAAGGCTGGTGCTTCTTCCGCTTGGAGGACAGATTCAGCTTCTGGGCTGCCCTGTAAAAAAAAAAAAAATGCCTTGAAGTTGATCCAAACAAACAAAAAAAAAAGTATGCCATAAAATGATGGCTTCTACCATGCTACCAAAGAGTTTACTGATTTAAAGTGTCTGGCTCGTATTTTAATGGTATCCTGCAAAACCTTTAGGAATCCCACTGTCACATACAATTCAATGTGCCCCTTTTAGTTCCCCAAAGTGAAAAAGTCAGCGGGCGTTCTAAACTGTGCCACTATTCCTTACCATTTGCTAAATTGCTTTTCTTTCAAATATCATTTCAGACTCTCCTACAAAAAAACATACTGCTTCAGCCTTCCATTTCAGCTACCCTTTATTGTTGCAGCAGAAAGTGCAAATCTATAAGAAATAATGTTACCCCTGACAGGTTCTTTCACTGTCAGGGGTAAATATAGGTTGGGTTAATAGGAAGGCACAGAAAACAACTGCCCTTTGAGAAAAATTATCTATCTCTTTAACTTAAGATGAGCAATTATGGAGGTTTGCCAACCATCCGATAAAGCTGGAGTGTTATTTATACATTTTAATCATTTATTTTAAGCTAGCCAGCAGCAACAGATTTGAGGCAGGTAGGTAAATCTCTTATCTACTTAACAGACTTCTACACAGACATACGTTTGTTTCAGCGGTTCTGCTGTGCTGCCATCTATCAGAACCGATCTCACTGAAACCTGGATTTTAACAGTCCATTAATTAAAATACATTGCCATCCCAGCCTCTTGTTTTGCAGTGCTTAGGAAATAGTCGGGTGCCTGCACTCCATTCTTCCTAAATTCCTGGAACTCAAATGACAGTCGCAATATCTCTGCATGGCCTGCAGGGAATCTGTCCAGACTTAGAGTGGTTCCAGGTATGGCATCAACCTAGATCATCTAACAACGTACCTCAGCTGGAAATTCAAGGTCAGAGAGGAAAGTAATACGCCACGGGGATTCAAATGTAGTACTATAAAAGTAAGTGGCTTTCACTCAGAATGAAAACAGGAATGATACAGTGAAAGACAATATACTGAGATTGAAAGATGAGAAGAATCCACAGAAGAAGGGGGATTTTAGTGGAAGTAAAAGAAATGCAGATGTAAAAAGAGAAAGAGGGAGGAAGCAAGACCAAAAAAGAAGCTCCATATGAAGAATGGAGCAGTTTCCTAATAGGCCAGCCTGGGCTCATTAGTACTGCTCAGTCTCCCCCGGACAGGACTGAGTGGGCTACTGCCAAAAACACAACCACCACCGACCCCTCCCATCCCTTCTTTGCCTCCTGAAGTGACAACCACCCCCTTCTTCACTTCAACACTCCCCTCTCCACTGTATGCCCCCTGCAGCGACAGCCCAAGAGCACAATCAAGAAACACGCTGCTTGCTGATGGAATAATTATTGCATCCAAGTGGGCTACAGGAAAAGGCTCTCCCTGGGGAGCTGCCTGTGTGTGATAGCATGTAGGACGGATCGCATGACTGAAAAAATGAGATGGAAAAGATGAATGCAAGCTAAAAAGAAATAAATGGGGAAACTACACCACCGTACACGTGGCTGTGTGCCACTGAGTGTGTATGAGAGGTAACCACAGAGCTTTCATTCAAGATGAATGTACCCCCCGTCTTTCTCCCCCTGCCTGTCTCTCACTCCCTCTTTCACACTTCATTCTGTCTCTCTCCTACATCAGTAAAAGCTAAATCAAGCATCAGGAGTCATAAAAGAAAAGAGGCCCTACACTGTTTCACAATTATTTTCACTTGTAGCCTTGAGGTTTAATTCATGCCACGCAATGATGATCAGCGGGCACGCGCTGGGAAAAAGGGATATTGGTCTTTGTTTTTCAACACAGCCACATGTACACAGGGAAATAAATTGCCTTTTACCTTCTCTTTGAACCTCTCCCTCCCTCCTCGCTTCCTCTCTCTGCCCTACCCAACTACATGTCAATGGGAAATAGATGGTAGGGACATGGATTTCTTTGCCAACAACAGCTTGTCCACCTGTTCACTGCTTTAAAATCATTGCAAACAAAGCCGTTTCTCTGTATAACATCGTCTGAATACTCCAAAATATAACTGTGCCTCAGAAGAAAAATGGTCATTGACTTTATATGTTATATTCACATACTGTATATGCAATACATACTAAAGCAAAGCTTTGTTTCATCATGCACCAGTGAGAAAACGCTGCCATAATGTACTTACAGCTCTTTCCAATCCATTATCTAGTTTGTGCTTATAGTCAAAAAACAGCCAACTGATGGAGTTCCACTTTGCCGTCCATTTCTGTGTTGTCACTGTTCTCCATTATTTGTGAATTTGATACGGTGGCACCGTCACCAGGAACAGAGCGAAGCGGGGCTGCTCACTAGTTGAGGCACAGGGGTCCTCTTGGCTCCGACTGCAATCATTGAGGTTCCACTCGATTTCACAGAGGTTTGTAAGAAGCCGTGAGGCAAAGGCAGAACCAGAAGGGGGAGGTGTGGGCATTATAGTAGCTACACAGAATAACACCAGGTGGGGCAGGGTGGAGGTGGGCAGAAAGCACCCTGCTGTAAAAGCAGTGGGTTCACAGTGACCAGGCAGTCCAGGGAGCTTCTCTGGAGGGAGGAAAGATGAGGAAAAGCACCTCCCCTGTTCATACACCACTGAAGCACCTCTAACACTTTCCACACCTCTTTGCCAGACAAAAGTTCAGCGTTAGTTCAGAGATGAAGGAGAAGAGCAACAGTTTGCTCAGAAGTTCAGTTTTCCATTCTTTCTTTCACATCTAATTCTGACTTCATACCACCGGCTGCATGGTTGTCTCTCGTTTATTTAATCCACAGTGGTGTGTCCGCTGCGAGCAACTGCAGGTCCTGACGCCCCGGTCCTTCCCAGAATCTCTGCTGCTTGCAGGCAGAGAGCGAAGGAAAAAAATCAACACGCCTGGCTGGACTGGAAGATTTCCTCAGGTGGATGAGAATGAGGAGATTTCCTGCTCCTGTTCCACCTCTCGGTCCTTCTCCTGCTATCGGAGAAATACTGGCAGCTGTCCTGCTGTGTCTCTCTCTCTCTCTTTCCTTGCCTTTCTCCCTCCCACACACACAGACACACACACACACACACACACACACACCCTCCTCTCTCCCTGCCACTCTCCTCTTCCTCTCTTTTTTCCTCAGCCCAGCCCCTTTTTCCTCCGACTGCCAGACGAGGTGTCAGCGTTCGATTGCTGGCTGCTTGCGGCACAATTTGCGAGTCGTCTCTCTCTCGCTCCCTCTCCTAATTCACACACACACACACACACACACACACACACACACACACACACACACACGCACACACACACACACACACACACATACACACACACACACACACACACACACACACACACCACACATCTGTCTCTCATATAAACCCCAGTGTGTGGACACACACACTAATATGCACCCCACCACACGTCACATGAATACTTAATGCTCACAGGAGCCTTCTCTTCTTTTAGGGTCCCACACTTCAAACAGATTTGGTTAGTATGCCTACAGTGCATGTATGCTTGAGTGTGAGTGTGTGTTTGCGAGGGTAGAAAGTGCGTGCTTGCACATTTGTATTTTTCCGCCTTTGTTTGAAGGATGCAATTAGCCCGTTGAATGAAAGTCTTATTAATCATAAGGAGTGACACAAAGATAAGGAAGGATACACTTAAGAGGCGAAAGATGGATTGCCTGAATGAGCGATGCTCTGACTCAATCGGAAAGCTGAGAGATTTCTTTAAAAAAAAATTTAAAAAGCGTGCAAAAAAGGGAGGGAAAAAGAGAGGACAGACAATGAACAGATGACATTCTGAAAAGGCAGATTTATGCTGGCCAATGAGAGAGAGTGAAGTCAGTCAATGGTCAAGGGTAAAAAGGGAATGAAAGCATGCGAGTGGGCGAGCGCAGGGGTGAGAGTACCCTATTCCCTGTGCTGCCAATTTACCAGCAAGCCCTTTCCGCCCCCAACCAGCCAGTCTCGTTTGAAAGGCTTCAGCTTCGGCTGCAGAGTGCCTACTACAACACATCAGCAGACAGAGTGGGTATAAGACTGGCCAGATGAAAGCACACACACACACCAGGCTCTCCCTGCCTCTCTTCTTCTGACACACTGCCCCTTTTATGAACTCTGCTGGATGCAGAAAAAGAGAAAAATAACACCCACCACTGCCAACCTATTTGGAAAGCATAGTATACTAATGAATTGGTTGGACATATCACACAACCTTTAACTTCCTCTTTGCCAAAACAAGTTTATCTCTTTTTTTTTAGGAGAGATTCCACATTAAAATGCCTGAGGCAGGCTTACTTCCAAAAGGCAAGAAGCATCTCCTGAAGCCTCAAACAACAAGCAAAGAGAATCTCTTTGATTCATGACAACACTTGATGTGTATGAGATAATACTAATGTGGGCATTGGTCAGCCTGACAGTGCAACTAGTTATTATTCTCATTCTCAATGCTCGGTCGGGTTTGAAAATGACAAAATAATATGGAGTGGCCACAGTTGGAGCTCTCCCGATAGCTTTCCAGCTCCATCACTGTCTCTTTATGTGCAGACCACAGGGACAGATAATGACTGCAATATATATATGAATGAGCCAAAGCAAGACAAATGTAAAATCAAAGATCATTTGGAATGAAAGGTCTCCTGGCGCCTTTGTTTCAGAAAGGACATCTAGATATCATCCTCACCTACAGAGGGAGTGACATTGAGGGAAGAGGAGAACAGAGAGAAAAGGGAAGCTATGTTTGTTCACTGCTGTCACACTGCTTCACTTTGGTCTGTTGTCGAAACCCACTCCAGCTCGCTTTTCAATCTTTGTTCATTTACGAAGAAAAATTCCTCTACCAAGGAGAATCATCCCCTGGCGTAGCCATTACCTTGTTTGTGCAAATGCGTCTCTGTTCTCCCAGCCAGCTATACAGCTCTTTAGGTAGCCCCGTTCTAATTTTCATGTTGGTCACATTCTCTGTTCCTTTGCTCTGATTCTCTTTTCTTCTCCCTTCGCGGACAAGATAAAGCTGCTCCGGCCATTCATGCGGGGATCAGATCGTCAGATCGACGTGACTGATATCAGACAGCAAGTCTGCCTCCCAGTGTTGATGATTAGCAGACCAGCACAGCTCTTTGTGAATGGAGATGGGAATACTAGGATCTAGTGACCCTCTACACCAGTGCAATGATAATGACAACACCACAGTGAGTTCACAGGCGCCTGAATACATTTACAATTTATCCTGGATTTTGTGAAAGGCCCGTGTGAGATTTTAAAGTGGAGATAGGTGCATGGAGCCATTCCTGTGTGTCCAGAGTCGACTATACAAAATCAGCAGATGGTCATAATTGATTAGGTTCGAATGTGTGAGGTGCCGTGCTTTTCAGTCATACGATAATCAATGGGAAACTCCCTCTGAGCTAAAATCGGTACACACCGTCTTATTGATGAGTAGCCTTTGACATAATCAAAAAACTTGTGCCCCAAAGGTCTGGCAGGATAACATAAATCTACAGACTGGAATTAATTGTTAGAAAAATACAGACTTCGTCAGTTGAAGCACCGGACTGGTCGAGCTCTACAGATCAGGGAGACATTTGGGTTGGATTAAAAAATCAGCTGTGATCTCAGATCAATCTCATCTGAGCCCAAAAAGTGCTTGAGGTGATTAAGTGACAGCAGGCTGTGAACATATAAAAATTCATATGGTGCACATGCATGAGAACATGATGTCATCCCCTGCCCACGAGTCCTGGCAGCAGGAAAGGCCCACCCAGACAAGATTTACAAGCAAGGTCAGGATGCTGATCATTAAGAATGAGACAAATGCTTCCACACCATAAAATGCTTTTCCTCAGAGTCAACCACTGCTGCTCCATCTAAATGGGTCAAAGACTGTTTGTTGTGTCAGGATGCCCCAGATGTATGGCCTTTCAGGTAAAAATACACAGTATGCATTCCCCCTACACTTAGAGCTGATGGGGTTGACAGTGCAGGGTCTTAAAATAACCAAGAAATATGCAGATTCGAGTTTCCTGTGATACGCCGTCAGACACATAAGGACAATAGGAAAGATGAGAATGTATGACGGAGCTCATCCAAGCCTCCTGTGTGGTACTGAGCTTAAGTGTGGTAATAAGCCTGTTTCCTTTCTATAGTTCCCCACAATCAAGGGACCTCTGCCATAAACATTAATTTGGTTTTTCTCACTTCCTCTCCTTTATACTAAATTACTCAAAACAACTGACGCCCGGAGCAGCAACATCCTGAATACAGAGATTAATCTATGATTGTGGTTTAACAAATGGTATTTGTCACAAAAAATGTGCAATTTTATTTGACAGAAGCTGCTAAAAATACTCCCATTTAGAGATGAAGGAACAGACATCGGTGCAATATTATTCAGATTCAGACTGGCATCAACCAGAAACCCATGTTGTTCCAATCATTTTGAAAAATGTGTTTTCTCTCTCCTTTAGAAGCCTAAAATACAATAAAATAAAAGATAGAACTAAAGGGGTTATTTGATTGTCAGGTGAATCTTATCAGTACAAAACAGTGAAACTTCTTACTGCTGCCAGCCGGATTTTGCTCCCACGTGGTTGTTTTAAGGATAATCTGGAGGTAACGCTTCTCTCCTGTGTCAGTTTACACAACAGCAGTGTGCAAGAAGTGTCCAAACACCTTCAGGCTTGGATTTATACACTATCTATAAACCGGGAGAGAACCAGATCCAAACTAAACCAGGCAGCAATGATGTGATGTCCAGCGAGTTCAGCCTGCACGTTCCAAACATGAGGAAGGCCGTTAATAAAATATCTCTGTTCCAATGAGGTGTTCAACAAATCTTTTGTACCTCCACAGTGGTTGACCTTGGATACCAAAAGGGGCATCATTTGTGTGCTGACTGCTGACAGCCCAAGGCTGCACACACATCTTCACTGTACCAATCCCTAGCCAATTAAGTAAGGCCAAACACATTCATGTAACATCCGTGAATACAATGGGCTGTCATAGAAAAGAGAATATGACAAAAACTGATGTCTCCTAATGCAGCTGACTTCTCACATTCAAGTCATAGCCTAGATTCCTTTTTTTTTTTTATCCGGGTCTGTCATGGTCTCCCCAGTTTCTTTTGAAATGGCTGTGGACTGAGGCGGAAAATGAGGGGTAAGTGTATCCGCTGGGAACAGATGGAATAAGGGGATCATTTCAAGCACAAAGAAGAATTGGAAGTGAAGAATAGGTAAGAAATCAATGTGAGAGGTAAGTATGCTGACAAAAATAATGACAACTGAGAGATGGGATGGGAGAGAATCTCAGAATACAGTGGGTATTAAGAATAACGAGGAGACACACAAATGAAGGAGCAATGAGAGCAGGAGCTGCAGGCTACACCACCAAGTCCTCCATTCGATCAGGGGGCCTGGCTCCGTGCCAGCGAGATGCTGTCCATGAGGAGGCAAATCATTTTCTGTCTAAGAAAGAAACAGGAAAGAAAAATTATTGTTGGAGCGATGCCACTGCCAGCTTGAAATTGCTTTATTCCCAAAGATGGGAATCCCCAGTCAGCCAAGACTAAATGGAACAGTTGGCACCAAAAAGTGAAAAAAACTCATCAATATTCAAGAAAGCCTGGTTTGTTACTAGAGTGTTGAAGGCAACAGTGGATTTAAGTTTTTTTTTTAATTAATTTTAGTCAACCATTCAATTGAAATACCAAAAAGAAATATGTTAAGCAAGGTAATTAATTGTACATTTGGTTTACCAGATCAAGAAGAAAAAGCCTGCAACAAGAGAAACCCGATTCGCAAAACAATCGAGCGAAGAAGACACTGTGAGTCGACGCAAGGGTTAAACTCGTAGTCATGAAGGATAATGTGCTGGAGCACCACAGGGGGGTGTGACAAACCGTCACTAATGTGAAACTGACGTGTAATGTTTTTGCGTTTAATGCTCAGCGCATAATGATTCGCATCTCCAAACGCAACACACCCTCATCCCAGTCACAAAACACTAATTACACATCCCCCAACATCAAAAGGTTACTTTTTAAGATACGGGAATAAAAGGAACTTAAAATACAATTTAATAGTAAAATAGGGTACAATTCTATTAACAGTTGATTCAATTGTCCTCTCTACTATTCAGGATTACATCGTTCCAATACGGCCTTGACTTGCTTGAACTAAGGCCATGAAGAGGTGAAAAAAGCAAAGGCTGTTCACTCTGGAAGACCCTTTTGTTGATCAATGAGATAAAGGAGACAATTTAAGGCCCCTAAAGGAATTTATTGGAAAGTCTAACAATGAGAGTCGAAATGTCCTTAAAGAAAAATCTTTAGTGATTGACCTTGGTTTGTTTGCTAGAGCACATTAGGATCTGTAGCTTTGGAAGTGCAGGAAATGTTCAGCTATGACATCAAAGTTCGTTTCAGGCAGAGAAGTAAAAAAGTTGGAAGTAAATTCACTTTTCAGCTGATCGGTGACAGATGATAATGAAGATGTGCTCTTCCCCGGCTGCACAAACTCCAACATCCATATTCTTGACAGCGCTGACAAAGATTAACAGGCGCTTTCATCTCACCCAGTGCATTTTCACTCCGCTCTGCGGTACTCCAGGTACACTCTGAGAGCACTGCTGAGAATCTGGCATAACTTCACATTCTGAAGACACATGTTGAACTTGGATTCACACACAATCCCACCCACGTATTGCCTTTAAAACCTCAGACAAGCTATTCTGCTCTGGGCCTGCACAGAAGACGTCTTGGCACTCACTCACATGAAGTTATCACATACTGAGTGACATTTCCTGTCTGGAAACACACAGCAGCACACAAAGAAAGTGATACTTATGATGAACTACTAAAATGTGCTGATTATTATTAATGTTGAATGCCTCCCTGATCAAAGATAATGCCCTTTTAGATGAATACATACCACCTAGCTCAAGTGACAGCAACTTCAGAACATGATGAGTGTGAGAGAGACAGAGTGGGACATGTTGGTATACTTCTTCTCCACTTTTCTGCTTCATTAATCACTTTCTTGAAGAGAGAGAGACCTAGCAATTATTTATTTGTGCATTCCCATGCAGAATCTATCACAACAAACACTTTTGAGTGATTAATTTGTGGGCTGTTCGGAGAGACAGACCAGACACACAGGGGACTTTGAAGTGTTTCTTAATCTTTCATCTGTATTCAAGTCAACAAGCAACCCAACAAACACTGGCGGGGAGTCCTAGTCGGGGGAAATGAGCGATACTATCAGGGAGATGGCCAAGTAGCAGATCTGGAAGTAGAGGATAAAATTACACATTTATAGATGAAAGAAAGAAATGATCTTCTCAAGCAGGCAGATCGATAAAAACATCACAGCTGTATATGGAAAAGGCGATACAAACCTGAGTGCAATGTGTCCCTGAGATCAGACCATTAAGACGTTAGTGACTACAAACACATTATTCCAAGTAAAGCAGTTTATCCTGTAACACACTCTCATAAAGTCAACCACAGAAACACACACAGGAACACTCACTGGGCTACACAATGTGTGGGGATAATGGGATTTTTAGTGCACTGCATCTGGCTCTCACGTGTTGGGTCGTGAACCGATTACAGACAATAATCCTCTCCATTCAAGACGATGTGTTCGCAAAAAGCAGCAATAGAAACATGTAGCAGATAAATCTTCTGAGCTGCTTTTAATTTGATGCAGCGATTCATGCTTAAATGGATGCTTAAACTGAATGTTTGCTAACTCTCAAAGAACTAAGTACACAGTAATGCACATAAAGTATGACGTGTATTAAACTGTGCAAGCACTATTATGTTTCCCCTATGATTGATTATTGCACCAATCTGCTTTGAAACCGATGCAAAGGTTAGTTTTGTATATTTAATGATGATAAACTCATTCAACAACATACAGTATGTTTCGTTAGTCCCATAATTCCTCGGTTTTAATCCTCCACAGCTGTCACTTAACTGTCTGAACAATTTCAAATGCCCAGCAGCAAAGACATGCATTGCAGGAGATAAACAAGGCAGCCAGATGATGATAAACCATTTCAGCATCTGATATTGTAGGTGATAAAGAAAGCTCTAAACCACCTGTCCCGACAAGGACCGTATCCTCCATCCTTAAAACTTTGGCTCTTCCCACTGGCGGAAAAAAAAGGAGAAGAAGCAGAGTTTGGGGAAATCAACCAACTCCCAATGATTAAGAATCTATTAGTTAGTCCTGTTAAACAGGAAGGCCTTGCTGACAAGCACCAAGGAGCAGAGACATCTGAGAAGCCCCACCAGGAGTTAGTTATTTCTTAGAATTGTAAAACATGAAGGCGGCAAATGGGAGCAGAGACACCAGATTCTAAAAACTGCAGCTCATACTTCTGTAATACTCTCACACTGTGTCTCAACCAAAATGCCAAAGTGTTTAGATGACATCACTCAGCCCCCGCAGGCATGATGAATAACACAAAGGGATGTGGTTAGAGAATTAAGGAAAGTCAAGAATGATAGCTCAACACTAATTCTCTAAACATTGTGCCCTGTGGGGAACTATCACCACATGCATGGGCATGCAACCAGAGCTGACAATGAATGGATAGGGTATGACCTCTCACGCTCAGACTTCACTAATCACACACAACCTGTCTTTGCTGATCATCCCTGCTGACACACTGAGAGGCAAAGGCAGGCCATAGGTGACAAGCCTACAGGACAGAGGTCTACGCTCCACATCCTCTCATTCCTCTGTGTGTGAATGGAGTCTGTCAGGAGTGGATAACGGTGCGTCCCCCCCACTCCCAACAGGGCTTACCAGACAGAGACCCAGGTTGAGCGCTCAGGGCTGAGTCAGCACTTTAGCTCTTTGTTTGCCAGGCCCACTCCATCGCCCCCCCTGCAGGCTATGTGAGTGGGCCAGACAGATTTCCTGACTCGGGGATTTATTTTGAGGAACAGGAGAAAGGAAAGTAGGCTTAACAAACAAACCCTTGCTTTTCTTTTCTTCATCATTGGAGCTATTTGCTGTTGATGACGACAGGCTCAAAGACTCAATACTATATGTGACTGTACCGGTTAGGAGACATACACCAAGAATCATGAAGAGCTCCATGTAGAATCAAAATAAGAATTTCTCTTGCAATGTTGGTCGTGGAGGATTATGAGTCAGCAGGAAGCAATATATTGCTGCCGGTGGATGAGAGGATGTGTCCACCATGTGTAGAGCCCCGAGGCAACGAGACCAAACAGGATCTCCCTCAACACCTCAGTCATGATGGCACCTGACTCGACTTTGATGGATTCACACCTGGGCTTATCTACAGGCTACAGCCCTGCCGTGGCCTCCAGTGTCTGCCGCTGCACAGAGGTAGCCATTAGTCTCAACAGCCTGATTATTGCAGGAAAATGCCAGCTGGTGTCTTATCCGAAGGTAAACAAAGACAAATACCACAGAGCACCTCAACCATCCCAGCTACCACCCACTCAATAGCTCCTGACAAGATGATGCTATGGGCATGTGTTGCTCAGAGTTAACAGATTGATATGAATCAATTCTCATTTGTCAGGCTCTAGGGGTAGCTGGTGGTATTAACATTTCAGCTCCACTGTGGCTGCTTCCTCATAATGGAGCCAGCGTTTCAGAGGTATGCTTTCTATCATGCTATACATTCTGCTCACACCATCCAAAAATTCATCTCACTGTGGCTTGACAACAAAACTATTACCCTCTCACCTCCAGAGAGCAGACAGTCTAACTCCAAAAGCGCAAAACTACACATTCTACAAAGTGGAAAGGAGAGAGTGACACAGAAGCAAAGATAAAATGAAAAGAGAGAGGAAAGCCATAGACAACACAGCTGAACTTACACAATCAAGATCCAGCACACATCCAAGCGAGCCCAGTATTTTCTTTGAACAGCATAACTTACTTGAGTCCCATGATGTTGGATCCAATATTCTTCTCCACTGATCTCCTCTTTCTGATGCCGTCAGGATGAAGCATCTTCCAAAGAGAGCCTTCTGAATGACAACATTTCCAAGCACTTTCATCTGAGGCAGAAACCGTACTGCTCTGTATCTTTATCCCCCTGCTATGTGGGATCACAGATTCACTGAGCTCAGCAGACCCTCTGCTTCACATAATCTGTTCTGCCTATTAGTCAGTGACAGAGAACCCTGCTGTCAATCACAGCACAGCCTGCCACATACAGCGCTGTCCAGCTTTGTCTGCTTCTGGCCTGTGTAGACCAATGATAGAAGAAATTAAAACTAGAACCAATGCAGTCACAGACTGCAACATCCCACAACACCCCTGAATTCAAAATTTTACCCTGACCCACTTGCATAGGTCAAAGAGAGCACTAGCTTTTATCTATGGCCTTACTCACCCTGGCCTTCTCCCTTGTCGTTCTATCATATCCAGTTCCAAGCTTTGCCTGTCCTGGCTGGAGGTAAGTCATGGCATTTGTCCATCTTTGTTAATAAATGCTTGCGATACATGATAACTTGATGTGTGATAGAAGAGTTTCAGCTAAAATGAAAGGAAAGGTGTACAAAACTGTGGTGAGACCAGCGATGTTGTGGGCATGGTTGTGGGGCGGATTGCAGGGCTCTAGGGCGCTGTATCCTCCCCATATACACCTCACTTGTCTCCCCCCATCCTCCAATTTTAATGCAACGTACACACACACACACTTTGGAGGGGGCCCTGCGATGATTGGAGTAGTCTGAACAGCACTTGGCTTCCCCTTCAAATTTTTAATGCACCACATCCCACACTAGGTAGCACAGGAACACAGGGTTGGGAGAGGGCTTCCTCGTCAGGGATCGAGGAAGCATAATAACAGGGAGGGTAGCGTAGACTCTACACAACATGGCGCTTCTGGTGGGGCACGGCCCTCTGGGGCCTATGGCTGGGGAGGGGCTGTATGACCTGGGCCTGCGGCTCGGCTTGGGCTTGGGCTGCTGAGGGGTTGGGCTTGGTTGCGGGCGTTCTATGGCGGCCGAATTGTTGGTGGCTGCTGGTTGTCGGTCGTGGCCGTTGATTCGCCGCGCGGCGGTGGGGACCGGGGATGTGGCGCTGTGGCTCTGATGTGGGGGTGGGGCGGTGTGTGGGCTGTCTGGCCTGGCCTGGGGGTCGGGCTGCGGGGGGATGGTCAGTGGATGCGGGGGTGGTTGGGTGGTACGAAGTCGTCGCTGCGCTTGGGGGCGGGATGGTTGCTGGGCGGCTAGACTTCTCCCCCGCAGACCCTGTCTCCCATCTACCTGTGGGTGCTGCACGGCTCATCTGCTGGCCTATCGGGCGTGGCGCGTTAGGTCGGCTTTGTGGCATGTGCCTTTCCGCCGCTGTTGGCCGGGGATCTGCGGTTGGTGGCTGGCAGTTGGTTTACATTGCTGGGTGCTGGGGCGTGGGATGGCGTTGCCGTCGGTTTCCGGATGGACTTGGGCTATGGGCGGGGCTCGGCGTGGGGGCACCTGTGGGCGGGTTGGCTGCGGTGGGCCTCTGACAGGGCCTGGCATGGGCTGCCTCGGACGACCGGCGGTGTGCGGGGGCTGGCTGCCTCTGGTCGGCTTTCCAATTGTGGGCGGCAGCGCGGGGGGGCTTGCGGCCCGCTGGGGATCTCTGCCGTATCTGGAGGGTTGGTGTGGACCCTATCTCTGGTCTACCCGCGCTTGCAGGAGGCTTGACAGGCATGTGGGGTTGCAATACCCCATGTCCGGTCTAGGGGGGCTATGTAGGGGGGTGAGTCACATGTCGCCCGGTCACTGCGGCTGGCCCCTGGGGCTGCGGGGGGCATTCCTGTCCCCTGGGGTTGGGGGGTTGGGCGGGGTGTGGGCGTGGTGGATGGGGGTGGGGGGTTGGGGGGTGTGGCGGGGCGGGATGGGGGGGGGTGATGGGGGGGCCTCCTTGCCTCGTGCCACTTGGGCCTGGCCTGTGCGCCCTGGTGGTGGCGGCCGCTGCCTCCTCTGGGTCCCCGGGTCTACGTGGTTCTCGGTATCCCCAGTGTCTCTTTGGGTGGTGGCTTCTTGATGCTCCTGGCTGCTGGGGTTGGGAGTGCTCGGTTGGCATCGCCCTGTTGAGTTCTGGTAGCCTATCTGGGTGTTGGTTTCATCACACATGCATGTTGGGCCAGGGCTTACCAGCTCCTGTCGAGTCCAATTATTGAGAACCATTGGGTCCCGTCAGAACGTGATGAGTCTCACTTCAGTCATCACAATCTTATGCCCTCTATCTTCCTCCTACACTGGTTTCCTCTGGTGGCCTATTCTATACTCTCAGGACCTCCACTAATCTGATGTTTTGTAACATTGGTGTTGAGATATCAGTTCTAAGATAGAATAAAACAGCCTAAACCTTTTTCACCCCAACAGCACTGCCTGTCTATCCACTACCTTGTTTATGTTCTCTCTCCCTGTCTCCTTTTTCCTTCCCCCTTAACTCACAGAGGTGCAGCACCCCCCTCTCTGGCTCACAATAGGAAATTCTAATAAAGACTGACAATTTAGTTACCAGAGAGGATTGGTGACGGTCACATGCACGCATTAAAATATATAAAAGATTTTGCTGCAAGACTAAAATAAGCATTGATCTCATAAAAGGTTAACCCTCTTTTATGGGGTTAAACTATGAGAATACATGCAGACAAGACAAAAAAAAAAAAAAAGTTAATAAATGCTTGTAAAGGTTGTTGTTTGTGATTAAATTGTGTTACGGCTTGTCTTGTCGTGGCCTCCTGTTTTCCTTAACTGAGTTCTGTTGAGACTTCACTTTGTTAAATTAAGTTCTTGTTTGGTTTTGTTTTGGCATTAACATGCAACGTTAGCCTGCTAAATTAGCCCGCTAAGGTTAGCCCGCCATGAGTGTTGTTGTCGCTGTTAATGGCACCCACTCTACTCTTTTTAACCGGAGAGATGAGCCCCGGTCTCATTTTTGTTGTTTGAGACTAAAGCCCGACTCCTTCAAATTAACATTTAACATTTAAGAGACCCAGGTTACACTAGCATCTCACCCCTCTTCAAAGACAGGACTGAGTCTGTACTTCACTTAACCTTCATAACATTCTCACTGCATACGGACTGGACAATGGAGTGCTACAACTAAGATATGTTGTTCAAAACAAAAACAATCACTTGTGATATGCCGTGTTTCCACTCAGAGCATGCATGACTGATTTCTGAATGCTTGTTCATCAATCTAACTAAATTACAGCCCAGTGAAGAGGGCTATTTCAACTTCCTACCCAGTATGTTCTTTAGAAGAAAAATCTGTAACATTTTATTCTCATGAGCTAATCACTTGTTTCTATGGTTACTCAGAGCAGCCCGAAGGATGAAGGGCAACCTGAGTGTTGCGAACACAAAGGTAAGGGTGTGTGAAGGAGAACAGAGGCTAAATAGTCCAGCTGCCACAATTACAGGAGGATTCCTTCTGCAGGATCACAGTCATTACTGCGCACACACTCACCTGGGTGGCAGCTGCAGGGTGGCGATGGACAACCATAAAACCACTTCCTCCTGACACTCCTCGAGGGCCACATTCCAGCAAACAGCTGTCCGTCCTGCCCCTGCAGCGGCCCACCTGCCAGCTTGTGTGCCACCTCTGAAGGCCGTATTGTCTGTGATTCATCTGCTGACTCGTTGAGTCTCCAAGGTCTTCTATAATCTTCTGTTCATTACCCACTAGTGTCGTTAGAGTAAGTAAATCATCCCTCCCCTCAATATTATTAGTGTGAGGCAACAAAACAAGAGTCTCTCATGAAACATAAACAAGGGACCAGTATTAGACTGTGGAATTGTCTCAAGCAGCTTAGCAGAGATGAGCAGACAAGGACTTTAAACTGAGCAGTCAAGTCCTGTAAGCAATGTGCACTGAGAAGTCCCACAGGCCCAGCAGGTAATAAACACACTGTCACAATCAGCATGTGTTAATGGAACTGAGAGATGGGTAGAAGGTTCTGCAAGGTGGCGGTTAGCGATATCGTCAGGCCCCTGCTGTGAGCGCCGCTTGGTTTCATTACACGACACTGAGTCAATACACTAATGATATGCTCCGTCACAAGGCAATCACAGCTTCACGTGCTAGTCAGCTAAACACATGGATCTAAATCCATTACGCCGACTCTCACTAATGCTATGACTCATGTATGTATACACATGATGATAGGCACACACATGCGCACACACATACACACACACCATCCAGCATTTGGCCCATGATCTTCTTGTCTTTCTCCAATTGCTAATCGGTCATCACTGACCAGAAAAGTCTTCTTAGCTTCATTTGTTTCCAACAGACGCAGGAAATGATAAATAAGAATAAAACATTATTGATGGAATTTTGAAAATGCTTGGAAGGATTTATTGTGTGTTGAACATGATAATGTTAAAAGACATATTAAAGAGGTGTTAAAAGGTTAAAGAAAAGAGTGTGAAACCACATTCTTTTTTATCTATACAGCATAATGGGTGTGAGGGTCAAATCATGGTACAATTACAAAGCACTTCTTAAAAATGCATTAACTTTAAGGTGTTCAAAGGATACAAGCCAGTGACTGGAACCTATGAACTTGTCAGAATATAGTAGTAGAATTTTTAGAAGACAAAATGTAGCCGCAAGAGGGCACAAGCCAGTGTCTTATTGTGCCGGTCCCAAGCCCGGATAAATACAGAGGGTTGCGTCAGGAAGGGCATCCGGCGTAAAACTTTTGCCAAATCAAAGATGCGAATCAAACATATGACTTCCATACCGGATCGGTCGAGGCCCGGGTTAACAACGACCGCCATCGGCGCTGTTGACCTACAGGGCGCCGGTGGAAATTGGATTACTGTTGGTCGAAGAAGGAGAGGAGGAAAGTACGTTCGCACGAAGAAAGAGAAGAGGAGCGCCAAGAGTATAGGACTAAGAGTAGGGACGTTGAATGTTGGAACTATGACAGGAAAAGGTAGAGAGTTGGTCGACATGATGCAGAGGAGGAAGGTAGACATACTGTGTGTCCAGGAGACCAGGTGGAAAGGTAGCAAGGCTAGAAGTTTAGGAGCAGGGTTCAAGTTGTTCTATCATGGTGTAGATAGAAAGAGAAATGGAGTAGGAGTTATCTTGAAGGAGGAGTTTGTTAGGAATGTCCTGGAGGTAAAAAGAGTGTCGGATAGAGTGATGAGTCTGAAGCTAGAAATAGAAGGTGTGATGTTCAATGTTGTTAGTGGGTATGCTGCACAGGTAGGATGTGAGCTGGAGGAGAAGGAGAAATTCTGGTTGGACTTTGATGAAGTGATGCAGAGCATACCTAGAAGTGAGAGAGTTGTCATCGGTGCAGACTTCAATGGACATGTTGGTGCAGGTAACAGAGGTGATGAGGAAGTGATGGGCAGGTTTGGTATCCAGGAGAGGAACGCAGAAGGACAGATGGTAGTTGACTTTGCAAAAAGGATGGAAATGGCTGTAGTGAATACTTTCTTCCAGAAGAGGCAGGAACATAGGGTGACCTATAAGAGTGGTGGTAGGAGCACACAGGTAGACTACATCTTGTGTAGACGATGTAACCTGAAGGAGATCAGTGACTGCAAAGTAGTGGTAGGCGAGAGTGTAGCCAAACAGCATAGGATGGTGGTGTGTAGGATGACTCTGGTGGTGAGGAAGATGAAGAGGACAAAGACAGAGCAGAAGACGAAATGGTGGAAACTAAAAAAGGAAGAGTGTTGCATGACCTTTAGGAAGGAGTTAAGACAGGCTCTGGGTGGTCAGGAGGTGCTTCCAGATGACTGGACAACTACAGCTAATGTGATCAGGGAGACAGGTAGGAGAGTATTTGGTGTGTCATCTGGAAGGAAAGTAGATAAGGAGACTTGGTGGTGGAATGAGGAGGTACAGGAGTGTATTCAGAGAAAGAGGTTAGCTAAGAAGAAGTGGGACACTGAGAGGACTGAGGAGAGTAGACAGGAGTACAGGGAGATACAGCGTAAGGTGAAGGTAGAGGTAACAAAGGCCAAACAAGAAGCTTATGATGACTTGTATGCTCGGTTGGACAGTAAGGAGGGAGAGACTGATCTATACAGGCTGGCAAGACAGAGAGATAGAGATGGGAAGGACGTGCAGCAGGTTAGGGTGATTAAGGATAGGGATGGAAGTCTATTGACAGGTGCCAGCAGTGTGATGGGAAGATGGAAAGAGTACTTTGAGGAGTTGATGAACGTGGAAAATGAGAGAGAACAAAGACTAGAAGAGGTGACTGTTGTGGACCAGGATGTAGCAAAGATTAGCCAGGATGAAGTGAGGAGAGCACTGAAGAGGATGAAGAGTGGAAAGGCAGTCGGTCCTGATGATATACCTGTAGAGGTTTGGAAGTGTCTAGGAGAGGTGGCAGTAGAGTTTCTGACTGGGTTGTTCAACAGGATCTTAGATAGTGAGAAGATGCCTGAGGAGTGGAGAAGTGTCCTGGTGCCCATTTTTAAGAACAAGGGAGATGTGCAGAGTTGTGGCAACTACAGAGGAATAAAGCTGATGAGCCATACAATGAAGTTATGGGAAAGAGTAGTGGAAGCTAGACTAAGGGCAGAAGTGAGCATTTGTGAGCAGCAGTATGGTTTCATGCCAAAAAAGAGTACTACAGATGCAGTATTTGCTTTGAGGATGTTGATAGAGAAGTACAGAGAAGGCCAGAGGGAGCTGCATTGTGTTTTTGTAGATCTGGAGAAAGCTTATGACAGGGTGCCCAGAGAGGAACTGTGGTATTGTATGAGGAAGTCTGGAGTGGCAGAGAAGTATGTTAGAGCGGTGCAGGACATGTATGAGGACTGTAAGACAGTGGTGAGGTGTGCTGTAGGTGTGACAGAGGAGTTCAAGGTGGAGGTGGGACTGCATCAGGGATCAGCTCTGAGCCCCTTCTTGTTCGCTATGGTGATGGACAGGCTGACAGACGAGGTTAGACAGGAATCTCCATGGACTATGATGTTTGCAGATGACATTGTGATCTGCAGTGAGAGCAGGGAACAGGTGGAGGAGAAGCTAGAGAGGTGGAGGTTTGTCCTGGAAAGGAGAGGAATGAAGGTTAGCCGCAGTAAGACAGAGTACATGTGTGTGAATGAGAGGGACCCAAGTGGAAGAGTGAGGTTACAGGGAGAAGAGATCAAGAAGGTGGAGGATTTTAAGTACTTGGGGTCAACAGTCCAGAGCAATGGAGAGTGGGGAAAAGAGGTGAAGAAGCGTGTCCAGGCAGGATGGAATGGGTGGAGAAAAGTGTCAGGTGTGATGTGTGATAGAAGAGTTTCAGCTAAAATGAAAGGAAAGGTGTACAAAACTGTGGTGAGACCAGCGATGTTGTTTGGTCTAGAGACAGTGTCACTGAGGAAAAGACAGGAGGCAGAGCTGGAGGTAGCAGAGATGAAGATGCTGAGGTTCTCTCTGGGAGTGACCAGGAAGGATAGGATCAGGAATGAGTATATCAGAGGGACAGCACATGTTAGAGGTTTTGGAGATAAAGTCAGAGAGGCCAGACTGAGATGGTTTGGACATGTCCAGAGGAGAGATAGTGAATATATTGGTAGAAGGATGCTGAGTTTTGAATTGCCAGGCAGGAGGCCTAGAGGAAGACCAAAGAGGAGGTTTATGGATGTCGTGAAAGAGGACATGAAGGTAGTTGGTGTGAGAGAAGAGGATGCAAAGGACAGGGTTAGATGGAGGCGGTTGATTCGCTGTGGCGACCCCTGAAGGGAAAAGCCAAAAGGAAAAGAAGAAGAATTGTTAGAAGACAAATTAACTAATGTTTGAAAACACATGGTCAAAACCATGTGTCTGCACTGTTAGTTTCAACCATCATTTAAATTAAAATGATTTTTAAGTCATCTTCAATGAAACAAATTAAATGTTTTATTTTTCAACCTGATGAATAGATGACTTTAGGTATAAAAAAATGAATAAATCATTTTTCTCTCTCAGCAATGGACTTCCTACAGCAGCTAGACTCTTTCTGATTGCGTTCTGATTAAAATTTCATCTCTGAATGAAACTGTGTTATTGAATGTCAGACAAGTGTCTTAGGAGCAGCTCCACTCCAGTGGAGAAGAGCTGTTTGGTGATTCTGCTCCTACATCCTGGCTTTCGTGATTTACATGTGTCCTACTAATTCTATCTTTAGAGAATAACAAAGAATACTAATCAGCTTTCAATCAAGTCTAAACATGAAGGACACTCATTTCATTGCCTTCTTTTTTAATTCAGGGCCACTGAGAAGAAAAGAAATTTTTTTTGATTGATTTGTTTTTAGCTTCTGGCAAGTTACATTTCATCTTGCAGTGTTATACAAAGAAACAAACACAACAAATTGAGGATGGTGATGACAATGATGACATTGATGATGAAGATGTGCTGTTGTAGTCACCAGCTGCAGAAGATCGGGGTAATGGAATGTGCTTCAAATCAAGCATGGTGCATCTCTGCCGTCTCTTCTGTATCTGTGGAATGTGATGCTGTCTAAAGCTGGCACAACATCATTGTGTTTCTCTGGGCCAAGTAAAACATCACATTCTTGGCAGCAAAATCTCATTGGGATGAAATGAAAGGTGGAACCCTTTAGCACACTTCCACCGACAAGCCCTCTGCCCTACCAGAACCTGCTATAAGGGAAATAACAAGTCCTACTCCCTCTTTGTTTCTCGTGCCTAGCCCACACGCACCAACTAAACTGCTCTCTATGCTATGTGCTATCTTTTTTAGTTTGTGTCCAAACATAACATGAGTTCTAATAAATCAGTGTCAGGAATTAACCCTGTCTAGCAGAGGGCCACACCTTGCTGTTGTTCGGGTCTATTGCTCTTATGATGGGAAGCGACACACGCACAGGAAAGTGTATATTTCGTGTAGAATCTGGAATGTCCCCTCAGCAAAAGGAGAAGCTTCAGGGTTCCACTGATATTGGTTGGCAGTGTGAAAGCAAGACAAACTTCATTTGGGGTGCTTGGAAAAAACCTCAGCTTCACAGAGCCCCTATGGGCTTCCTGTCACAAGTCACCTCAACTCCGGTGGTGCAGAGATTCAATGGTCCTATGCATCATTCTTAGCAAGCTTCCCTCTCGCCAACATTCATAATGGCATAGTACTCCTTAGAGAGGAGAGGCAGGGGATGTATGCAGTGTCCAACCTGCCAGAGAATCTATCAATGACAATATAGCACATTGCACAAGCCATCCACCCCCATGGACGGGGTGAAGTATTCTCCAGGGCATGAACAGTACCAGAGCTAAGCAGCGCTAAAAAAAAGGTTTCTTTAACCATAGATACGCAGAGAGCTAATAGTTTGAGTGAAATGGAAAATAATATTCCTGCAAAGCTACAATATCTGAGTAGCTGCTTGATGTTAAAGATGCAAAACAAAGCAAAAAATACACAGAAAATACCTCAGGTACAATAACTGGCTTTAACCTAAGCTCTTGCGTGAGACACTCCTTCTTAATATCAATTATGCAATTCTATTATCCATTCATGGTCACTGGTGCCTGTAAATAGGGGTCCATGTTGTCCCATGATAGTGCGTATCCCAAGGCATTATGATAATTCAACCATGGCAAGAACAACATCTCCACAGTACAGGCACCCCCTATTGAAGTTAACACCATGAACCACAGCCTTCAACAGACATTAGAAGGCGAGTCTGTGCGTATCTCCTCTTCTGCTCTCCTAATGCATGACGCAGTGTATGCAGACAATCTCATGCAAACATTTAACACTTCATTTAACAGCACAACAGGTAAATCTAATCTCTCTGCCTTCTGGCATACTCAACCTTGGTGCGATCTGACGTGACAGCGAGGTGTTTACCTGATGAAAAATGAGGCCGCTGTCGATGATGAGGGAGAGGGGGAGGTGGGTGCAGCATTGATGGACACCGGGAGTCCTGGTTGGCTGGAGCTCCTCAGTCGGCAGGGCATCAGCATACCCTTGCTGCTGCTGCTGCTGCTGCTGGTGGTGGTGGTGGTGGCGCTGGTGGTCATGGTGGTGCCGTGGGCCTCCAGTGCTCTGACAGCCCTGTCTGCTCCCACTATCAAACCCGGTGCCTGTTGACACACAGATAGAGAGATAAGACCACAACCATCACTTGCAAGTTTTACTACTTCTGCTCACCTTCCTTCCAGCCCATTACTTCCAGTATGATACAGATGGACTGGCAGATGCCGCAGCCAGCGACGATTAGTGAGAGTCAGCAGAGATCTCCCTGCAGAACAGCAAGCATCCTGCACTAGTCATTGATTCTGGTAACACTCTTGAGGTTGCTCTGGCTGCAACCTCCTGTTATTAAGTAGTAACCTACATTTAATTATCATTAGCAATTTACTTCACTCTGCTTCAGGTTATAACTTACCACCATGATAAAAGTGTTGCACTCACTAGCTGCACATATTGTATATATGTTTTTATTGACTTTTTTATTTCAGCCTTCATGCTTTATTTCAACAGCAACTCACTAATAACCTCCTGTAGCAGTTTAGTAAGATGAGTCTATGTATATACATAGACAAACATCTAAGATGTTTGTCTATGTATATACGTATCTGTACAAACTGTTCATTGACACATGACACTGTGTTTCAGGACATAATCCAGATTAAAGCCGCACAGATCTTCAAATAGTTACATAATGATTGTTATCATATGTGTGAAGATGGCTGTAAAGGGTGAGCTGCAGATGCATAGAAGAGAAAACAGAAACCAGTCATACGGTAAGTCTTGTAACGCTCTGCTTAAAGTTGAAGATAAGCCTGTGAGGGAGCCTGCAGTAATTCGTTCAAGGCTCACAGTTCAGCTAAATGAGCGCAGAAAACTAATTAGACAAGCCAAAAGACAATTCTAAGTCTCTGCTGAAGCCACCATATTGACAAAGGGTTAATCCTCAGTGGAGCCACTAGTTTAGCCAGCAAGACGATAATCAATAGCTGCTGATGTGATCTGGTTGTGTGGCTTTTCAGCAGCAGATATAAAATAAATAAAGGTCAATGTTTTCCTAAAGTCATTTATAACACTGGCATATGAGAACTGTGCAATCAGCAACAACCTTGAATCAAGCCAAACACAGTACTGCAGTCTCACTGCCATTTGACAGGATATGCATTATACACATAGTTCAGGCCCTCTGCATATTTACCACCTGTGTGTTTGGCCTGGATTCATGTTTGGCAACTAAAATAACATCCTTTACGATCTTTTTTGCAAAGTGATTGGTCATTAATTATCTGCCATTTGTCAACACAGGCTGACAGCTGCACTATTTATAAGGCAAACCTGACATGTGAATGCTATACATCAGGTCATGAGGACACATTTACATTCTGACATTCTCGTGAGAGGCTTAGCTATTGCTCTTTACATGCAGCATAGTGTGTTGCTATATTAAAGCATGGCTGCATTATCTTCTCCCAAAAAAGCTTCAATGCCCATTTGTCAAACTGGAAATCTGCAGGACATGAATTCCTACCTTCCACGTTCTTTCTTTTGAGCTTGTTATCAGAGTAACAAATCACATGCTTGTTTCAGCGGTCTGGTTTCGCTCTCTTGAGACTTCATCGTGGAGGTTAAGCCAGATATCAAACTGTGTTGTGTGAAGTTGTAGCTTGAAAAGTACATCATGAGAAAAACAGCTCCAAACTGAAATGAGCCCAAAAAGAGATCCTGGCAAAGATGCCAGAGTGGAAAGTACCAAGCCATGCTGGTGCTGGTGACAAGTTAGGAACTCTGCACATACCAGGAGAGTAGACTCGCTCCACTTTGGCATGAAAGACTAAAGCACTTCACATGCATCTGTACAGGAAGCAGATCTGGTGTGGGTTTTAAAATCAAGTGGCAGCTAATTTCAGTGGCATAGAAGGACAGCTGGGCATAGGTGGGGTAGGGGAGTGAGCTCAAAATGGATAAACCACCAACTCCAACATAAATACACACACATAGTGAAGCTTATCATAATGCTCACCAAATATCTTTCCCCTTGGTACTAAGACTGGGCGCTTTAGCTCCATAGCCAACCTCTCCTCTGTAGCCTTGCCCCAGGACTGGCCTTGATTCTGGCTGAATAGTAAAAACCATCCCCTGGTCAGGTAATTAGGCTATGACACTAAGAACATGTGTGTTTAGACATTAGCACTGACTCAGAAATGAAGTGGCCTTCCAACCTTTAAAGCCTTGTCCTTTTTGACCTTTGCCTTGGTTTACCACCAGAAAGAAAAGACAGAACTGAGAGGAGGGCAGAGTGACAAAACCTGAGATTTGAACATAATGGACGGAGTGAATAACAGAGTTGAAAAAGAAAAGGATTTGGTAAAGTGCTTCCTGTGAAGTCCTGAGTGAGCCGGGGAGGCCGGCACCCTATCAGCAGTCTGTCTTCTCAACTGCTGAGAATGTCAGGTCTCTCCTGTGACCTGTGATCCCACTGGTCAACAGACGATTACTGTTGAAGTGAAATAGGGCTTGTGTTAAGCTAGCTGTCATGCTTGACTGGCCTCCATGACAGAAACCAAGAGGGTAAGAATCAACATCTAACTGGAGCACTGTGAGAAAGAGACTATAAGCAGATACAAAAGTGCAGCTACCAAATTTATTTTATCCCAAATTTGGTAAAATAATGAATTTCCTCATCATTTCCTGTATCTTTGTCTTCTCTTATCGTCATCACACTCTCTGGCACATTTCTTTACATGCCCAGCTGCACCGAAAAAAGCAGCTAAGATCATCCACAGTACAGTAGTTCAAATGATGGCAATGGAGTGGGCCATGGCAGCAGACAACCAGTGAGCCAATACCGGAAACACTCATGGGTCAAGAGCAATCTATCCTTGTAGACAGCACACATTTGGTTGTGTGTTTCTCAGAATCATTCAGCTTCTTGTTTTCAATAGAACCACATTACAGCTAGAAGACAGCATTACAGCAAATGAACTCATTTATTTATTTCAGAAACCAATCTGGATTGATTTCTATCAGGATTCTGATCTGCAAAAAAAAAAACAAAAAGCCAGAAAAGTGCTTTGGGCGACATTTGCAAGATTCACAGGAGCTGTGTTGAAATGGAACAGTGTCAGGCAATTACGAAGCGGAGCCAGATCATTTCAATTCCAACAACCACAAACATCATTCCAGATGTTAACCAGAGCCTTTTCCCAAATGGGAGATTCAAGGTGCCCTATAATGGGCTGTATGTGGGAGTGCCCCAGGCTCCATGGTTAAAACATTCTGAAGGATTTCAGTCTCTCACACTCACAGTCTCACACACGCAGTCTCACACACACGCAGTCTCACACATAGTCTCACACAGTCTCACACACAATCTATCTGCGCTTCTTTGTCTGAACAACACTGTATGTTGTCCCCACAAAAAACAAGAGGGAATAATAAAATGAAGAATCTGCCTTTGGGTACAGCGTAACTCCCAATCCGCTAGAATGTGTGTGGGTTTTTGTTTTTTTTAAGAATCTGGTTTTAATGAATGAAACATGCTTGAGAAAATACAGCCCATATCTGCTGTGTTTGTAACTTAATGTCTTTGAGGGGCATTTCTCTCCAGGGAGGGCCCCATGCCTCGGTTATGTGGCATTGAGAACTCATCTCGGCTCCAAGGGCCACTAATTGCTTTTAGACACATAGATGGAGAACACAAGTCAGCCCCTCCATTCTGTGCCAAGTCATTTGATTTGCCCTGTATTACATGCATGCAGTTAAAAGCTTTTGTTGGCTTCCCATAAACCATCTCGACAGGCACTTGACATTAAAGGAGATGTGAATATAGTCGATCATAAAGGAACGAGTAACGCTGCAAATACCCATAAGAGTTCAAATACTGCAGAGAAATTCAGTGTTTGTAGATGGTAATGTAAAAGTGCAGGGACTGTAAAATCTGGAAAGTGGGGTTCTTTCAAAAAGCAATGAACATTTGTTGTGGTAGGTTTAGCCATTAACCATTTTCTTTTCTTTGTTTTTTGGGGTCTGAAAGTGCAAACTTTTCAAATAAGATTGAATAATATATTCTTTTGAAACACAACAATGTCACTGACCTGGTGTATGTTGGTAAAAAGGAATTAATCTCATGGCAATTACAGTTTTAGAACATCAGACAGTCAATTATGTGGACAGGAAAACATAAGTAAAGGCAGGGTATCCAGTTTTGTTTGCGCTGGAGACTGATGATCCAAGTAACCTTCCTCTTACATCCACGTACAACATTAGACTGCAAACTATTACCTAGGCATGCACACTACAGAGTTTACAACTGTTCAGAGGGCACAGATCCTTCCCCACAATGTTGAATAAAACGCAAAAGGAAAAAAAAATCTTTTTAGCAAAACCATTGTGATGCAAATGGGAACTGAATCTGTCTGAGAATGAACATCAGAGTGGCTTTCAAACTTTGTATGAAACCAAAAGTCCAATTTAATATTCAAAGATACATCAGAGTCCTTCGCCTCCACTTAGATTATCGTCACTAAAATCCAATGAACTGGAAAATAGTTCAAGACACACCTTCTCATTCACTTAAATGCATTTATCATCAGTATTCTATTTGCAAGCAAAATCCAATTTTCCTTTATTAAACATTGGTTCAGGATTTAATTTTGGTCAAGATGTTTCTTTTTTTAACTCTTCACAGAAACATGACATCCATTTCAATCCATTTCATCCATTTCTCAGCAACATATTGGTCGCAGTGCCGTGTCTCCACCCCTCTGTTTCCTCACTGTGGCTCAATACATAATACATACCTTAATCTTCTAAATCCAGATTATGCTCATACTATGAACAGTAGGAATTTTTCATACCTGGGTATTTATATTTTATATAATTATTAGAATAAAAAAAGCTTGAGCCTCAAAATGGTGGGGAGAGGAAAAAGGTAATCCACAGTCATAAAGGCCTTCTATTATACAAAACTTCAGCAAATTCAATGAAAACTTCTGAAGATATTCGGTTGGCAAAAACATATGAGTACAGTAGTCACATAACCTCCGTAACTCTGGTTGGTGAAGGCAAAAAGAAAGTATTAATATCAACATCAGCAGAAAAATTGGTATTAAATGCTTAAAAATGCTATCAACAGTTTTTGCTGCAAAAATTACATGGGAATAAAAATTGAAAAATTCTGCATTTAAAGTCCAAAATTAAAGGGCAGAACATGATTAATGCCGTGACACTAAATAAATAAATTATTTCCTCATTTCTCTGACATCAAAGAGAGCACAGACTAATAGCTATAAAATATCAGAGAAGAATTATAGTGTGTTTGTGGAATAGTCATCTGAAATGCCCTTGAGGAAGAGGTCAGCAGTTACTGTTACGATAACATCTGACCTCTGTTCACTCAGGCCCCACAACTACTAAGGAATGAGGGGTCAACACTCCTGTGGAGTTATGACCCACAAATTCTCTGCAGAGCTTCGTCTCTTCTCAAGATCTGAATTCTGACGTCTGGAGTGACGACACTTAACCTGACATGCACAACAACACAAACACTTTTTAGAATTCAGTGAAAGTATTTACAATTTATTTTTCAACTTAGTTTAATGAATCACAAATCTAAAATTGGCTGAGGAGATGTCTAATTTGGATTTGAGCTCATTCTGCTGTTCCAAATACTCTAGATTGGATTTAAATGTATGAAATGTAGCATAACGGTGATAAAGGACCCACTGAAAACATACCGGTTTGGGCTGAGGGAGAAAGTTGTTGACCCTGGAGATGCTCCACATGCCTTCAAGGTACTGCTGTGCCTGAATGGTGACAGAGCTCAGAGATCCACTTAGTTCTCCTCCTGCCACTGTAACCTGGACACTTGCCTTAGGCCCTGAAGAAACCGATGGGCTCTGCGACCAGCCTGGCAGCCTGTGCTGCTCCCCCAAGGGCAGAGCTGAGCTGAGCCCGGGCTGAACTTTGGACAGTTGTTTTGCATGGGCACTGGAAGACGACACGGTAAATCTGGCAGGCTGTGGTAAAAAGGACTTAGCAGGCAGGGTTGCCATGTCTGAACCGAAGGTGGGGATGGGAGCGTGGAGCATCTGCAAGGCCTCCTGCCTCAGTTGGTGGAGGGATGTGGAGCAAACCTGGCAACAGGTGACACCAGCTTCATGGCTCACTGGTGTTTGGAGCTGCTCAAAGAGGAAGGCTGCATATCCAGGGTCCTATGGAGACATAAAACATACAGAAGATTGATGCTTTGACTCCATGGACAACAGTCTCATCACAGCTCTGTGAATGTAGCTGGAGCTCAAAAGCTTTCACACTATTTTTTGCATTTCAGCTGGAAAGCATTGACATAGGATCTATCCATGGACTTGGTTGGTTGGTTGGTTGGTTAGTTGGTTGGTTGGTTGGTTGGTTGGTTGTTTTGTTGTGAAAAAAGTCCTTCCCAACCTTCTAACCTGTCACCAGAGGATGATTCCACCCAGCAAACCCTGCCAACCAGGTAACTCCGCCACCATGGCACTTTTTGTGAATGTATAGCAGGTTTGACAAACATTAAATATCAAACTGACATTTTTTGCAGTGTGACTAAAGCAGCACTTAAAAAAAAAATCAGGTTATAATTAAGTTAAAATGAACATTATTTAACATAGTATTCATATCATGTTACAAATAATACACAAATTTATTTCACAGGTTGGAATTTGTATTTTTTATTTCTTTTTTCAATTGAATAATCAATCCATTTGTGATGATGTTGTGTTTCTATGGTGATGTTGTAAGGGCCACCAGCGTGCCATGTGTTCTTGTAGCATGCAGTGTAACATAATCCCGCAAGAAGATTGGAGATAATAGCATTTATTTACTAGTCTGACCGGCTTGCAGTCCTGTCATCATCAGCTTTTTCTGAAAGCGTAAACTGTTGGGAACGTGTAAACAGTATTTACAAAATCTGGCCAAGATGCCAGCTTTTTTCAGAAGCACTTTTTCTTTTGAAAGGTTTGATGGTTGTTCTTAATTCTCAGACATGCTAGTGGTCTGCTAGCAGTGTGGTCCCTGTGAGACCCTCCATAATTCAACCATGCATTCTTTTTTGGTGGGGTTGTTTATTTAGATGGAGATGCTTCACTTGCATGCAGCTTATGACTGCTATCCAGTTCACCAAACTCATGATCATTTCATGGTTTCTGCAGGGGAGCTGAGACCAAACAAAGCAAACGTTAGGAGACAACTCTGGAAAAAGGCTTAGAGGGATTGCCAGCAGATCTAACAGACCTTCCAAAAAAAATCTCATGAAATGTATCTTTTGTTTATTTTGTAAAGATGTAGACAGGAGACGTCTGTTTTCTTTTAGAGTTGGTGTCCAGTGGAGTTTTGTCCTTTTATTACATCCCTAAGAGGACTCCCTAGGTTGTTCATCTCTGCTTGGGAAGAATGACAAAAAAAAAACAACAGCTGAGGAGACTCTGAGGCCCACAGCCATATATTTACATATGATAAGTGTCCCAGCATGAAAACAAATGATAATCCACCAAATGTGAAAATAAATATCTCCTCCAGGAACCTGAATGCACGCAGAGCTATCAGCAAACTATTCAAATCCTAAGTGCGGGCCAAACATAACTTTCTCTTTGTTTTCACAAAATATGAACCAACACAGACACTTATACACAAACACAGACAGCACAGTCTCTTAAGAGGCATAAAGGGGCACTAGACTCCTGCCCAGTGGAGTCGTGTCCTAAGACATGAGCCCACAGCCCATACATAAATGTTTATGAGGCCTTTGCTCCGTGGAACCTCTGAGGTGATCAGGAGGAGTGATGCAGGAGGGAAACAGCAATCCTCTGCCTTAATGCAGTTTCACTTAATACAGCTAACACAGACAGGAGGTGTTATAGACTGGCTGAGGGACTCTAAGTCAAGTCTCAATCTCCCAATAAACACAAAATAAAGTGTGATCATACAGCAACGTGGATCGTCTCTGCATTTCCCATTTATCTCAAAAGTGGACAGCAAGTGTATTTACATCATTATACTCACTTTATACTGAGAGGTAAGAATAATCTCCATATCATCACTTCACTTAAAGGCCACACAAAGGAACTGCCTGAGTTAAACTGGCTGATCCTGATTACTAATTTACTACACTGGATTCTTAGTTTACGCATGGGCAAACACAGGCAGGATGCAAGCACAAGTAAAGAAATTATAGGATGTAGAAAATCCCATAAAACTAACAAGGAATGAAAAATTCTGTTGGGCCGGCAACAGGCTGAAGTCAGATCAAGTGCGGCATGCCGCACATTTACACACAGGAAGCTTATGATGACAAAAATAAATTGAAAATTTTTATTTCATGATGCTGGATCCTGATGCAAAATCTTTGTATTTATACTCAGGCCGGATATTTATGCATAAGATGGGAAAGATCTGAAATAATATGGAACAAACTATGGCGAAATGGAGATAAATATGAGACTAAGAAAACAGCATCAGGTATCATTTTCACACTTGCCAGGCTTGATGTACCTGCGTCCTTAACAGGAAACTAGCAAAGTCATAACCAGTCAACTCCGCCCTTCCATCACCCCTCACCCTTTACCCTCCAACTACCCCTTACCAACCTCAGGGCACTGCTATATGGAAGAAATCAATTTCCCTCTCTCTCTCCATGCATTGTTAGGTGTTGATTTAGGGGGGCTAATAAAAAGACACACAAAGCTGAGCCCATCTGCTATTCAGGTTCCAGAGGTTAGAATCCTCCTGTAAAGATGGCTGTAAGCTTTATGTTCACTGGAGTGAATAAAGGGTCACGGCCACAAGGCTGCAGACTTTGATGGCACTGATGATGACGATGATGAGGATGCTGCTGAGGGTGTAGAGGAGAATGATGAGAGTATGATGAAATGAAAAGCTACACCCAATTATAGAATCCAGCTATATATGATGGAGAAAGATATATACGAAAAAAGCTTCATCCAAATAGTTCGATACTTTGCACATCAGTCATGCGGGGGTGGCAGACATGAATAATTTAAACACAGTAAAGCTTGCTGAAAAATTACAATGTAAGCTTTAGCCAACTGCTCTCATGTTTATGCTATCAAGCTAAATGCTGGAGAGTTTGTGCCTGAGCATAAAGTGGAAAACGTGAAACATCTGATGCATGAGTGCACCCAGCCCCAGAGCCATATTGTTTATTTTATCATCCATGTGATCTATTACTGACAGGTGCAAGTGGGTGTGAAGAGCAGCGCTGCTTCACAGAAGTATGTACCGCACGGCATCAACACAATCTGAAGGTTCAAAAGCGTTCCCTTTGGTGGTGAAGGGCTATGACACCCTCCCTATTGTTCTTCATAAAGCAGGAGATGGTTTTGGTTTTCAACCCATAGAGACAGTCAAACCACAAAAGCAGGTATAAGACGACGTGGGGGAAGGCTGAGGTTGTTACCCTAGCATGGAGGATTGTGGGTGGTTGTGTTGGTTTACTGCCTGTCATTGGTGATCTTTATTAAACTCTGGGGACGATTGCAGTCAGATGCGACGGCCTTATTATGGAAAGGAGGTGTGCTGAACACACTTGGGAGGGAAAGACATGCCTGTGGAATGAGCCCCTTGCAGCCCTTAGAGACCTGGGTTTGTCTCTGCCCCTCATACTAACTGTAATGAAAACCAGGGCAGGAGCAGCAGGGGACAGAGCCACCCAGCTAACTGGCTGTCTCTCTCTCTGAGTTGATGGAGAGTGTCATCACAGACAGTCCATGCCCAGAGGCTGATGAAAACAAGCTCAACTGTAACCACTTATGAATGCGGCGCCAGGCAGTAAGACATGGATGAATTCTCTCTCATGGATCCTTCGAGCACAAACACAATCGGGCAGAAGTCCCACATAGCATTTTTCCCCATCATTTACCTTGTCTCATCAGCACAGGAAAAAGTGAAACTGCCATTTGATTTTTTTTTTCCTTAGTCTGAAGTGCTTCTGATGTTGAGCACAAGGCCAGATATAGCAGCAAGATGCCTTATATCTTCAATCGAAGGAATGTAATAGGAATTTAAAGTGCAGGAGACTTTTAGGTACGCTCAACTGAAGGTAAAACACAGGGAACCACATTTTCCACTACTATTGAACTTGAAAGATACTTTGCAGACACAAAAAAAGCTTCCGTGAGCCACTGCAGCAGGGCAGGAAGACAGTTTTTTAAAAACTTATCAACACGCATCCATAATAATGAAAAAATAAAATGAAATGTTACAGCTTGTCAACCCAATCTGAATATTTGTCATTAAGTCACAATAATTTTAATAATCATGTTGATTATTGTTGATTTTTTTAGGCATCAGTCATTTGACACTGCATCTTTGGCATAGTAGAACTTTTCTATTCCTCAATCCACTGTGACCCTGTAACCTTTAACAGAACTGATGCTCACCAGCATCAGTTCTGTTAGCACATTACACTTCCTGAGGGCTTCCTATGACTGCATTTCTTGTTAATTTCAGACCACACAGCAGACAAACCTGATGCCCTTTCAACTCCTGAATCTTCTATGCTTCCCTGTACAGCTGTCACAAACCATTATTTTGACAACTAATTATTTTGATCAACTAATCCCCGATTATTTTTTGCGATTAGTCGACTAATTGGATTATACGGAAATTGAATGTAAAACATACACCTTATCGCAATAGAACGAAGCTGCTCTTATACAGTATAACCATCAGTAGTTTTCAGTTTGAATTGTTTAAGGTATGTGCTGACTAAAAATAAAGACAATTAAGATGATAGTTCATTTAACCCTTAATGAAATATGCTTGTAGCAACAAATAATTGTAGCACAAAATGCAAACAGCTGAGCACAAAAATAAATACTTCAGGATACTGTTTTATGTTTTATTCTTTCCTTAATTTGTCTTTGACATCAAACGTAGCAACAACAAGGTAGGCACCTGTAACTAAGGAATTATTATTTTTATTATTATTGTTATTATTATTATTATTATTATTATTATTATTATTATTATTATGAACATTAGGATTAAATATGTGTGCTAAAGGCTGGCAAATGAATAAAATCATCACCACTAACGATGAGGTTTACAGCTATATAAGTAAGTAGTAAGTTAGTATTCTGCTTACGCTAATATTAGCAGCTAACAACGTGCTTCCTTTTCAGGTGCTCGTGCATCGCAGTTGTGGTGCCATGGAAGACAAGTTCTGTCTTGCAGATATTGCTTTGCACAATCATCTCTTTTGTTTTCTTAAAATGTTTCCACACATTTGAGCTCTGTTGGCATCAGGTAGCCATGACACCAGAGCAGTGATGTGCAGTGAGATTTGTGAGGCTGATGAGGCACTGATTTCATCATAATCAGATTTACAAACATATGAACCTACAGTGTAGCTTATTCACCATTTAATTATCAACAGTGGGTGGGTTATTTTTAAAGTCTCTGAGCAGAATTATTTACACATACAAACTGTAACACACAAATAAGCACATTTGATTAAAAAAAGGTTATGTTTTTACCTACATGTTTGTTTATATGTTACGTTTACTTATAAATGAAGTCCATGCGCCGCTCCTTCTGAACAAAAGCATAGAAAAAATTTTGAGTTGAGATATGTATTGCTCCATTTTTATAGTAAGGCAAGGGGAGCGGAAAACAAATGAATGGATGCACTTGACTCGCTGACAAAAGATTGTAGTTTGCTGTCACTTCTTCTGCGGCCAAGGAAGAAGACTCCTCAGCTGAATCCCTGAGATCACCAGCGCCCCCTATCATGAGGAACGAGAACTGTGTGCCTCACTTGGTGCATTTTCCCAGCGGTTTCAGGACTGCTCAACTCAAGAAAGACGTTACACACATACAGTTAGTGGCAAAAAACACAGTACATTACATACACTAGCTAAATTATGGAAATTTTGTTCATAGAGCAAACATGTTTGAACATTTTCATAGCGACATATAGAGAGATAACATTACGGTCTCACTGTATAGCATGCCAGCACAGCTAGTCACCACAGCTGGTGAGGCTCGGCTGGCTGGTGCCTCACCGCAGGTCTCTAATCAGTATTTCAGCAGTAAATGTGAAAATTCAGCGATTTTGAGTAAAAATAACCTAAAATTGAAAATAACTTTATAATACACATCACTGGATAGATATAGCCATTTAATTTATTTCTTCCATTTTTCATTTTATTCTTTCATGATGGCAGGTGAGGCCGTGGCATCACAGCCAACCCTGATAACCACTACTGAGCAGTGTGGGTCAAGGACAGAAAGGCAAAAGCAGCACTGGAAGTGCAGCAGCAGTTTCGAGAAAAAAACAAGGATTTAAAAAAAAAATGTTGTCGACGCTTTTCAGTCGACATAGTCGTGACTAGTCAACTAATGGTGGCAGCCCTACTTCCCTGTAAGGATGCGGCTGAGCCCTCTCTGTTTACTTGGCCAGAGACAGCGCTGGCCTTAACCACACACCGTTTCTATGAGTCTCAAAGGAATTGGCCCCAATAAACCACAGGAGCCCTGTTCAGGTTCTTGGAGTGAGTATAACAGCTCCCATCAGCCCTGCGATCCCACAGGTAGCTGGACTCACCCCGACAGCCAAGAGGGAGAAAAATGACAACAGCTGCCGGCCTTGCCCCGGGTGAGCACAGGACGTTTAAGCAGATTACATTCCCAGGATAAAAGCAACACATCCATTGGTGTAATTCTCGTTTTTCAACCATTCACACCACCTTGATCTCTCTCTGCCTCTCTCTCTCTCCCTTTCCAAGCTGACCAACTGATCTCAGATTCCCTGGAGCAGCAGAGGGCTTGAAGGTCTGTGACTCTGATTAGATATCAGGTAAAGCTTTTAGTGCAGCAGCAGATCTGGGATACAGACCATTAAATTTAACCACTGCCTGCTCGGAGGCAAAGAAGACAATGGCCCAGGATGTCACACTAGCATGCTATTTAACTCTGTGGGAATGCCTCTGGTAGAACACAAAATGGGACAGTTCACCAAATCACATCAAACAGATGTTTTTCCCCGTTTGCTGACTTGACAAGATTAAACAAACCTATAATAAGACTATCTTCAAACAAAACGACAGCAACACAGAAAAACTGTTGTTACCTACCTGATAATACAGCCTCAGAGAAAATACATACTGCTGCCGTAATGAATTCATTCATCCTGTTTGGCTTTGTGAGGAAAAAAATGTGGCTGTTTAATTTTTTTGTAATTTCTTTGGTGTTTTCTTAGAGAACAAGATTCCATTAAATAATGAAGAAATATTTCTGGCTGCTTCCAGCATTTCTATGTGAGATTTGTATTTTAATTTACATTTAGACACTTATCCATTATCTTACGTTAAGCTTCTGTGAGTGCTACGGTTGCAAAAAAAAATCTACTCCTCTCTTGCTTCTCATGAGCTTCTGTCTCACATCCCGTAGGCTCCTGTTTCTCTTTGACACCTGTACAATTTCATGAATTTTTAATTAAAAGAAACTTTGGTAAATTGCAAGAATAAAAATGTTTGCTCAATGAACATTAAAGCACAAAAAAGCAATTGCCAATTTAGGCATATTCTATATTCGTTGTTATGCATGCTGAAAGACTCAAAAATCAAATGTCCTCCTGTGAATGATTCGCTACAATTACCCCATATGAGACAAAACAAATTGCGACAAAATCAACAAAACTTTACAATGAACACATTACCTTGTTTTATAGCAAACTGGTGATTACCTTGTTTAAAGAGGCGCATCAAATTTTTGCATCAATATTCCATTAAAAAGCCAAGTATCCCTGCACGAAGCATCTGTTTATGTGGAGCTCACAGAGACAGATGTTAGTCTGACTGCCTGTGTGAGTCAGTTCTGTCCTCCCTTTAGCTCAATCACTCACTGCTGACAGAAAAGGCAAATAGACTTTACCCCTTGGTGACACTTGGAACACATGATAGCTCCACCTGTCCTGGATACTGACACATATGATTACAGGGTAAGGAAAATCTGCTCTTTGACAGGGGATACAATAATTACCACCAAAAAAAACCAAAGCAGTTGTCTTACTGATTTGTGGTATCTAGTGAGATGTGTCACTGCACATCAGGCTCACTTGGACTGCGATACAACCGGCTGCACGCTATGGTAGCAGCTTACATCTTATTCTGTCAGAAGCAGATGTCTCTGTCCATCAGAGATAAAAAGCCCATAGAGCCCGGAGACATCCAAGTTAAACATAGATAGACTCAAATGTAATCATTCGTAAGTCTTTGCCCACACTGCAACCATAAATGACCCCTTAGAATAACGTGTCACCACTCCATACGGCCAACCCATTCATCAGTGGGCAAGTGGTTGTAGCTCCTCTTACCGGGACCCACATGAGAGACACATGAGACACGTGTTTTTATAAAGGTGTAATTACATAAAAGGTTCACTTAGCCAGGCTTTACATTAGCGAGAGAAAAGGGGTAATCACTTGTGTGTGTGTGTGTGTGTGTGTGTGTGTGTGTGTGTGTGTGTGTGTGTGTGTGTGTGTGTGTGTGAGTGTGTGTGTGTGTGTGTGTGTCTGTGTGTGTGTGTGTGTGTGTGTGTGTGTGTGTGTGTGTGTGTGTGTGTGTGTGTGTGTGTGTGTGTGTGTGTGTGTGTGTGTGTTTGTGTGCGCGCGCGTGTGTCCTCTTGTGTGGTAATCTTTTTACACCACACCCATCCATCACTCCAGCTTTTCGCCACTTGGCCAGTTAATTACCTTTTCCTGTTCACTCACGCACAGAAAGAAAACAAGCCCCTTTCAGACTGTTTGGACAGACTTCATTCTTCCTCTGCACCCTTTCCAACAGCTCTCCCTCTCCTCTTCGTACCCAAGGAAGCTTCACTGTCTCGGTCTCAGATCCGTCAAGCTTTCACCACCTTCGGCTGAGATCGATGTGTTGGGAGGTCCAGTCTGGACTCACGGTGGGGAAAAGAGGAACTTAAACAGAAAGAAGTCTTCATCGGACATCTGATGGGGACTATTATTTCAACTCAATAGGTTATGTCAGAAATCAGAAAAGTAATGCTCAGCTGCATCACTGGATAAACTGGGAAAGAGAATACATTTTTCTCTCTAGACTTTTCCACTATCCTGCCCATAGCTGTTGTTAGTCAGACAGCAGCAGGTCAGCTCGACACACACACACACATTGTTGGATTATAGTATGCATTACCATTTGTCCATTTCTAATTAGAATAGCTAATTTTTTGGCTGTTAGAAACTCTCAGGATAGTTTCTCTTTTTCCAGTCAGGCCTGGGCTGTGGAAACAAACCAAAATGAGCGCATAATAAAATATTCAGCAGGCGTCTGAGCCAGGTGTTGCTTAAAATTGTAGGTGAAGTTTTGTGCAGAAGGGGTCGAAGACAAGGTGGTGTGAGGGTAAAGAGAAAAAAAGTCATGTGGTACATTCTCAGAGGAATCGGTGTATGAATAAAATACATTAATATTCCATTTTCTACTCTCAATCTGCTCATTTCTAAGAGGATGCATGAGTTAAAAGTAAAATTGCACGTTAACAGTCAGAGGTGAAATTAATTCACTGGTCAAGTGAGTTTGGTGTTTGTTGACAAAAAATGCATTGACAGAAGACCTCATGTTTACGATTTTTCCTACACATATTTGATGCTGTTGGGAAGTTCTCTCTGCATGTGACCCATCCCAGAGGAATAGTGAGCAGCCCCTGCGGCGCCCAGGGTGCTACTCCAAAATGTCAAACCCATGATTGAACCAGAGACCTTTAGACGCTCTCATAGTTATTTCAGCTTATATAAACGTGTTGATGGATCCAGATGAAGGGGTGCATCCAGGAATATTTTCATCACTTTTCTAAATTTCAGCTAGAAACATAATGTCAGCAATACATCACAAAACACTGCAGACAAATTAGCATGAAGATTTTGTCCCAAAGAAGCTTTTAGAATCGGTGCATGTGACTTAATTGTATAAAGAATCTGTCCTGGTGAAAGGGAAATTCTAATCCTGGTGGAACAGCTGTTTGTCCTGTGTCTTTCCCTACGTTAGGCTGACAGTTTCATGTTTGAAAGAATGTAAATACAGGTGTCAGATATTAATAGGATATAACTTCTGGAGAGAAGAGGCCAGTTGGAGGGAAAGCCCTCCCTTGGCAGAGGTTTGAAGTCTCCAAACGCTCCTGTTTTCAAAGTCCTCATTACTGCGGAGAGTGAACTCCTGAAGCAGTATGTTGTATTTCCAACCGTCCACAGGAGCTGGTTGAGAGATCTATTTTCGTGCCACTCGCCACAGACCAGAGGATCCTCACACGATTGCCCCAACCAGTGCTTCACAGTAAAACCCCTTTCGGTGATGACAGCCACCTGCTTCTGTCTCCTCTGTCACATGTAGATGGTTGCAGGAGGGATTTTCGATTTAACTCAGAAAGGGAGCATTCCAGTCGCCGCAGTTTATTTAAAGAGAAACGCTAAGCTCCACTGGAGCATTCAGTCACAGTCGCTAAAGCAGGACGTGCCACTGGGCAAGTGAATGGTTAATCATGAAAGAAAAATGTCAGTCTGAACTGCAACATGATTTGAATTCATTATTTTTAGATTAATATTTAAAACTATTTCTTGCACATAAATGTATAGATCCTAATTAGCATATTGTCTTCATTCATATTCCCATATTTAATCTCAAAGACGTTTTGAGCAGGACGTGTACCGACATAGTGATGAACAAAACCGTTCAGGAAGGGATGACATGGTTATGTGTTGAGGGTCCTATTATTCTCCACTCCCCCTCTTGGTGTGGATGGAACAGTAATTATGATGGCGAGCTGCCATATGGATAAATATTCAAGTTTTGTGCTGCTGTTGGAGTTTCAGTCTGCCTCCCACTGTCTACTCATGGAGGGATTCTATTCAATCTGCGGTGAGAAGCCACATAATGAGACTCTGTAAGTGGTTATTGTGTGGAGCTGCACTTTTTTTATTTGGCAGATATCTCCATTTTCACTTATCAGCCATTGTGCCAATGCAGATATGTGAACAACAGGCTAACTGATTAGCATCACAAAGCCATGGGGACTACAAGATGAGCTAAAGGTTAGTGCCTCATTTTGCCTCCTTCGCTGTGTTCGTACAGCAAAGCACAAATAATCCCAAACCAAGGTGAGCTGTTCTGAGAGTCCCATCTGCTGCCAGTCTGCACGGCATTATCTCACGGAGTGACACGCTTTGTGTCTCATAAAGCTGCTGCGTGTCAGCAGAACAATGGAGCAGCGGAGTTGTGAAGTCGTTCTGGTGAAACCTCCTAGTGTAGGTACAGCAGAGTGAGCAGCGAATACTAATTTATCATGAAAGATGTCATTACCATGCCAGCGACTTCTCAGAGGACATAATTATCACTAATAATAGAATTTTAAACATCAGCCCAGGGCTTCCAGTCTGGAAGGATTATATTAATGGAAAAATGTTGTCTGTTTATAAAAATTAGATATCGTAGGCTGGTGAGAGTATTGGTAGAGATAAGACATAACTATTATATCGTTATTGGGTTGTTTCTTGCTAATTGAGGCGTCTAGACACATTCAGCTGAGCATCAGCGAGATAAGGAAGTATGCTGAGCTATCTCTGTGGAGAATAGTGCACCCTAATCCACTAACTGAGTCTGAAGGGTTTTTCATTCACCTACCAAGAAAATACTCGGCTTATCAAAATGTTTTCATTTGCACATGTTGCTACCTTGTCTTTTAGGAACAATGGTGTCCTGTTAATGGATTTACAGCCTACAACAAAAAGCAACTCTAATCGTTTGCTCGCTATGGAAACGAGAAGGTGTGGAATGTTTTGGGTCGGAAAGCTTTTTTTAACCAACATTCAAATTTTAGATTAGTATTGATTCATGTGAGAAAAAAATTATAACTTGAAAAAAACATATTCTAACTTTTATAATGAACAAGATGACAGAAAATCGTAGGCCTATATAAAAAGATATCCAGCCACAGCACCGCAACGAAAACATCTTTACGCCACACTTGTGTAATTATACTGAACAAATGAACAATGGGATAACACTATTTGTAATCTGAACTAGTTGAGTTTCCTTCTCTGAGTTAAATTTCCTAGACTCACACATCTACTTCCTATCACACTGATGGGAATATTTATAATTTTAATCAGGGATTTTGTTGTAAACAAATGTGTTTTGCACCTCATCACTACGACACCTTGTATCTGTACATTCTGGGAACCCTGAATCTCACAAAAACCCAATTTTGTGAAGAGACACAAATTAGATGTGGAACCTGTAAATCTTATTCCTAGAAACAGTAAAGAATTTACACAACTATCTCTCTTCTGGATTTTGTGACGCCAACTGAGGCAGACAGAGACGATGCTGTTGTCATTTCACATTGTGAAATGAACAGATATCCTTACGGTTGTCAGAAGTTTCGCTGAGTTCTTTATACAATCTTCAGGGATTTTCTTTGTACCAACTCATATTGAATACAGTTAGAAGTGATATTGATGGAGAAACACACAATCCTGAGAGAAATAAAAGAGAAATACATTTTCACAGCTGAACTGCATGTTCAGAGCTAACTGCAAGGACAGAACACAGAGTCTGCACTGAGATTTATATATTTGGCTGAAATGTGCAATGAAATTCATCTTCGTATTTCAGTCTGTCTGCAGAAGGTCTTGGTGATGGCCTTTGATTCCACTGAGGAGCCAGAGAAGCTCACAGCTGAGAGCAGTTAAATAACAAAAGTCACTCAAGGAGGGAAGAGCTGTAATGGTCTGTTAGCAGACAGATGCAAACTAATGGATATGTTTTATATTTATGAGTGGAAAATGGAATAGTAGCCAGATATATCATTAAATTCTCAATGTAAAATTTTATGCACGGCTCCAATTGCATTGTTTTGTTAATTTCCTTAAATACACTGAAACTAGAAGAAGACATTACATCATGTCAGACTTAATCACTGGCAACATCTGTGCCTTTTTTGAGCTGCAAACACACCCACACCCATGCAGTCAAATGTAATGTGGGTCTGGGGATGCAGAGGCATGTCTGGTGCACTCTCAGGGTTGGATTGGGAGGCTCAGGGGTCAAAGGGTAACTAATTGTGCAACTCATGGAAGTCAGGATTGGTGCGGCCTTCTGCCAGTGCTCTGGAACACCACCTGAACATCTGTCAAATAAGACAAATGAACTCTGACCTCTCTGCTGATGACATCGACCCCAGTCAGCAACCACACGCCACATCTTTATCTGGGACACAGACAGGAGCAGAACACCGCTGTAGATCGATGTGCTTCGTGTTTAAGGAGATAATGCTGGTATTAACCTGAATGGTTTGATATCAAAAACAATAAAACTCTTTCTCAGGAAAGACTTGTTGACTCCGGTAGTGGAAGTAGTTTTATTGCCTCTTTGGTAAGATAAATAAAAACTAGTCACTCCAGCCTTAAAGTGCGCATAAATTTCTGTGAAACAAAAGCTGAAAAGTCCACTTGGTACAACTTGGTCAAACTAACACTGGCATACTTAGACAAACAGCTCTTTCTTTTATAGAGACCTCATAAAGAGCTCAACTTAGCTCTACTTTCAAGCTCTTGGAATTCCACAACAGTAACTCTCTTTTTACACAATGACTCAGAGTAGAGCAGTAGATAGTTATCATTTCAACAGTCAACAACAAGCTGACTGCTTCTTCAGCTGAGTGGCGTCTGTTTATGTCTTCTTGTTTAGGATATTTTTATTACCTGCGATCCCATCAGCGGTAACGTACCACTAAACCTCATCTACTGTCTGGAATGTGCTCACCACTGAAGCCAACTGAGCCTACTGAGTGTGTGTGTGTGTGTGTGTGTGTGTGTGTGTGTGTGTGTGTGTGTGTGTGTGTGTGTGTGTGTGTGTGTGTGTGTGTGTGTGTGAGAGAGAGAGAGAGAGAGACAGAGAGAGAGAGGGAGAGGGAGAGATAGAGAGAGAGAGTTATCCTTTATAGAATTAGCAAATGTGTGATTGATGTATAAAATCACATGATGCTCCAGCGTAAAGGAAAAGGTATTGTGATGAAGGTCTGGGGATTGTCCAAAGAAAAGGAGTGTCTTGTTTTCATGATTAGCAAAATGTCAAAAAGGATTTCCCTTCCTAAACAGAAACTGCAATCATGTAAGGCCGACGGCCAGAAAGACACGTCAAAGTGGGACGTCCCTTCTCTCCCCTACTGCTCTGTTTTGGAGACCGAAATGACCCAGACCTGTGTCAACAGCTGGGAAAAGCATCCCTCACTGTGCTTTGTGAAAGTGATAAAAATAACACCATGAAGGATCCCGCTGTGGGTTACGCCCTGACTCTGTCTGTTTATCTGGCTAGGAGGGTCACTGTCAGGCAGAACTGGACTTCCAGCCAACACACATCAAGGAGACACTTTCCGAGGCTCCATTTTCGCCCCTGTCTTTTCCTGTTTTGACAGGAAACAGGAGATGATAACATAGTCGCACAAACAAGCAGAGAATGCCTCCGACCTGCTGCCGTGCTATCCTCATGTGCCAGCGGTCGTCTGTTTTCTTTAGAGGGCCTCGTGTCCAGATTTACAAAAAATAACACACTCATCGACCAGTGCAAACATGGACAGCAAGCCACTGTGATGCACAAGTGTGCACGTAGAAAAAAACACAACCCCTACATGTGTTAAAGCATCTTACACACCTGTCTTCATGCCAAACTTGAATACTCTCTCCAGAGTCTGACTGACTCTTCTGTGTGCTGAGCTCTTCTTCAGAGGCTCCCAGCAGTGTGCCAGCACCGCCTCACACAAAGGAACACAATAAAACAGACCACCAAAGTCACGGACACAAGACTAAAAGGAGAGAGATGAAAGCTTTGGTCGCCACGGGGAACCAAACATACACTGTGGAGGTGAGTGGAGGAGCAATGTCAATATCCAGCAGAAAGTGAGGAAGGGAAACACTGGGGGCCAAGGAAGGTGTGGACGGGTATCGTCTCTTGTCCGAGGCTCCCTTTTGGAATGTAAGCCTTTTATGTTGTCAGGAAGCACACCACGGTGAAGCACAACAAGTGGAGTGACAGGGCCATTAGGGAGGCTTTGTTGATGGTGAGAGAAGCTCAAAGGAACGGGAATCTACAATTGCCCTCTCTGATCCCCCACAAGCCTTTGTTTATGAGCTAATTAAGCATTGTTCAGTGGCTGTAGGAGCCCTGAGCGCCCCGTCCACACAGCATCACCATGACTTTAAATGACTACTGTAGGGCCTTTACAACACCCTCAGTAACTCAACAACTCAGCCAAAGGGCACTTTTCAAACCACTTTCTCATATGGAAATCAACTAATGACGATAATGGGATGTGCATGAATGTAAGTAGGTGAAAACAGATTGAAATACACAAATCAGGTAGAGACTGACAGGGCAAATCCAGTTCAAATGTGGTCTCCAGCTTGCGCAGAGTTCAAGTATACCCTGGTTTCATGCCCCCATCGGATGTTGCAGCCAAATACTGTCCTTTGCTTACAAAGAGAAGAGGCGTAAAGGCCCAGCATGGGAAATGAGAAGGCCGAGGGGTCAGTGGATGGACAGAACAGAGAGGTGGGGGTGGCATCTCCCTAGATGGATGTGGTAATGACCGTGTGACTGCAGGGAACACAAGCTTGTGAAGGAATGCTCACACGGACGTTTGGTAGCTTATGAAAGCCAGATGTGTTTAGAAATGTATTTACCTGGGGAGCAGAAAGGTGAGATAGAGTGAAGGAAAAGGCAAAGGTATTCATAGAAAATCACATTCACACTAAATAAACATCCACAACATTCTCGATTAACCGATCAGGGCAATAAAAGATGGTGATTTCTTGAATCATTTCCGAATAGCTCATGAACTCAAGCCAAAAGTCTGATTTTCTCTGTATGACTAAGGACACCCCTGAAGACTAACATGTTGCTCTGATGTCAAACTCGAGATGACACAACACATAAAGCACGGGATGTCAATAAAATGCATGTTACACACAAGCATACAAGCGTTTAATAGCTGGTTGCTGCAGTGGACATGAGAGAATGACCCTGGTGGGGTCAAAGACACAGCTTCCTGTTTTTTAGCACGCATCTCAAAAAGAGACGCATTTCAATGTTGCACGTTCAAAGGCATTCCACAAATATTTCTGCTTGATGTACACATTTAGAGCGCTAAACAATGGCCTCTATCATTGATGTCGATTTAGATGTTCTTGATACAAGCAGTCAAATAAAACATCACAAAGCATCGTGATATACTAACTGAAACAAGTTAACTCACATGAAATGTTAAGGCAATCTAAGGACAGTTTTACATGGACACATGTATTTGTCCACAATGTCTCACAAGATGCTGTTATAATCAACTTGAAAAGCAGTCACAGCAAGTTCCCACATCAACAATAGTCAGTGTCCCTTTATAGGCCCTGCTGAGCTGATACTGAGAGGCAAATGCAGAGGATGGAGAGGCAGTTTGGGACTTGTAAATAGAGAGGTTTACATTTAAGTGCCCGACAAACATGAAGGAGATAAAACACCCTAGAGCTCTTCAGCAGAGAGAGTGACATCATAAAATAGAGCAGTAGTAACAAGAGGAGATGCATAAAGGACAAATCTATTAATGAAAGTCAGTTGAGGGGAGAAAGGCAGGGGAAGGTTTCTCCTCAAGCATCCTGCAAGAGCGATAGCAAATGCTGATCGGGACATAAATAAATTATCCTAACATGGCTTTTTTTCCGTGAACATCAGTGACCTTCAATGTCAATGTGTTTACTGAAATAGTTGATAAGTGAGAGAAAAAGTTCAGCCGTGTTCATCGCTGCAAAATAAATAAATAAAAGAACCCTAAGCCACTTAGGAGGATTTGGTTTTATGTGATGCTGTTTCTTAAAGTTCAAGGTCTAATGCTTTTATCAACTTAAAGAGACTTTACTGTGTTTGGCTGAAGCAGTTATGTTGTTCGGTTCTCTCTCATCTTAATCACTCTTGAGTTGTTTACTGGCTGAATCATTGGATGCGACAGAAAATAAATGAATGGACGACCATAAGAAGTCAGTACTTGAAGTTTCACTTACTGAACTTCAACAAAGCAGGGAAGAAAATTAATTTTTATGACATAATTGAGCCAATCAGTATGAAGGCAGCAGCATCACGGAGAAGGAAAAAGCATTGATCTGCCAATCACTGACAGACAAAATGCTTCCATATCTTGATCGGCATACTTTTGCTGCAAATCCATTATAAAATCTATACAGCTGATGCTGACCTTTGCAGTGTTCTGCCTATAGAGAAATTCAGTTTTCATCGGGAAAAAGACCAATTTCGCTGCCACTTTGCAGAATGCATTGCCTTGCTATTTCCTTTGAAATGTCAGCAGGCAAGTTGCTAAGTCAAGTCATTCAATAATCAAAGAAAAATGCACACCAAAGCACACGGTCTCCACTTACTCTTTCCTTCTGCACCACCTGGCTGCATGAGCAATATACATTTATGTAAATTTGAGGTTTTGCATATTTACAGTAACAACTGACTGCATTGTAGTGTGGTGTTGTGGTACAACCTGAGATAAGCACCAAGATGTGAGTGTCAGAATAATAGGAATGGCCAAACACCTCCATCACGTTCTCTATTAACCAGACCACCACCCAGCCTGTGCGCTGGAATGAGGATAAAACACTGGCTGTAATAATGCAATCATAAATTGGTAGCAGTTAAGTTCAGAAAGATGGATGACTTCTGCAGCAAAGTGGAAAAGATGGAGGGACTCTGAATGTGCTTCATCTCTTTCTCTTTCCTCTGGTGCTTACACGCACATTCACACATCATCAATACACACACACTCATCGTCGCTCACAGGGCTGGACACTCAAGCATGAAATGAACATGAGCAGCGTGAACTTTGACTGGCATTTTCACACTGCAGCAGGATTTATAGAGCACTATACTTATCAGAACGAGTTCCTGACAATAAAGGATAGCCCAACACATAGTGACGGAGGCCAACAAATCGAGTTAACACAACCCATCTACCAATCACAACACAACCCATCACAATCCATCTAATATTACACAAACACAAATAGAAACACACAGAGATGTATGCATACTGTGGCCCAGAGACATATATAGAAATATGACATGAAAGCACTGGTGAACTCACACAGCAGCTGCACAACACAACTACATTCTACAGCTGCTGACAGGGAGCGGATGGGTTACTCTTAAAGATGTATCTAATTACAATATAACTGTTTTGATGTTTTTTATTATTACAGAAGTGAACTGAGAAGAATTCCTTTACAAAAATGTACACAGCCGTGTTTAAAAATATGTGTTCCTTTACCACAGGGAGTTTCTACAGTCTTTTTGCTTCCGTAAAGTATGAGTTAAATCAGGCTTGTGCTGAAAGAATTTTAAACTCCAAATAAATGTTGATTGGGTTACATTTAGAAATTTACCATTACATTCTCTTTAATATCAAATATGCATGTACTATATATGTATAGTCTGGAAATACAATAATGGGCCTTCACATGCTATAAAATTTCATTACACTCAAGTCCAAGGGATGCATCGCATCTGAGCACATAAACAAAGAACTGATAAAGCTGCTGTGGTGCAAATCTACCTGACATGACTCAGGTAATAACAAAGTAATGTTTCATCCTTATTATATTTAGTTACATTTGTTAACTTCTCATCTAATTCTCTCTCTCTCCTATCAACAGGTGACCAAACTAAAAGCACCCTTACTCTGAAAAAGATCATGGTTTCTCTGGGATTAGACAGAGAACACAACTCTTTTTTAATCCAGTACAGATTTACATAAATCTCTCTAACACCAACTACTAAATGCTTAACATCTTCCAAAGAGGCAAACAAATAAGGCATTGGCAAGAACAACTCCACGCTCCCCCTGATCCACTGTTTGCTGTGAGCAAGGGAGCCACGCCCTAACAGCCCAGAGTTTGCTGTCTACATATTCATTTTGGCAAGGATACACGGTGCTGGCATTCTCTTTCAGCAAAGCGCTATAAGCCAGGCAATTTGTCTGCTACCACAAGGCCTGCTGTCAATTCAGTGCGTTTTATGGAGCCAGCAAATTACTTCTAACTCAGTGCTCCTCAATGCCACCGTACCACCTTGAAATTTATCTTAATGACTATATTATTTCAGTAATCTGAACCTGACTCAATAATGGACTGCAGGCTGTCCAGACTGAGTACATCTCACTTCACCATGATGCATGGAATCATACGGGGGGGGGGGGATGACTTAAACCAGCAGTCAGAATCACTCTGTCATCTGGTCCAAAATATACAAAAATAAAACTGTATGATTCCCACTGATTCCACTTCTTCTTGTCTGTGTAGATTTATCTCTCTCCAAGTTGAGGTAAATCAAGAAGAGCCAAAAAAAAAAAAAAGAATCGACTGGACTTGCTTTAGGTTGGTTGAAGACGTTTCACCTCCCATCCAAGAGGCTTCTTCTGTTCTGACTGACTGGTAGAGAGTCCAGTTGAACTTCTGTTGGAGCAGAACACAACAAACGACCGAAACCGAGACACTTCTTGTTGCATTTGTGTTTCTCGCTCATTGACATTTCTGCCTTTGTTGCTGGTTCTCGTGCTGGCAGTGCCGTAACACATCGCCCTGTCAAGACTAGACTGCAGATCCATTGTTTCATTTCAGTCTGGCTCATTGTAACACATGATCCTTCCGTAAACAGCAGCAAACCCATTCAGATGAGTGCTATTATGCATGGGAGTCATTCTTCAAATACACGAATGATGAGAAACAGCTAAAGAATATGGTTGTTATCACAATCTCAGCATGGCTTGGTGCTTTATTTCAAAGAATGAAAGGAAAAGAGTCAAACCCAGAACTCACCTGACTTCACAACTGAATTAAATACATATGTGGCTTTTAGCATGGAACATATATGATCACTTAAACATTTTATAATCAATGCATGTCGTTTATAGGAACAGACATCCTTTATTGTTAACATCTTCTAAATTCAGTTAGATATGAAATATGAATACGAAGGAGGTGACAGTCAGTTTAAGCATAAAGCCTGGAGGAAGAGGCTAATCCCTGTTGGATAAAAATATTAAAATTCACCATTTAAAACTACATTTTAACAGTTTTTTTAAATCGAGAAAAAAAATACTTGACATTTCTGAGCATTATAAGTACAGGCACGCACATTTAGACAGCCATGGTCAGACTACACCTCTGATTACAGCTATATATTGTGCTATGTAGCTAAACATCTCTTGGTTGGAGCTTCAATGCAACAAGCAGTCAGAAGAGTGATGAAATGAAATACTATTTCACAAATAGTCAAGGAGAGAAAGATTTTATTCATGTAAAAAATAAGTATTTCTTACATTACTTTTTATCACACTACTGAGCTATCATTTCTTCATTAACCTCCCTCTCAGTGTGTCAAACCAACCTAGGCCAACATTTAAGAAAAGATTTAAGAAAAGCGTAGATGCTCAGCCAAGCGTAAGGCTTCTTGTCCTCTAGCTTATTGCTTTCGCATCAGCTTATTATGAGCTAATGGTGCAGCTGGTCTCCTAAGTCACACACTTTGATTGAATGTCTATACTGAATAGCCGTTAAGGATAATAGGTCGGCTTTACATATTTGACTTTCATAAATGAGAAAGGTGCTGAAACCTGTGTAATAACTGAAGGCAGCAGAGAACATTCCAGGTCTGAGCAGCTCGAAATAGCTTTTTTCACCTTCAGAGGCAACTGAGGGAACATCTGGATGGATCACTGTGAACACATTCAGGCGAACCATCCATACGTTTGTGAGTGCATATTTGAGTGTGTGAGTGTGTGTGTGTGTGTGTGTGTGTGTGTGTGTGTGTGTGTGTGTGTGTGTGTGTGTGTGTGTGTGTGTGTGTGTGTGTGTGTGTGTGTGTGTGTGTGTGTGTGTGTGTGTCTGGGCATCTGCAGTCAGCTCCTGTTTCATCTTGCCCGTGGATTTGCAGTTAGGAACGCAATGCAGACGAATGGAATGGGAGTTATTCCAGGTGAGACGTTCTCCACCAACAGATTCCTTTGCTATCCTCCCGATGAAAGTCGATCATAATCAGCCTCACTGCAGCTCAATTTTCTTCCGGACCCATCAGCCCTTGAATCTGCGCACCCTAAACCCATTTCCTGCACTCTGCCTTGCAGCAATTTACCCCTTGCAATTTCAATAAGTAGAGGAATTGGAAGTAACAATTTGGGGTCAATTCACTTTCAACGTACACAACTAAAGATGGAAAGAGAAACTGCAGTAGACTTGCTGAAAATATGACCTTAATCCAATAGATGCCTGAAGGTTAGAAAAAATGTTTTTGTCCACTGAAAATCAAATGCTTTAAAACGCAGGACCAGTTCTGAAAATGTGGAAGTAGAAAAGTACATGAAAAAGATTTAACACTCCTTTAACTACTGATGGGTTTGTTCTATTTTCTACATCTGAAGCACTAACGCAGGTTCCATGAGGAGATAAAGTTTGGAAGAAATCATATTCTTGAAAAGCGACCATAAAGTGAACCCACTCATTCCTTTGTTTTTTGTCTGAGTCTAATATGGGGGCTCAGTCCACTGGGTTTCGGCCTGGGGACCGCAGGGTGTCTTGTTGAAGACCTATGTGAAGTTTGCCCTGGCAGTGGAGAGGTGCAAGTTCACTTCCTGAACACTGCCAAGGTGCCCCTGAGCACGCCACTGTTGCTCATTGAGGTGCACCATGAAGGAGCCACATGTGTTTCGGGCCTGTACCCATATATACGTGTGTGATTACTAACGGCTGGAGTGGAAAAAATACTTTCATTTCTCCTACGGGGGGATTAATAAAGGTTCATTATTCTTTTAATACACTATAGTGTATGGTCCATGTTGTTGGTTCTAAAGATTTTACAGTAGCATTAGTATAAATTCATTTTATTCAGCCAATTATTCTCAGATAAATAATCTACAATTAAATGAAACAGAAACTAGTTATAACCCTTTTGATGAACAGAGAACATGTCATTTGACATCATATTCTGATCTTCTAGTTTTTGTTGCTCTGTGCCAAGGACAGATTAAAGTTTGATACGCAACTATTCAGGTAAATTTAAAAGAGGTAAATATATTTAAATTCGTCCCCTGAAGATGTGTGTGACAGCTGAAAGAGTGAATGAAGCTGTGGAAACTTGAGGTAAAGTGGCAGCGAACAGCTGCTTGATGCTGTGGCGCGCAGATGCAGCGAAGCACAGTAGCACCATGACTGATGTCTATGGTCTCTGCACCACTTGACACCAGATTATTGCTCTGCGGTTTAATACAGCCACATGCCATAAAGCAGAAGTCACATTGCATGCAGGGATGAAGCAGGGGGGATGCCTGAGCCCAGTCTCCTCTACTCTCCCCTCTCGTCTCTCATCTCCTCCCAGGCTCTATGGAGTGCGTGCGCGGCTGAGCAGGCACACAGTCACACAACACACACATCACCAAGAACCTCTGGGGCTCAGGTGCCTGGAGGTGAAGAGAATAATATGGTCATGCTCTGTTTTAGTGCCACGTTAGCTCAAGTTTCACAACCAGAGGGGTCACGCAGTCTTTTTTTTTTTCTTCTCTCCTTCCATATGCCAGTCACTCCATCCTGCATCCAGCCGGGCACCTTACACCTGTTCCAGATCAGTTTGGCCCTCTGAAACCCTAAACCATCATAAAGACTAGGAAAACTGACAGAGAGGTCAGAGGTCGGTCAACAAAGAAGAGATATCCCCCTCCAAACAGCTCACCAGAGAAACAGTAGGCAGTTATGAAGACTTGCAGTCACTGATGAGCTCCAACTTTTTTATGCCGACACACTCATGTATGTGAAGTCATATGATAAACAAAGCAACATCGCTGCAGGCTGCATGGACATGGCAACCCAACACTCAGACCAAATTCTTCTCTGACAGTTACTGGTACAAAAAAAATCCATGAGGGGACAAGCAGGAACAAGAAATATTGGGAAAATAAGTGGAAAGGAAGCTGCAAAAAGGTTTAAAATGATATTTTTATACATGCTGTATGTACAAATGCCAATGTGTGTTGGAAAATCACACAAACTGCCCCTAGATTTATGGCCAGGAAACATTTACTGTATGATATAAGCGTTGATTAATTTGCTTTCTTCTTTGTTTCAGGAAGCACGACTTATTTGCATCACTTTAACATGAATCCACTGACATCTCTGCACCAAAATGAAAGGTCAAGGGTCAAATGAAGAACAAAGACGTAGCAAATCAATCATGAATCCAAAGGAGTCTTTGTGAGAATTACTGGAGTCATAATTTATGATTTCCACGTGAAAAAAACAGCAAAAGGCCTCACGATACAAATTAATTCTTGCAGCTGTATTCATGGTCACACACGCTCTATAATAGGCTTGGACACACTGTGCATAAAACAGTAGGACGTGGTGTTCATTACTAGCTGGACATTTTTCAATTTAGATTTAACTAAATTACATCAACATCTCCATGGTGACCAGGTTTGTTTTTGACCCAGAATTATTTTCCCCACATACAGAGGGCAAAGGTCATCAGAATGGTGAGCGCTGGGTGCAACTGACCTTAGCCTCCAACAGCTAAATTATTCCAGACCTTCAAGCCATCATAAAACTGAAGGATGTCCCCTGAAAATCAACAAATGGACTCACAAGGTCCAAAACTGTTTGTATATTCAAAGGCCTGAAAGTTTATGAGCACCGAGTTTTTCATCTGCAGGTTCTCAATTGAACATATTTTCACATTTCATCACTATAAAATACATACATTCATTGTATGTAAAAATAATACAAACTTTCTTCATGCTAATCACGACTAACAGATTGCTAACTCCATCTTCACAGTACAGATGCTTTATTTTGTAATCTTCTTATTTACCTCTGAAGAAAGCACATTTCTGCATTTTACACGACAGTTTTATGCGCTTCTAACTTTATCCTCAAGGACAGATAATCCATTCATTCTTCTTTCTGATTGTCATCTCTGTCATGGCTCTGTGAATACAATTCAAGTTGGCCTTTGCTAAGAAAAAAAAAAAAGATATCAAGTGTCAAAGCTCCCGTTTAAACTGTGACTAAGGGGTTTGAACCGGCTAAGGAATCGTAGTTGTGACAGGTCATACTGACTCCAGGCTACCAGCTCCATAAGAATGCAAACTTCTATTGTTGTAATTGACACTTTTTCATGATGTCACAAAAAAAAAAAACACTCCTTATTTTCCTCCATCAGTACGCACCGCCAAAAAATGAAGTAGGTCATTCGTTTCAGGAGAAAGTTAAATAAGGCGACAACAGTTCACATTTATGCGCAGAGGTTGGCTGCGGTCCAGCTGCACGCTCCCATCAGTCTGTGTCGGCACAGCCTCTGATTACAGTAAGCAGCTAATTGGTTTCTTTGAAGATGAGGTTTAAGTGATCATCGCCTTCATATGTACCTCACCTAGCTGCTACATCCAGCCACAATAAGCACAGTCTACAATTATTGAATCCAGACTGTCTGCTGTAAACTATTGAAGTTATAGCTGTAGGTTGTAATTATGCAAATGGAATAGGTGAATTCCCCTGATTAGATCAGGTCTGATGGTTTTCAGTTTACTGTTTTGCCTCCCTTTTTAAAAGAAAAAGAAGAATAAGTTTTATGGAGGGGCCTTTTTTCAAAACACTTCTCTGCCTGAATTACAATAAATGCGCAAAGACAGCTAAATTTAAGGGTGATTATTTCACAGATAAAATAAATGATTTGTAGATGAGTTTTCAACACATTATGGTATATTTTTCATTAGAAAAACATTGTATATTATGTTTATGAAGAAAAATATACTTTCATGTGCATGTAAAAAAAAAACGTCAAACAGAAAATAAAGACAATGTACTGCTGCTCTTTCAACAAAGCAGAGCCTTTAGAGACAGGAGGCATGAAAAATATCTCATTACTGCAAGTGGATTTGGTCACAAAAAGAAAAAAATAAGTCATTTTGAGCTTTCTAATGCTGCTCAAGTGGTCTGTGTGCCAAAATTGGATATCTTCCCAGGGTTTACCAATACCTCTAGGCTGCCATGAGCAGGGAAAAGCATTACTCGCAGGACATAGCGTAAGCAGCTTCCTTCAGACCCAAACAGGAAAACGCGTGAGCTGTCTGGAAGGCCTCGAAGCATGTCAACACTGAATGTTCCCTCTAGTAGTCGTCATGTATGAAAACACACTTAATACACCCAAACACTCTTCCATGAATTTTGATTTACTCACTACTACTGCCTTCAAACAATACGTCTACAGGCTGGGTGAGGGGGAGGAGGGATGTCTAGGGACCACGCCAACTTCCTCTCCACAAAAAAACTAGGCGGTGGATGGATTAAGAGGGAGGGGAAGCGTAACCTCGGGTAAATAATCTCCACTCTTGTTTATCCCATGACAACCACAGACACAACACTGGCTGGACTCCAGTGGGCTGATCCCAGACCTACCACCAGGCCACCTGAGTCACCCCACTGACCCTACTTCCTCCAAAGAGGAAACAATTTTGAAGCGATCAGCCATAACTTATGAGACCTAACCTGTGAGCATCTCAAACTCATTCAGACAATGGGTTTATTGTCCTTTAGTTGAAGCGGTCCATACCATAATCCAGGTACAATAATAGCATCCTGCCATCGCTGTTTGTCAACCCAGAACCGAGGCCTAATTTAGCCATCAACAAGTGCAAAATGGGGGTAAAGGAACTGCTCCCATACATTCTACGACACAGCACACCTGGTGAAGGCCACAAAGAACTCCTGGAGGGTCCCACCGTAAAAAGGGGAGGTAAGTTCCCATAGCATATAATGGCAGTAGGCTGAATGTGTTTGCAGGGTGCACTTACCTGATACCTGAACATAGATCTAATAGGCTTAGAACAAAGATTGGACCACACACATACAGATATCTCAAACAGGGAGGCCTGGTGCTTCAAAAATATCCCCTGTTCCTGAACTACCTGTTCCTGTATGAACACTGGGTGCTGTGGGATTTGGGGTGAACATTGAAGGGTTGTAATCCAATCCGGCTTCTCTCTCTAAAACAGGACAACAAAGGAGAACGAACCAAAAGGGGGCAAACCCAGACCGCCACAACAACAGCAGTCCCAGTCCCAGGGCCTATATTTAACAGCGGTGGGAATTGTGGGAGCAGCCATACAGGAACACTTTCAATGCGCAGCGAAGGTCGAATGGGACTTCAACTTCCTCCTAAGTCTCCAACATGAGCAGCTCCTTCATTTCAACTCCCTCGGCCCCCCCACACCCACCAGCAAAATAAAGTGATAAGCATTGTTTGGCTAAACAATGGGTCACTTTCAACGTCTCAAATGCTTCAGTTTTCACATCCAAGGCCAACACTTGAAGTCAGCCATGCAATACACAGCTCAACAAGTGGGTCGTGGGAGCTTTCTTGGTACAGTTGTAAACCATGGAGAGAATCAGATTTTATTGTCTGTAGATATGAGCATGAAGAGCAGGTGCAGGTGTTCAAGACAAGCAAAAATATGTAGTACTTCAGAAGTAATACCGCAGCACTGAGAGGCTGCTGTCAACGCTGAGCTCATCGGGTTGTAAATCTAATCTATTTTTGGAAAAAATTACTGTAACCTAGCAAGGAAGTACAGGTAGAGACAACATGTCAAACTCGAAGGTGTAATTCTGCAAAATGACTTGATTTTGAACATGAAGTTACTATTAAAGAGCGTGAAAAAGTTATTAAACCAACCTTCAGTGCATTTTGGTCTGCCAGGGACAGGGCTTGCTTCTTCAGGTCTGTGACTTTCTTCTGACATTGCTCACATAAACCTCCCTTTTCTTCCGACTCGGAGCTGGAAACCGACCCGGCGCCCTCGGGGGGAGGCCGGCTGCTGCAGCGCGCGTCCTCCGTAGAATTAAGTCTTTTCCTGGGGGTCACCGGAGACTCTCCACTCTGACATCCCTCCACCTTAAACGCAAGGAAATAGTGTGGTTGATTGTATGAATGGCAACAGGTTGCATCACAAGTATAAGTTTGAGAGTGGCACTGTCACCCTGACGACCCTGGAAAAGCGCGCGTTAGAGTGCGCACCGAGGAGCCGCAAACTGTGCGTCCATTTCTTTTAGGTTGAAACAACCCTATTTCAGACTCAATCACAAACAATGTGACACTTACAGTGAACATGCGGCTGTGATGGTCCCCTCCTTCGGTTACTACATCTCTCCCAAATGACCTCATTCTCCCAGATCAAGACTACACCTCCGTGGGAACGTCTTCGTCAAACATCAAACTCAGATATTTAGCCGCGGATGAACGCGGGACTGAGCCATAGGCGGGACTGGAGACCTGATGCGGGGGTCGCCAGTCATCTGTCAGCTTGCATTTGACCAGTAGCTGCTGGTCGGAGGTAACTGGTAAGTGAATGTCATGAGCTTACAGTGGAGGACTTATGGGACAACATGGGGGCTCCGCGATGCGCAGGAGGCGGTGTTTTTCCTTGCAAAGGGAGGGCAGAAGAAAACTTTTCCTGCTTAAGGGACTGGGGTTAGGGCTGTAGTGGCACAAACCACACTTTGTCATAAAATATCAACACTGTAGAGCTCATACACCTCTGAAATACGAAATTCTCCTAAATTCCCCACCAATGTCAAGGCATCTTTCATAACTCTGGGGTCTCCATGTGGATTTGTGTTATGTGACTGGACAAGAGTGTTCATGAGGTTAAAGGGCATGTACTTCTCTCATATAATCAGAACATTGTGAGTTTATGAACACTCCATTGAGATCATAAGACAGACATTATCATCATTCTGTTCATAAGTTGACTGAACTTCATATTAAGCACATTAAACCTCAGTAAATGTAAATTGAGTTCAAGGTGATTTGCATTTCTTTCATCCCTGCCATTTAAGTGTCTCTCAGTTGGTCTTTGATACCATTTAAAATAAAATCATTTTTTATATTTTAAAATAATTTAAATAAGTAAAATCATTTAAAAATTAAAAGAAATTTCAATAATAGAAAGTATTATCATTTAAATGTAAAGTAACAACCGACGAAGATAGAATAATTTTATGAGTTAAACTTGGAAAAAATTAGATCTTTCGTTGTCATTCAAGCGTGATGGATCCGTTTCGGAGCAACTGATCAGAGGCGCAGGACCGCCTCTGCGTGTTGTTGGTGTCTGGCGCCATCCTGTGGCTAAAATATAGAACAGCACCAAAATGGGAGGTTGGCGGTGCTGAGGTTAAATATTTAATTGGTAAACTTTGAATATTTCATACGGGTGATGTAAGCGTCAACATGCGCTGCTGTCTTCTCTAGCTCCCAGACGATCTACTGCAGAAATCCAACTTGTTTCCTGGTTCTACAACTGATCATTACCGATGTGGTAAATTGAATTGAAAACTATATTGCGTCAAATACAAAATTTATGTTCGCATTTCAAGCTGTTTTCGAGCTTGAATGGATGAATCCGTCTACAACTAGTTTTGCTGTTTTTTGATGGTAAACACAAAACTACGATTAGTTGTTGCAAATCTTCAGAAAGTCCACAAATACTCCCTTTATAAGTTATCGATCATATTTGAATTGGCCGTGTGATTTCTGATTTAACTGTCTATATTGTGACAAACATTTAAGAGGAACGCATTCAGAGGAATAGATGGAGGGAAATCAAAGTTGATCTCTGGCTGAATCGCTTTTATTTATATTATAGAAGAGCTCAATGAGACGATGAGTGAGATCCGAGGATGCTTTTGAACGCAAGAGCGAGAATAAACGATCCGAGGTGCAGTTCAGGGTCCCGTTTATCGGACAGGAGCTGTGACATCAGTTGTGATTTTATCTCAAAAGTGAGAACACACTGAGGATGAGATAGCATTGTTTTGTTTCAATCATCCCTTCTGGATCTTACCTTTGTTTTTCTCTTCAGCAGGTGACTTGTAAATCCAAATATGATGTCTGAGTCCACGAAGATTGTCCCCAGGTCTATGACGCTGGGGTTGGTCTCCCCAGCTCCGGGAGACCCCGATGAGTTTGAGAAAGCCATGTGGGCTGCGAGTGTAGCCTAGAAAATACTCCACTCCTCGGGAAACCTATTTGGTTTGTATATCCATTTAATTCATCTTTCTTGTGCCCCACTACAAAAAGATCCACAACGGTTTTTAATCCGGACATCCAGTGACTCACGGTGAGCGCTCGTACGTGTGCGTAAAACCGCCTTTCAGATTTCCATTAGTCCGAGAAGACAATAAGGACATACAATCCATGAGGCATACAGAAGAAATGCTTCCGTCCAGAGAAACACTTTTTAAGCCACCTTGAGCAGCTCGTGGTTGATCTTTGAGCACTGCGGGTCTGGAGGCGGAGGAGCACCTTGTGCGTCTGCGGCTCTCCGTTCTCCTGACTCTCCGTGTCACCCTCCTCACTCTCTCTCCCTCTCTCTATCTGGTTCTCTCTCACTCCCTTTTTTCTCTATCTCTCTCTGTCTTTCTCTCCCTCTCATCTCAGACCCCCTGTCAGCCAGTGATGACCTGCTCAACCACCCGATTTTGCTGTCACCCCCACACAAGAAGAGGTAAAGCACAATGACAGTCCTGGTAATAACCCCCAATGACAGATCTCCTGTAATATTCCTGTAATATTCCTGTCAGGGTGTCTGCAGCAGGCAGTAATGATCTCATACCTAATTTATTTATGGGAGACATTTGATTTTTCTAATATGACAACGAAACTCAACTGTAGGCAAATGATTTTTCATCTTGAATGCTGGGTGGTGATTTGATTTTGATTGATTTTAATGTAGAGTGTTGAAAGTTTTTTCACAAATGAATCCAACATTTGCTGCATTCAAGGCTCCTGTAATGTCTTGGTGATTGAGTAAAGCTGTAAAGCTATTCCACATAATTATTAAAACTGATGGATATAAAGCAGTAAGATGTACACACTACTGAAAAGCTTACACCATTATAGTCACAGATTGAATGGTTGAGACCAGCAGGTAGATGTAAGAAATTCAGATTAGTCATTCTCTTCATGAAATCAAGAGGATTATGTAATATTTAATCCAGAGACCTCCCTTTCATGTGGAGCAGATCTTCCCGAGGCTCAACAGAGTGATGATGTCATCCTCATGGAGCTGGGGATAGCATGACAGCAGTGATGTCACCAAGATAAATAGGCAGATGTTTCAATCTCAGCTGTATGCTGCATTTAACTGAGACAACATAAGCAAGAGTGAACAAGTGTTTATTCTAGTGATCTAGACAGACAGATTTCATAAAATAATCAGATTCTGACTGGAATAATTGTAATCTTTGTTTAGGATCATTTTCTAAAAACACTGGTCCTACATTTCCCATAAGTCAGTAACCTCCACCTCTTTGTGGAAATACCCATGTGTTTCAACTACTACTCATGTTGTTTGTTAACACAAGCAGTGCAATGAACATGGTTAACAAATAACTAGTTATTGTTATAAACTATTATTTAAAGTGTATTTGAATAATTCAGATCCTGAATGTGATGACTCTTGTTTGTAATAGTTTAATTTATCATTTCAAATACCAACATGAATTTTCATTGCTCTGTTGTTGTGAATCATCTTGTGCATCTTACTACAGAGATAATGGCTGTCCTCCCTGACATGTGTTTATGTCTCTTTCCCATCATCTTTGTCATCTTTGAAGGGGTTGATTTAAGAATATTCCATGAACAGAAACAAGATCTTTCACAATATGTTTTAAATGAACCGTTTTCACCATTGATAAGAATAAAACTGTTGATTCAAAAAAGTGAGAAACATTGCTGCTTAATAAGAATAAATTATTTGTAATGTCACTACCATAATAACCATAAAAAATACATTCACTGCATTGTCAGAAAATTATTGGGACAGACTAACCAGAGTATAAAGCTTAATTTTGAGGATTAGCATTAGGATTAGCTACATTTCTGTGTTGACCCGGATGTGAGGTTTCTGTTTGAATCCATCCATCCATCCATTTTTTTGTAGACACGCCAACCGTAATCATCTCCTCTAGCCTCTTATCTGCCTTGGGTGTTGTTGCTGGAGCCTATCCCAGCTGGCTATGAGTGGGAGGAGGGGTACACCCCAGACGCAGCACCAGCACATCTTGTTTGAATCAGTTTACACTCTAAATGTCACATGTGCGACTTTCCAATCATGTTTCTCCACGGTCTTCATCAATTCCATGACTTAACTGTACTTACAAAAAACTTGCAATACATGACTCAAACGTAGGTGGATTGCCACGTGACAGCCAATACTTGTTAATCAAATAGTGTTAATCACATATGAATTCATATTTGCGCGAAGAGAGAGTATATATTGTTGAATTCGTTCAGTTTTAAGTTGCAGCAAGAAGAAAAAGTCATAAATTGAGCGGATCATTTTGATCCAGTATAAACATAAACACCACACAACTTGGCGCACAGACACAGAGGCTGATTTTGATTGGGAGGGCGCAAAACCAATCATTCCAATCCACGATAAAGATGATTTACCACACACGCCATCCAGCTCCCCCCGCTGGAGGAGGTCCGGCTTGGGCTTCTTCTCCCTGCCGCTGATGACATTCCAGGGACCGGAGGTCCCCGGAGACTCCGTGCGCTCCAACATCTGCTGTCCTTGTGCAGGCAGAGGGAAACCACGGTGGGCATGTCATTAAAGCCTCCGGGCCCACGGCTCCTCCTCTGTCTGTGGGACCTCTACGGGGGCCCCCGGTGGTTTTGTGAGAAACGTTTAGCAAATATTGATAGTTCTTGGCGCATGGAGGAGATCAAAGAAGGGAAAGGAGAAGGATCTGTATCAAAGGAGAGTGGGAATAATCGGTGCTCAGTGCTTCATGAATGATTTATACAGTTTAAAGTAGCCTGCACCTCGGGGGGAAAGGCGTTTGGATTTTCTTTTCTAGAATTATCAGATTTTGAGTCTTTGGGTTCGGTTTTCCCACGTCAAGCCGGTCCTGAAAGGAAAAGATCTGAATGCAAACGCGTGTGTTTGATTTAAATAAGGTATTTGCAGTCTGGTGCATTAAGCGGATTCGCTGGTAAAAGCACAGATCATGATTTCATGTATAAGGTAGAATAAAAGCAGGAAAATGTGACACGTATCTAATTATTCACCCACTGCGACCAAAAAAAATAGACATCAAACTTTCATTATTTTGGCAGATGGTAATAAAATGACTTTAAATGCAGAGGGTTTTGTCGTTTTTACCGTAGCAGCAGTGAGTTTTAGCACTTCGGACAGCGACCATCTGACTCCATCATCTCACACGGACTCAGACACACAAGATTCTTTCAGAACGTCTTTTAATCAGAACCTCTCAGTAGTGACAGTGATAAAGTTCAACTACATAAGTCGTTATAGCAACAAAACTGTTAAAAGTGTGTGTGTGTGTGTGTGTGTGTGTGTGTGTGTGTGTGTGTGTGTGTGTGTGTGTGTGTGTGTGTGTGTGTGTGTGTGTGTGTGTGTGTGTGTGTCTGTGTCTGTGTGTGTGTGCTAGAACGAGTTGTAACACAAGAGGGCACAATGAGAGAACACGTGGTGGAAACAGGAAGAAGAAATCACAACGTGTTAAAAATCAGGTAAAGTCATCTATTAGACGCATACTGTACTTCTTTTTTAAAGGTCCATCCAAAGCGTGTTTTCCCAGCATTTGTCTGACAGGTCAAGTGGTCCTAAACATTTCACAATTTTCTCAAAGAACTGTTGAACTGTTGAGAACCACTTAATCAGAGAGACCACATAATTCTTCAAAAGTCCGTTCTTCACTGGTCCACTGGTGAAAGAAAAAAAAAAACAGCAGCTACAATTACTTTCCTGAAACATCTATAGTGAACGCATCACAATAGAAGATTTTAGAGCCTTACATGCTACAGGATTAATCTTCAGTAAAAAGCAAAGGGCTGCAAAGTCAAAGTTTGCTTACCTGGAGAAGGTGATCGCGGTCCTGTCTCAATGGTCTGTCGTCGGTGTCATCCCTACCCAAACTGACTGGTTGTGAACGCAGGAGCTCTTTATATAGAGTTTTTAGGGTTAGGTTCATACAAGCCTCTCATTCAAGGTGGAATGAGGCCCATGCTGGTCTAACCGGACGAGCTGGGTTCCACCGAGAGCACAACCGGGCAGCCACCCTCAGACGGATAGCAAATACCAGCCGGTACAGGGTGAGAAGTCACATGGTCAAGATGGGTTATAATCTCACTTTTGTCTTCAAATGGTTCTCTAATTTTTAGTGAATTTATCTTCCAGTAAGAACTGACACAGAAAGGTGTACAAAACAAGCTCCATGTTTGGTTTGGATGTAGTATTCCTCACACAGGCTGGCTGCAGCCATTATTCAATTATCATTCAGAACACATTTCTTCAGTGAACACCAGGAACTGCACGTTAAGAGAAATGACCTCCGCAAATCGGTTCGACGTGAGCTAGTTCATGCACAAAACCAGCTCGAATTGGAAATTGCTCAGGAATATTTAGTAAGCAGTGAATGCAGGTTGTTGGTGAGTTTCAGGGTTTGGTGTAACAAAACACAGCTTTGAAACTTTAAAAAAAAAAATTTTATTGGTTTCTTCAGAGGTGAATAAATACCAAGTCGTTTCAGAAATTTTTGCAATGTTTTACTTAAATATTCCAAACAGAAGAGGATAATGAAGTGAGAATAAAAATGACTTGAACTGAATTAAAAGGTAAGTCACAACAACGAGAGTAAGAACCAAGAACACAATCAACAAAACGCTTGAAACTGTGGGCTATTCTTTATTGTCATCATAAAAGGCAGCAATGTGACCCTTCCAACATACATATAAGAGAGGAATGGGCTCAACGAGCCTGAAAGGTGACTACAAGAGGAAATAAAAGCCTCTGCATCAGGGTCACATGCTTACAATTGCTAAAGTTTGATGACATCACAGATTGAATGATGCAACATAAAACTTTCTATCACACTGCAAAAATAAGCATAAAAATAAAGCAAATATAACCCTTTTAGTAAAATTTAGTAACACCAGAAGTCTTGAATGCAGTGCTACACAGACTACAATACATAATGTTACAGTTTTCAGTGCTCTTGAAAACTTTTTGGTGCATTTAATAAAGACTTATTCCAGTCCTTTATTGCTGGGGAGTAATGAGATTTTTACAATCAAGTTTCGCTTTAATTCCCTAATAATTACTTTATTAAAACACTGTAATCATGTATTATATACACAGTTCTGTGGCAAAAACATACATACAATGCTCACAACAAATAATTAAAAATCTTGTGCTTCTGATGAGTTTGTAGGGAAGGACGGAGAGAAGCAATAGCTTCAAGCACCCAGCATTCATAAGCATTCACACTAAGGACGACCCAAATTCAGCAGGACTTTGTGCAGGATGTGGGGAAAGGGTTAGAACAGTTCTTGTTGCTTGGGGGACTATCAGCCAGTGCATTCGTAGTAGAGGCGCTGAACTCGATGCCTCCAATGCTCTGCCAGAAGAGACACAAGGAGAGACAAGGTTACAACGGCACTGAGGTAAGAAGTAACGAAACTCTCGTCACGACTACACAAACTCCACAAACAAGCACAAACACAGAACACCCCAGTGTAAAGCAGGCTGTGTAGGTTCAGCATTCAAAGGCACCGATGGGCAGAGGGTGATAAGATTGTATCAGTGGAGGTCTGATTCATCCTTAGCCTGAATTCAAGTGATAACTGGTTTTCAAAATAAGAGCTGTTCTAAACATTTTAATTTATAGAATTAAATTTGTGACAACATAGACAACACAGGAAGATCTCCCGTTTAAGAAGCTGGAACCATCGCCTGTTTCTATTTGTTACAACGTGTCGTGAAAGATCTGGTTGGAACAGATACACATTAGTTTCAGTGACAAAAAAATGTGACCAGGCTATCGCTATCTACCAACTTGAGTGACAGAGAAAATCTTTGAAGAGATTTGTCGACGGCAGCTGCAGAATTTTACAAATATAAAGCTTTCGCTAATGATGAACGAACTAGACTCCTCATGATCGTAATTAACTCATCTGAAAGAAGCTGGTTTCGCCAGCTGTAATTAGAGAACAAGAATCCTCATGATCATGTGTATTTGCTTCTGAATACTCAAACTATCGATTAATCGTAGCTCAGTAGTTGTTGGTCATCCAAATAAGATTATTCTTTTCTTCTTCACCATATTTTCAAGTCTCTTCCCTGGAGGCTCTCATCTATGAAGGGGTAGATTTACTTTTCTTTACTTCTCTTTTCTCCATTCTATCATGGAACCAGGCGTTATATATGTATATATTTTAACCTTGAATTAAGGGAATCTATCAAAATGATTAGTTAATTGATTAATAATATTGCAAAGGAAAAAATTCTTTCCAAAACCATGCCTGTTTTGTTTTTGTTTTTTTGGACAAGGACAGTTCAAAAATAAGTTTGCAATTGATTCTAGCATTTACATTCTATTTCTTAAAACCTTTAAATGCATTTCCTTATGCTTTATGTGTTATTTAAACTATAACATGTAAATGCAAATATCGTTTCTTCCTGGTTGTGGGCGAAGCTGCAGGTTGTAACCAGCAATGAGTGTATTTGCTCTTTATTGTCTATATATTGTTGTCTTGTGAAAGCCTGCGTGGATGGATGGGTGGATGAGTAGGTGGTTTCTGAAGATGACAGTGTACAAGTGGATAACGTGGAGTCAAACCAACTATGCCAGGGTGACATCATGCTCAATGAAAAACAAAACTGGGGAAAGCACATTCACTACATCGGATTTACCTCATCACTATCATCATACTCATCATACTCATTAAATCCATCAAATACTGTCTGGAATTAAACAAGACAAACATACAAATCAATTAAAAGCAGAGAATTATTCCACAAAGATTGAATTGAATCTGTGAGTATTTGGCATGAAAGAGACACAAAGCAGGCAGAACAGAGAACAGGGTTTACCCTGGATCTCCTGCTGAGGAGTTGGACTAAAAATGGCACCACTTTGTTCTGACCGACAGCCTGAGCCTGGAACAAATAAGAATAAGCAGGAAGCCTTAATGAAATTTCAAGTGTTCTTTCATTAGATCACGTGTTCCAGAAAACCCACCACTTGAATTGGTGTCTGTCCGTCATAACCCGGTTTAGTAACATCTGCTCCAGCAAGACTCCAGATTTCCAGGCCTTCCAGGTCACCAATAGCTGCCAAGCTGACACACAGGATTCAACATTTATTAATACAGAAATCAGCCAGAATTGTTATTATCAATACTCTTAATCAGACCTTGGGAGAACAACAAGTTGCATAAAGAGATTAGTTTGAAACAGCCCACAAAATCAGGCAAATAAATAGAATTATTTCTCATTCATGACACAGATGACTCACAAGGGTGACACAAGCCATTCTTATTGTCTCTTAAATAAGGTGTGTTTCTGAAACAGTATATTGGAACTGTCTTGACAAAACCTGTCGAGTGTCTTTGGTGCATACTTGACAAGGGCCAGTCAGTGTGTCCTATGCTCGCTAACGCTACTGATGCAGAACAGATCTGAAGCAATGCTGCCAGGGGGCATTCCTACAGTTTGTTTAGCAGTGAGACAACTGGTTGAACCTGTGTCAGCTATGTAGGATGGGTCGCTGTGTAAGGCTGAGCGACACAGAAAGCCGCGACTGTATTTGCTTGAACGATGAAAGAGTCTCACCTGCAGAGTTCTGTTCCTGCTTCATCCAACTTGTCTCTGGAGAAGTGGGCCCCAGTCTTCCTCAACAGCTGCACAACATCCTTGTGCCTAAGTTAATAAGAGGACATCCAATTGAGTTATTCGTTTAACATTAAGGACATAACTTTGGTTACTGACACGGTTATCTGATAAACCTGATTAAAAAGGATAACTTAGATATAAGTTATCCTTATATCTAAGGATAACTTATATCTAAGTTATCCTTAGATAACTTGGATATAAGTTACAGTTTAATGTTATACTGTAGTATTTGGATTTTCATTCACAGTCGATCTGGCAGTGGTTGGAGATTGACATGTGGGAGCATGTTCCTTGTCCCTGCAATGAACCACCCACGCACAAGTCACCTTCAATGGCAGTGAGTGCAACAGGAGATGAACAATAAATCCCAACACCCAAATCTGTTCATAAATGAGTAGCTGACTTTAGAAGTAACAACTGAGCTTGTTGTGAAACAAAAAGTTCAATATGATGCTTCTTCTTTTAGAAGAATGTAGAACTAAGGCCAAAGAAATACTTAAAAACACTTAACAGACTTCCTGCAGAGTCAGAAAGAAGCCAGTATCTCGTGTGAGATGGGACGTAGGTTGGTAGGACTGGTTTAGAGGACACTCCCCATAATTGTTGCTTAACACTCCTGACACTCCATATATGGGCATTTGGCTGTTGCACACCAGGTTGTGCATACCTGCAGTAATGCCACCTCCATGACATAGTGTTGTGATTTCATTCAGTATATTCAGGGGAAGTAAGGAGAGACGTGTAGTATCAGACAGGTTTAGCATGTTAGCTTTCTAGTGTACCCCCCACCACCACCACCACCACCTCCACCTCAAATGGAAACAAGTTCATACTTGATGTGCCAGCGGTTAAAATAGTCAGCAGTAATTTGGCATAGCTTCTACTTATTTTACGTTTTAACCCCGAGGTGGAAAAACATCATGAAAATGTGGCTTTTAGTTAATAGAGTAATGTAAAAAGTTTTTAGAAACTGTTTTAGCCAAATAAAAACAGTTATGACACCTGGCTTAATTATCTTAAAATTATTAAATTCCGCAGCAAATAAGACTCAATGGTTACTAAAAAAATGGGTACGTTAGACATTGTTTTCAACTCCATTATTAACATTATTACTTCAAGACACACAGGAAAAGGAACACATCAGGCCTGCTTCTCACCTAAAGTGTACAGCGTTGCACAGGGGTGTGTCTCCGTAACGATCTCTAGCGTAGACTGTAGCTCCATGGCTCAGGAGGTACTGCACCACATTCAGGTGGCCTTCACACGAAGCGATGTGCAGGGGGGTACGTCCATCGTAGTCGGCCAGACACAAGTTGCTGCCCTGCGTCAAACGGCAGTGGGAACTTTATTTATGCAGCACATTTAACTACAAGTAGACTGAATACACATTGAATGACAGCATGTAAAAAAAAAGTCAAACGTAACCTGGAGGTTTAAGGACCTGACTGAAAATATTCCAGATTTTTCATTCATCAACAAATTTTGTATAAAAATGTAAATGATTTACATTATTTCATTGAATTATCTCAGGTGTAAAACATGCACCAAGGTACAGAGGTTTGGTAATGCATTATACGTTGCCATAGCAATCACACTGGCCTTCTCTCTCGTCTTTCTATCTTATCCAGTTCCTGAGTGTACATAAATTAAAATTTGACCTGGACCTAGTTTTCTCAAGGTCAAAGTCATCATCTCGTTTTCATCCCCTTTACCGCCCGAGTAATGTGCTATTTGTTTCACCTTTCTATCTGCAACAGTTGCAAAAATATTTGGTGGACTAACAGACGGACGAACACACAAATACTGACAATTACAATAGATCCTCTACGCGGGATGTAACCAACTGGCAATCAAGACTGATAAAATGAGCGCCGTTTCAGAGTGGAGACCTCAGATTAGTGTAAAGCATTGTCTGCAGATTAGTGTGGAGTCTGGCTAATCAGTGAAGCTTCTCTGATAAAGATGGAATACCTTTCTTACCAGAGAAGGCCATGGACACATCACACTGTGCTGTAGACTCAAACTGACTCCAATGGGCCTGTTTAGCAACATGTGACTTGAGTATATCATACAATGCGATTCCATTTAAGTTAAATAGTCATAGTCAACTTTGTATATCATGTATATATGGTACATTTATTGTCAAATGTACCATACATATACGATATACAGCGTAGATGAAATTAGTCTTCTCAGACCCACAGGCAGTAAAAAAAACACGAAAGAACCGCTCTAGCGGGAGAGAGAGGAGCCGCTGCGTGTGCACGTGCCGCCATCCTATCTAATCCCGAATAAGTTTAATAAGACAGTTTCCTGTTCGAAGTCAGAACAGAGTACTCCCACTTATTGGTAAAGAATAACCTCATGTGAGACACATCTCAGAATTGGTGCAGCGTGATAAGATTCATCAAATGTTTCTGCTCAAGTCTCCTGAGCAAAATGAAAGTCATTCCATTTCCCAGAATTCTCATCACAATCCCCAATTTACTAGCCAATCAAATGTGAAATATATTCAGAACCTCCTCTTCTCTTCCTGAGTTATGGTGCTGATGTAAGAATATCAGAGTAAGTGACCCTTAAGAAGTAAAATGTCATCACTTTCAACACACCTTTCAACATGTGTGGAATTTTTTTTTTTCACATAAATTTTTATAGATAAATCTTCAATATCTAAAAAAATGTATTGTAAATTGTGAGAACTAATTATTCCAGACTAAATCTCAGTACCAAATATATAGAAGTTCTCTCCAGAAGACTCCACATTTATGACATAGGGATGGACAGCCAGAACAAAGGTTTGTCTCCAGTCATGGCAGTCACCAAGAATTTGTCATTGCAAACATAGCGACACCTCAATCATCAAGTTTAACACAAACATGTACATGTGAGCACCCGGCCAACTCCAGGCCTGCTTTTCCCGTATGGACTCATCTTTTGTTTGCCATGAATTTGTGTGATTCCTATAATTCTCAGACATGTGGCCACTGATCCTGGAGAACCAACCACCAGAGAGCTACGTCCGTTGACCGAACAAAACAAATAGGATTGAGATAAGTAGGGTCCAGTGCTGCTCTGCTGACAAAGTTTACTCCTGGGATTTTTAGTAGTTACAACAGGATAAGATACTTGATGTGTTTGAGTTTGATAACAACAGAAGACCCTTAATAAAACATCTTGAAACAAACCATGAGAGGGTTATTACATCCATGGTTACCAGTGAAAAATAGGTCATTATAATCAAATATGTTTATTTGGAGTGGCTTACCATTTCTGTTAAGGTTTGTAAAGCATCAAGGTCTCCGATCTTGGCAGCAGCACATGCCAGTGGGGCGGTCATAGCATCACGGATGGCTTCCAGGTCCTGCAGACACCACCAACAGTCTTTTAACAAGCATACACGGGTCTGATAAGGGCTGGAATGTGATTTTTCAGATAAGAAAAAAATGAAAAGAGTGGAGTAGCTTGGAGAAGTGACAAGTAGAGACATTATTTAGGTTTATATATGCATTCTTTATGCTGATTCCCACTTACTGGCTGCCTCTTCTGAGGCAGCCAGTAATGAGTGCCAAACAATAATGAGTGCCAGGGAGAAGAGCAATAGCCTGCCTCCATCAACCAAGAGAGAGACAATCTCACGTCTGGTGCTCAGACGTGAGAAAAAAAGATCTGTGTCTTAAGCAGATTGAAATCAAAAACTAAACTTGAGATGTGACACTACACGTGTCTGTTGTGTTCTCACCTCCTTGCAGCTGACGCTCAGAGACTTGGCAATGACCTGGATGAAACGACTGTCGTTCAAAGAAAGCTTGGCTCCAGCTAAGTCGGAGTTCATTTCGCCTCGTAGGTTCTCAGCCATCATCTGGACGGTCCCACAAGATATACAAATATAACTTTCACTTTGTGTGACCATGAAGATACAACAACACCTTACTGAATGTGAATGCAAACCTTTTTCTTGCCAGCTAGATCGAGATCTTTCTTGGCCAGAACATAGGATAGCTTTGACAGGGCAGCTTCTGGAGTCATGTCTCCACCAACTACGAGGCCAGCGTCAATCAACACCTGACATAAAATGGGATAACATCACTTGATTGATATTCAGACACAGAAATGGTACAAAATGACGGGTTCGGTTTGACCAATTGGTGACGTGCCTTGCCAGTGGCGTAAGATGTCGATACGGTCCCCCTCAGACACTGGGTGCAGTTGATGATGATGACTCCAGCATCTGTGGCCTTCTTCAGCTCCTCCAACAGGTCAGGACGATTGTCAGGGGCGTTTCCACTGCCGTAGGTCTCCAGGACTACACCCTCCATGGGCGGCTGCAGGAAAGCCCTCACCTGACACGAATGTGCCGAAGAGTCACATTAGAAACACAAATGAACTGGCAGTCTGACTTCATAGAATCTAAAGTGAGGAATTAGTATTCCGGGTTATTTTTCCTGCACCGTTTCTCAGTCCAACGTACGAGTCCGTCTACTCTCCTAAAAGCCCATCTGGTGCTGTGTATGCAACCAGTCTCTCAGTCATTGGTTGGCTGGCATCCTGAGGCCCTATACCACATCATTAGCCATGGCATATGACTAGAATGGCAGATGAATGAAATGGCAGGAAGGAGAACAATTAATCTGAAGGTCTTAGCGTGCATTAAGTCGCTTGGCATGTTGACAGCAGTGGCCATAAAATGTGAGAAGTTGACATTAAAAGTCTATGGTTCAGTTGGTCTTTTTTTGACGTGATAAGCAGTTTTGACAGAAGACGTTTGACGCAGATTACCGATGAAGCTCTTATACAGCAGACGAGGGCCCGGTTCCCAATCAAAGCGGTGCCTCGTAAAAGACAGTTAAGCGTCGTACGGCGGTCTTGATAGCCGAAGCGGGCAGTAAGAGCAGATTGAGACAGTAAAGAGAGTCTGCAGCAGCCTCTGTAGGGGGAGGTGCAGCTAAATGTTACAGCATTCACGCCAAGCCTCTCTCTTTACAGGGTGATTGGTCATGGCCCATAAGTCCCTCTCATCTTTCTCTGGGCTGAGCTTTGATGGCAGTTTACATGACCGGGAAGGAACGGAGGACAGGTAATAGCACAATTAAATTAAAGTTAAATAGATTTTATTGCAGTTCAACAGAACTACACTTTTGGGCAGTCAGTAACCTTTTAATAATTTATCTTTCATTAAATTTTAATGCTCTATGAATCTCCTTTTCTTGAAGATGTAAAGCTTGCCGATTTTTCCTTCCCTTCACATTTTGACCAAATTATATTTCATGTTGGTTTGAAATTGGGTGATGACTCATCAATAATGGAGCGAACCTCACTGTGTTACTGTGACAGAGTACCTCCAGCATTACTACAACTTACCGTAGCAGCAGTGATCCCTGGGAACAGCCTGAGAAGGCCCACATTCCTGTTCAGTTCGGTGCTAACTTGAAACTTGGCGGTGGTGTTTGCTCTCCACACCGTATCCCAGTTGACTGACAGGAAAGACGTCACAAAACAAATGAACAAAGACCCCTTCTAGAAGAAAAACATGACAGAACAGCTGATGTCCCCTTACTTGCGATGTCAACTTCAGCGGTGGCCAGGGGAGCCAAGTTGGGAGAGGTGAATGCGTTGAAACTCCCAGCATCCACCTTGGTCACACGATTCCCTCTGTAGAGTTTGTTGTAGAAATACAGACACACCTGAATAGAAACAAAGATGGATTGAATACATAGCATTTATTTGAGACTACAGTACATAACAGACATATGCAACATTTAAACATATACAGATGTTTCACAAAATTCCTTCCAAACAACCCCTCACTGAAAACATGTGTAATTTTGTCCCTCATGGTGGTGAAATTGATGGTGTCTAGTTGTTACCAGACATAAATAACACATTGAAATGCTATTCCTGTCCAGGTTATTGTTAAGTATTGCGAAACACTGTCTCTTTTAAAACTTTCTCATCAGACAAGTTCTTCTGTAGAGCTTTTGTTAACTGTCAAGGTGATTCATGCCCGTCTTTGCAGAAGAGAGCAATTCTTAACATGTGGGTGAATATAAACTCTTTTAATTCACTCTTTCGGTGATCATTTAATTTATCATGCATCAATCCAACACATAAAAAAACCTCATATAAAGAAAGTTTTGTTTTTGTTTTGTTCATTTTTCCTAGACTTGGCTTTTTTGAGGCTGTTCAATTCATCATGTAGACGAGCAGCATGTACAGTATGTGAAATCTCCATTTACTCACCTCTGGAATGACAAACTGGCCGGCAATCAGTAGTGCCCCCAGCAGGTTGTCTCGGCCATCATTCCTCATCTCATAGATAGGCACCTGGAAGATGCAGTCAGACAGGATGTTATCAGGTAAACGTGTCACACAAGCATCTGGCTTCTTTTTGCCTCTTTCACCCCTGAAGACTCTTACCTGTGAACCAGTGAGAATGATGGGCTTGCCCAGATGTTCACACATGAAGGACAGAGCAGAGGCGGTGTAGGCCATGGTGTCCGTGCCATGAAGGATCACAAAGCCGTCAAAGTTTTCATAGTTTTTCTAAAATCAGACAAGATTACGTGAAATCAGTTCAGATGGCGATAACATAATGATCTGTACCTTATGATTTTAAACTTTTATTAGAAATATGCACCTCAATGTCCTTTCCAATTCTACCCCAGTCGTCTGTCGTCATATTGGAGGAGTCCAGCAAAGGGTTGTACTCTATTACAGTGTAGATTATCCTCTTATTGCCTTTACTCAGCCTGGAGGACAGAGAGGTTCATCGATCATTTCCCATCATTATATACAAACACATAACTATCACGTTTAAGGAAACCAAAGCAGGACGAACAGCTCACACTGAATCAGTAGTTTTAGTCTGTGTTAGAGTAAACATTCAAAAACACAAAGAACACGAGGTTTACTGAATGATTATTGTCACTGCAGCAAAAGATGGATCTCCATTGTGCTCATTTAACAAAGTTGGATCAAGATCTAATTGAATGAGAGAAGTGAGTTTAACGAATGGTAGGGGAACGCTCAGAAAACGAGCAGACTTTATGAAGTGAGACAAACTACCGTAGGCCGTCTGTTTCAGCAGCAGGGCGCAGGAACCTGTTTCAGAAACGCAGTGCTGGAAATGGAAACGGGAGGGGCACGGCAGGTATACCGCTCGCAGGAGCAGCACTCCTCAACAGCTGTCATTCCCTTCCACTCTAATGTTCTCAATACGAACACAAAGGAAGGCGAGGGGGACGACTGGCTGATTTGATACATCTTCAGGGTGATTTGAAAAGACACTGCAGGTACAGCAAAAGCCAGAGTTTCATTTCCACTGCAGAGACGAGCCTTGCATGTTTTCAAGTCAGGCGTCCCACAGCTCCACCCCCGACGCAATGTGGACGTGCTGAACAGGCATGCAAATATTTTCATCCTAATCCCCCCCTTTCAAAGAAACAAGCCCCACCACCACCAAAGGGTAGATTTATAACACAGCAATCGGAGCTGAATGGCACAGCAGGGGAACGAGCAGGAAGCCCCCAGTCCATCAGACCAGGGGTCCAACGCTCTCCTCTAATTAGCCTTAAGTCTACACATGATCCTCCAACATATGTTGTTGATAATTCTCAGGCCAAAGTGCTCCAAGAAAGCGACATTTAAATCATTAAATATTCCCTTATTGGGCGGCATAGCCTGAGGGGTGGCAAAATCAGACATTAACATACATGATAAGAAGCCTCATAGCCAAGAATAATAAGTGTGTGGGTCTGCAGGAAGGATGAAGGGGGGAGGTGGGAGCTTGTGGCACTGAGTCTCAACATCTCATGAATAAAGGCTCTCAATAAATCAAACTAATTCCATCCAACACGGGCTGCATGTACCCTGACTGCACACGAAGCTCCTCCAGATGATACTGATGCAACATCACCTCAGGACAAATATTAAAAAGTAATGTCCAAGAAAGACAAATGTACAGTAAACATAATGAGGACATGGTCAGAATCACGTTTAAAATATATCTGAGTATCATTACCACCATAGAGGAGGTTTTGTTGTCAACTGTCATCAATTTAATGTTCTTGTAGCAGGATTAACGGTGGGAAGAGGGGTCATGGGATAAATAGACAGAACCTTTTTTTGATTTTCATTCAGTTTTCAAGGGAATACTACATGGATCCTGACTAAAAATTTGTATTTGAATTCAGGCATATTTCAGGAGTTGCTATCCACGGGTGTGAGCATTTTGGTGTGGATTCAGATATATCTGCCAGATTTAAATAGAAATTCATAAGTTATGGTTGCAGCGCTATCAGCTTCTTTTTAAATAAAGATTTGACTGAATTAGAAAAGGACAGTTGGGGCTTGGAGGAGACATTTGCTCTGAATGCAATTCTACAATTAGCAATGTTAATGCTGTATTAGTAATGTTATGCTAATTATTCCAAATGAGGCACATATTTCAGACCTTTATCGAGTCATGTTTTAACAAACCAAGAGCTCATCTAATTGATGACGGAACAGAAATCGTGTGAGGTTTTAAGGCAGTAAATTGAACAGCCCTGCAAACAGATGACAAACTACCTTTGAACAATCAATCAAGATTTTCAGATAAATGCATGGATGCCTTATCTTTAACATACTGTACATCCCACTCTACCCCGCTGCTCAGTCTGCTTTCACAGCAGTACTCATCATGCAGGGGGCATGAAGATTAGTGAGAGCCTAAAGAGAGTGTTGATCAGCTGGGTGCACCGCTCACGCTGCTAAACAGCATGTGCGCCCGATAATATGGATCAAATATGCAACAGAATAAGTTAGATTTGCTTTTCCCAGCAGGTCAAGCAGCAGCTATTCACTAAAGAAAGCCAGCTGGCCTTCTCCGCTCACTTATATTAAAATCAGCAGGCTGGCTGCTGACAGTGGTGACTTCAGTAAGTGACACATGAGCATTCAGGAAGTACATAGCTGCGTGCTCCAGTGTCCTTCCTGGTATTCTCTCCGATTGCCAGTGGCCACGTCAGAATGTATTTCCTGTCGGGCCAGCATTCCCTGAACATGCAGCCTTTACAGCAGCTGAAGCATCAAACCAATGTCAAGCTCAAGGCAGGCACACACACAATGCAACCAGTGCTACAGAACCCGTGAAACAGCCGGTCAGAATGGGGCGTTGGTTTCCTGTTCAAACAAAAAAGGAATTTATAGTCACTAAAGTTATTATTGGGAAGAGAAAAAGTTGTTTCCTCTTTTTATTGACAATGTGCTCATGGATTATTAATAATTTTTCTGCTACAGGATGATTGATTATTAACACTCTGAAGGGCAAATAATACCTTTTTAATTATTTTTTATGTCTTTGTAAGAACTGAGAAGGGAGTGATTGTGGGTGCACTTACGGCAGGACCAGGGTGCACTCAGGTCCGTAGTAGTCATACAGGCAGGTCTGCTGAGCGTATGCCTCATCGTGGATGATGGGTAACTTGCGCAGGCTTTGGACAAAAGCATTGGCTTTTGGGGCGAGTACTGTAGGTTACATAAACAATTGATTATTGTATTATTCCACCTCTTCCCATTCACAGAATTAGTTTTCATTTCAGCAGTTTAAGATGGTGACATTAGTCTCATACTGCACCCTACTGGCAAATGTCGGAAATTACACACTTGCTGAAATAATGATTCATGAATTCACTCATTTAAGCAGTATGCACGTTTTCTAGATTAATGTAGCCGCACTTTTTCTAGATTACTAAATCTGAAGTGAAGCACTGTAAATATAGTCTTAATAGAAGGAAAAGAAAAAAAATGTTAGATGTGAAATGGTTGTAAAGAAGAAAAAGATCTCATCGATCATAACCCTTGAGTGCTATGAGCAAAAATAATGCAAATTGGCATATACAAGCATAGGTTAGCATGTATTTGCTACTTGTAAACATCAAGTGATACCTTAGCTAAAAAAAAATGACGTATGTGAGACAATATGATCTGTGTATTTAGATTAATGAATTTACACAGTTGAGCTCACCCAACAGGTGTGATCCAGCTCCAGGGCCAGACCAGATTTACAGACACTTCTTCCATAGTATTTTAAATTTATTCAATAGCCTTACTGACTTTCTGGAAGAATGTCTCCTCAAATCTAACACAACTGCCCTAAATCATTGATGGTGGACTTCCTTGAATTATAATTTAAGGTCTGGAGCTTAACTCCTTTATTCCAAAACTGCTCTAACTGACTCACTTCGATACAGCGTTTGATATTTGATTGTGAGGCATATTAAAAGCAGAAAGTTCTTATATTTCATGCTAGGCTCAAAAACAACGATTTAAGTATATGCAAATGAAGAATGGGGATTGTGCAGCAGTCATCCTGGATCATCTGGAGAGTATGACGAGTCATTTTTCCTGGTATGCAGGAAATGACAAGTTTCCAGTATTTCAAAACTTTCTCCCTTGATGGTAAAACACTTAAATGGTTTTGTAACCCCACAACAGGTTTTTGTCACAGGTTTGCTGGAGTGTATATTGATTTAACCAAAAAGGGAACACAAGATTTACCAGTGGTTGTCTTAATAATCCTGATCCAAGAATTATTGTCACAGTTTGTTCATCAAAGACATTCATTGTTGGATAATAGTGCTAAATAAATACACAGCAACAATTGTTCACTGAACTGAGTCCGGTCTTGCTGCATGTTTGAAAGTAGAAAGTCTAACATCTGACTTTACATTCCTGTTGAATTCCTGAAGTACTTGAATGACTCACAAACGTCTTCATAGAAAAAGGTATGAAGTGATTCAACAAAGATCAGCAGATAGAAAACTGGACATAGCCTTAACAAAGTTGTGTTGTAGTTTATTCCTGAAGCTGGGATGACCTTTGAATTTATTTTTACCTCACTAGTTGCTGCAGTTGTTGCCCAACACCGAACATCAACATCTAGTTATTCATTGAGAGAATCTATGACGTTGATCCATCTACAACCAGACCCTCAAGAACTTTTGAGGATCCCCTGCACACACACACACACACACACACACACACGCGCGCGCGCGCGCACGCGCACACACCTGTTAGCGTTAACCTGTTCGATTGAATTATACACAGGTATGTGTGTGTGGTTCGTTCACTGGCTGATTGGACACGTGACAAAATCAATAGAGTAAATTAATTCCCTCTGACTAATTCATAGATGGTCGATATGAATGGGGTTGTAACGGGAGAATATCACTCCCCCACGCAAGAAAAAAAAACCCTTTTAAAGCTGGTTGTGGTGCTATTTTGGGATGCACTAGTTTGCACATGTCACGCAAGGCTGTTACGCGTGCCCACATTGGGTTCTATTGCGCGTAATGACGCACTGGCACATGCTAGCCCAATGCTACCTGCTGGGCTAGCCAGATAGCACCCGGTTCGGTTCGGCGGTACCGTTATCGTGGAGCGTCATCCCGATGGTTCCCCCGGTGTTGATGACCAGGACGCGCGCCTCCGTGGTGGCGGGTGACGCCAGCGGCTCCACGACGGACTCGATGGAGTTGCAGCTCGACAACTTTCTCCTTCGTGACAGTTGTAGTGAAACATTTCGAGGAGAACAAACATCAGCTGTTCCTTCTGTGAATTCTAACTGTGGCTGTGACAGAGCCCGGGCGAGGGACGTCAGGTTATAATCCGACATAACGGCTGGTCAAAGTGATGACGGAGCCGTTGATGACCTCTAAATAACGTCAGTACAGTACGTTCAACACGCGGACGTCCTCGAACGCTGCGGACACCTTGAGATGCGGGACCGTTTCTTCTCTGATTGTGTGGACAGACGCGGTTCTTCCATTCATTGCGGTCAGACGGGATGAAAAAATAGGGGCGGTGCCCTCATCCTGATTAACGTCATCAGTTTGCAGCCATGAGACACACGAGTCTTCACCTCTCGTGGGAGAACGCTCCGCTTCCTCCTTCAAACGTCAGTTTGAGGGGTTTAGTCTGACGTCACTGGAGTGGGTGTGGCTTAAATAGGTTTGCGCCGGAATATTCTGCGACGTGCGTGTCTGGTGTGAATTCGAAATACATGACCTCCATTGAGGACATGAGATTTGTTCTGTTTGTCGAAAAAGTTATTGGAGCGTATTAAATAAATTAATGTTAAATATCATAAATAAATTTCCACTCTTAGGTTTATTTGTCTTTCATGTGGCTCCGCAGTGCACTGGCATCATGCTCGGAGTGTCCCCCAACTCTTGCCAGTAAGTCAGCTGGGATAGGCTCAGCAACCCCCGTGACCTGCAAAAAAGCAGAAACAGATCAGAGGATGAATGAATGTTTGCGGAATGACTACATCAGTGCTGTGTCGACAGGATGTTAAGCCAGCAGTTACAGTAATGCATTTACATGTGAATTACATAGAATTTCCAGTATCAGTAGGCAAGTTAACCAGAGAGAATTAAGTGTAATTAGTATTCCAAAACAAACTGTTGCTTATGACTGACCATAAAACACAACTGTAACTGTAGTTATTGATGTCAAAACTGCATTATTTTGTATGGCATAACTGTGAATAACACACTAGTGATTTATTGAGTGGGAACTTATTGATTAAATAATAGTATCTTTATTATTTGTTCATACTGAGAAATGGGATATCAACATCATTAATTCATCGTTTATGTCACTATAGCCATGCATTAGTTAATCGTTACTTCAGTCGTTATGTTTACTCATGAAGTGTCAGAAATAAGCATCATATACAAAAGACATTTAACCACAAAATAAATCCTATATGTTTCGAATCAAAACATTAAAAGTAAGAGGTCCATTGTTTCATAATCAGAAAAATAACGTACTTTATTTGTAATTCTGGACACAAACATAATTTAGAATGTAACATTTTCTTTTAATTTGTGACTAATATCTAATCCATTATGACCTCAGTTTTAAAAACCACCTCTGTCCATAATGACAAATGTTGGACAGTCTTCCACAAACAATCTACATGCTGGTGTAACATTGACCCACATGCACCACTATCTTTACAGTGATAACATGCACAGTTACCACCTTACCACACCAACATTTCAGAAAAGTTGTCAAAACTGCTTTGTGTTTCTACTGAGTTTACTGTTGATGCCATTTCAGCTGTATAAGTAGAGCAAAACCAATGTGAACAAGGCAGTCAGAGACTGCAACATCCTGAGGCCCTGACCTACCCTGAAAGTAGGTCAGGGTACCCTGAAAGTAGTACCTGACTAGTGCATAGACTAGTACATATGGAGAAGGCCAGTGTGAGTAAGACCAGCGATCAGTAAGACCATAGATCAAAGCTATAGGTAGATCTGCATAGGTGGTCCACCAAATATCTTCACATCCGCTGCAGTTAGAAAGACGAAACAAAAAGCACATTACTCGGGGGGCAAAGGAGATGAGAAATGAAATTATGACCTTGATCTTGAGAAAACTAGGTCACAGTCAAATTTCAACTTTTTTACACTTAGGAACCGGATAAGATAGAAAGATGAGGGAGAAGGCCAGTGTGAGTAAGACCATATGGTCAACTCTATTAAAGCGCTAGCTTTGCTCTATGGTCTGAGATATTTTCTGTCCTGAGATATTTTTGCACATATCTCAGGAACCGGATAAAATAGAAAGACGAAACAAAAGGCGTTTTATTCAGGGAGGTAAAGGGATGTAAACTAGATCACAACCTTGACCTTGAAAAACTAGGTCAAAGTCACATTTTCACTTTTATACCTTTATAGGCACACATCTCTGAAACCTCAAGACAAACAGAATGCACCAGTTTCATGTTAGATCTAGGTCTTTTATTAAATGACCTTGACCTATGAAAGTAGGTCAGGGTAAAATTTTGAATTCAGGGGTGTCGCGGGATGCTGCAGTCTCTGACTGCCTTGTAATGAAAATGTACTCCGTATGGGCGGGGTCTTACGTTATAACTGTCTTTATATAGGATAACAGCCACAAGGGGGCGACGTCACCTTTTACATACAGCCACCAATCAAACGACTACACAAGATATGAAATATACTGTACTTTCAAATAAATGTCTACTATTTTGACCATTTTAATAGTGTAAACATTTTTACAGCTTAAGACGTTCATGCAAAAATACAAAAAATAAAATAAAAGCCTTAAAAACGGGTACAGCTTTGAATAAACATAACATTTCATTCATATTCTGACGTTGTGTAACTTCAGATGAGAGTAGATGTGTGGCTGCATATTGTACAACTAAGAAACGTTCTAGGTCAGTTCATGTCGGTTCTAGTAATTAATATTAATTCAGTGGGTGTTTCATAGATCTCTGCCACAGTGAACACCGTACGAGGCGGCATCGACTGAATGAAGCAGACAGCAGGAAGTGGCGGTGGATGCAGCTCCACACCTTTCCGGTGTAGCAGCACTGCGACCAGCCCGATTCAGAGAAAAACGAGAGCTGGGTGGTTTCCATCGGGACGAGAGGGCGAGGAAAGAGGTAAATTACTAGGATTTCAGTCACGTTTTTAACTTAGAAAGATTTGAGCTAAACATTTAGTTATTATGGTGTGTATTTTAAACCTAGATATGTGTACTTTGTAACCGCTAAACATCTCGTTAGCTTAAAGCTAGCTGTGCAACAAGCTAGCTGATGTTAGCTCGCTAACAGTTGTTAGCAGCCTGAGCGGTAGCGTGCTAATTTGCCATGTCTGACAGTGTAATCGTAAATCTCTTTAGGGGGGAGAGAAGCGGAGTTTACTGGCTGAACACACGTGGTGCTAAGTCACCGAGGACTTTGTGAAGACCTCCCCTTCGGCACGCGATTGCAACCCGGCTCGGCGCTTCATGGACTAGCCGCTGAAAACTGGTTGGACGTTTGGTAGCTTTGAAAAGACTAAGGGCGCAACCGATAAGGAGGACGACCAGACAAACACCAGAAGGAATTGACAAGGACCGCGGCTTTTTGGGGAACCTTCTAAACGTATGGCATTCGCTCACTGCAATTTTTTTTTAACCGCTGCGACCCTGGTATGTGAAACAGTTTGACGTTGATCTGGACATCAGAATGAACGTCCTGCGACAGCTGCTTCCAAGTTCTTAGTGTAACCGCACCATGTCGTCTACAGGCCCTGCAAACATTGTGATACTCTAAATGTCCCAACACTTCACGGAACTCAAAGACTCGAAAGTGAAAAATCTCCCAAGTATTGTGTGTTAGGTGTAACATGAGTCTGTATTTTTGAAAATTTTCGAACATATGCTCTTCACTGGGTCATGTTCAGCCCATAAACTTAAGGTAGGTCAAAGTTAAACATTTACAAAACCGGACTTTATTCTCCTTTGGAATTTATGCACAAGAGTTCAAAATGGGTAAAATGCTTTCAAAAATATTCGGCAACAAGGAGATGAGAATATTAATGCTTGGACTTGACGCTGCAGGAAAGACAACAATCCTTTACAAACTAAAACTCGGACAGTCTGTTACCACAATCCCCACAGTCGGCTTCAATGTAGAGACTGTCACCTACAAAAATGTCAAGTTCAACGTCTGGGATGTCGGAGGCCAAGATAAGATTCGTCCTTTGTGGCGACACTACTACACGGGCACTCAAGGGTTAATTTTCGTGGTGGATTGCGCGGACAGGGATCGCATCGATGAGGCGAGGCAGGAACTTCACCGCATCATCAATGACCGAGAGATGAGGGATGCCATCATCTTGATATTCGCCAATAAACAAGACCTTCCTGATGCCATGAAGCCGCATGAAATCCAAGAGAAGCTCGGATTGACGCGGATCAGAGATAGGAATTGGTACGTACAGCCCTCCTGTGCGACCACCGGTGATGGACTGTATGAGGGCTTGACATGGCTAACGTCAAACTACAAATCTTAATGATTGAGTGCAGACTGTTTTAGGTCGAAATTATAATAACGTTGCTAGTAACAAATAATTTGTCAAAATGAGTATGGTTAAGAAAAGTTGATTATCTCCC